>JAGFMF010011678.1:10640282-10940183 GCA_019455555.1 Galemys pyrenaicus | reverse complement strand
GGTCCCCGCCCTGGCTGGCAGCAGGGATCGAACTCGTGCTGCAGTGGCTGCGATTTGCTTCGTAGTGCGTTGCTTAACCCACTGCGCCACCAGGGGAGGCCCTGGATATGCTTTTGAAAAGGGATTTTAAATTGTATAAACACAGTATTCTATAAAGAATCTCTGTGCACTTAAATATGTCTATGAAATATCATAAAGTAACTGAAAGGATTCACATCAAACGGTATAGTAGAATGTTGAGGGCTGGACTTATAAATGAATAATCAAGATGAATAGTATTTATGAAATATTCTACTTTTTAAAAAAGATTTATTTATTTATGCATACAAGAACTGGGGAACAGACCAGAGGTGTGGGGGGATAAAGGATTCACCAGAGACAGAGTGGGTAGCAGAACAGGCAGATGGTCTGAAATACACCGCTGAGGGGAGCAGTGGGCGAGGCAGGAGAGGTCTGCTGCTGCACCATGTGGGTCAACTCCCAGATCAGCTGCAGAGATCGAACTCAAGCTGCAGTGGCAATGGTCTGCTTCATAGTGCAGTGCTTAACTCATAGTGCCACCAGGGAGCCCCTGAAATATTCTGCTTTAAAGGACACTTTATCCATGGCATCTGTGTAGAATAATTTTTCAATATGCACTTAAATAAATATATGGAGATATATTTTGCGATTTTTGAATAAAAGGTATTCCTGAATATTAATAAAGTTTAAAACTGGCAATATGAATAAGAATATTATTAAGAGCTGAATTGTGCATCCCCAAATTCCAATACCTAAGAATGTGACTGTACTTAGGGCCTTTAAAGACATAATGTTAAAGGGATTCCTGTACACCCTACTCCATTTACTGGTGTCCTTACAAGAAGAAAACTTTTTTTTTTTTAAAGATTTTTATTTATTTATGCATACAAGAGCTGGGGTACAGGTCAGAAGTGCAGGGGGTAAGAGGATCCACCAGAGACCGAGCGGGGAGCAGAACAGGCAGACTGACTGAAACACACTGCTGAGGGGAGCAGCGTGCCAGGCAGGAGAGGTCTGCTATGCCATGTGGGTCCCCTCCCTGGCAGAGGCAGGGATCGAACTCATGCTGCAGTGGCTGCAGTTTGCTTCATAGTGTGCTGCTTAACCCACTGCGCCACCAGGGAGGGCCCATAAGAAGAAAAGATTATGACACAGGAAAGACACCCAGTATGTCTACACATAGAGAAAGAGGAAGTCACATCAGGATATAACACGAAGGCAACCATCTCATCTGCAAGCCAAGGAACAAGGCTTCAGGAAAAGCCAAACTGGGGGTCTCCCTAGTGGCGTAAGAGGTTAAGCACCACACTATGAAATATCTGCAGCCACTGCAGCATGAGTTTTATTCCCACACCTCTGGCCTGTTCCCCAGTTCTTGTATGAGCTGACCCACATGACACAGCAGACCTCTCCTGTCTCACCTGCTGCTCTCTTCAGCAGTATATTTCAGTCAGTCGACCTGTTCTGTTTTCCACTCTTGTCTCTGGTGAATCTCTCACGCTCCACACCTCTGGCCTCTACCCTAGTTACTGTGCTTAAATAAATCTTTAAAAAAAAAAAAAGCCAAATTGTCTTATACCTTGATGTTGGACTTAGCCTCCAGAACTTTGAATAAATAGATTTCTGTTCTTGTAGTCATCCAGTCTGGTAATGGCACAGTTTTGTTATGGCAATCCATTAAACTAACACAGATTCTACTTTCATATTTGAATGATTCTGAAGTGAACCCTGAATCTCTTTCAGGATATTTTTGGGGATCATACTAAAATATTATTATCCTCTTGATATCTGCTATAATGGAAAAAACAACCAAGCACAAAACTTCTGGCACCTTAGTACCAATCAAGGTAGCCACACCAAATGAATTACAAGTAATCATTGTATCCTTCAGCTCCATATTCTTTCAGGGGTAAAAAATGCATGACAGAGCAGTGATAACTAAATTTCATTAAATTAAATATGCATTAAAATGAAATTGACCCTGTGTACATATCTTGGCAGTATTTAGTATGACAGAATACAAATATGCATGAAGCACTTCTGATGCATAGCAAAATATTATGACTGTTGCCAGGAAAATTGCTTGCAATAGTTTGAACTGCAAGCTGAGATAGTCATGCTTTTATACAATGCCATTTATAAGGATACTAACTTGAAAGAATGATTGATTGACAGATTATGTTTACTTAGAAGTGGGTATTTGGCAAGTATTTTCTCCAAATAAATGACATGAGCTTGTCACTTCATGGAAAACAACTGGTAATGGTTTTGCCAATACTAAAATTTAAATATTTAAAGAGAAAATTAGGATTTTGGAAAACCTGAATACATCTCTATCAGTTTTACCACTTCCCAATAGTGAAGGACATTTCTGATGAGACTGGAGGCAATGTTTATGATTGTGATATTTTGATAGAATAAAGTGAAAAGTGTAACCATTAGTAGTATTTTAATAACTTAGAGAACTAATGCCTTCCAAATGATTAGGGTATGATGTCATTAAGTCACGCAAGAATAAAAATCTTTCGGTGTCTGGTGTGTTCATGGAATTCCAAAATAACAAAGTGTGAAAAGTAAATTTATACAGGTTCAGAATATATACTACAACAAATTTAAAGTTGTTACTTCACAAATTTTGGCATTTTATAAAAAGAATATCAGCAATTTTCTGAAAGGCAATTAAAATATTCATTTTTCTAACTACATATTTGTATGAGGCTGAATTTTTTTTTCACATACTTCAATCAAAACAACATACAGTAATAGATCAAAAATAGACATACATATAAGAACTCAGGTACCTTTTAAGCCAGATAACAAGAAGATTTTCAAAATCTTAAACTACTGTCGTGTGATAATTAAGTTATTTTGAAATACAAAATCACTAAAAAATATATTGCTTATTTTATACAGTATTATTAGTAGTAATAATACTAATATTACATCCTAAAATCAATATTAATATTAAATTATAATATATTTATAATTTTATAAAATGTATTTTAAAATATTTTACAAATGTATAGTTTTATTATATTTATAAATTAATTATATTATAACTATTATAGTATTAATATTATATCCTATTATTAATAACATATCCTAGAAATTTCAGTAAATAGTGATGGTTATAAGCTACATAAAGTCATTTGCATTTTTCAATATTTTTATGAGTGTAAGGAATTGTGAAGTCAAAATTTTGAGGATTACTAAAAATATTTCCAGGGGGATACATTTTAAGTAAACCTAATAGCTTATTTAAAGTTGAATATTCCAGCATCTCTACCTCCTTTAGAATTTATTCACCTTATAAGCAGTTATCTTCTGCAATTCATTTTTATCCAATCAACAAGTACTGGCATAATTCTAGGTGATGGAGATACAGCAGGAAATAAACAAAACAAACAGTCAGAAAAAGTCCTGTTTTCATGGAGCCTAGATACCAGTAGGATAGACATAAGCATATAAATAAATGTATAAAGTGATGCACATTTTATAAGTTCCTTTGTTAAAAAATGCATCTATATTTTAGATATACTTTCAAGTCAATCATAAAATCTGGCATTCAGAAGTAATTATATCACATACCTCATGACTTTTAAACCACAATGTATGGGGCAGATTTTATTAACTCTGTTATGGATTAGCTTCTACTTTGAATCAGTCATCTTGGCCCATCTTTACATGAACATTTGGATGCAAACCAGAAGTTTCATTAGCCAAAATGATACCAAAAACATGTCATTTAAACTCTGTCATTTAAAATCTATTCCATCTGGCCTACTTGGCTATTGAGTCAGCTGATTTTATTTGGAAGGCATTTTGGACTTGGCCATTCGGTCATATAACATGCCTCTTTTAGGTTAAAGTATTGTACGGTATGAGGAATACAATTCTAATTTATTTAGACCACAAAAACTGTGAGCCTTTAGGCTGAAGGAAATAAATTGTATTTCATGTTATAAGCTAAGTAGGATCAGCTTTTATTTACTTAATCTTCTTCCTTTTGCTTTTCTCACTGATCTCCAGAGCTGTGCTCACTAGCATAGCTCTAATTTTCACATCAAGTATTCCTATGTCATATCTCACCATCAAGTCTTAATGAAATTAAGACTATTTTGATACATTCTCACAAAACTTCAGCATATAGAATTATTGACTCAATTATTTTTCCAAGTTTGGCCACAGACTCAATATATTGCTCTTCAGACAACTCTATGAACACTGAGTTAAAAAAAAAAGTCTAATTAAAATACATTTTTAAAAGCTCAATTTCCACAAATTACTCTATTGGTACTTAAAAGAGAAATAATTTATAATAGGAATTAGAAACCAAAACACAAAAACAAAGACATCTACAGAAAAATTGGGGGCACAAAGAATAGAGCTACTGCTCCTAATATGTAGAAAATGAAAGACAGAGATGTCAGAAATCACTATGGATAATCTTGGTGCTTTGTGGCATTAAATGGTTGATTATTTAGTAAATGGTTGATTATTTAGCCAAGAGTTATTATCTACTACCTGTTAAACGGTATGAGATGCTTATGGTTGCTATGAAAATAGAAGCCTTGGCTACTCTTCTGCCTTATACATCACATTTAACACTTATTAAAGGAATTCAATCCATATTTCTGGATTTTGGGAAATGCAGTGACTTTATGGTCATGGTTATGGAAAAGGAGTTCTCAGGCTTCCATACTTTGGTGGTGAACAAAGCAAAGTTTGGCAATGAGGTTGGTTTTTAGAAAATAGAAATATCTAGTAGATCCACAGAATAAATATTCCAAAATAAATGCACCATTATTAACATCTAATGACAGAAAAGAATAAGTCTTCTGAGATCAGTAATCAATATCGTAAAAAAAAAAATTATGTGGTGACTCAGGAGGTCAAATATCTTAGGGAAAACTTAAGGTTAAAAAGGGAGAAAAAAACTAAGTCATGAAAGACAGTATTGAATGTAACTTACTGAAAAGAGTAGATACAGATTCATTAGTGAGTACAGAAAGTGAATGTTGTGTTGAGGTATTCTAAGCTCCACCTTATGCCCTACTCTCCAGGAACCTTCCAGTAGCGAGAGATGACAAAATGAATATATACAAAAAAATCCGACTGATGAGTAAATAATCATTTTATGATACAGGGTAGCGGATGTGACTTAGTTAGAAAAGTATAGAAAAGGCTCTCCTGGCAAGACATTTGAGCTGATCCTAGAGCTTAAGAAGAATCAGGTAATGATGAGAAAGTGAGGAAGTGGTTTTAGGCAGAGAGAATGATATACTCCTAGCTGTGAGAGGTGAGGAAACTCTTCATGGGATCATGAAATGATGCTAGAGTTACACTCTTGTCAGGTCATGTGAGATCCTGGCATACGCAGTAGAAAAGAACAGAGATCTTTGGGATGAGTGAATGTGGTGAAAGAAGAGTAACAGATTATGATTTATTTTTATTTATTTATGCTTAGAAGAACTGGGGTGTAGGCCAGTGAGAGGATTCACCCAAGACAAAGTGGGACCCAACAAGCAGATTTACTGAATTATACTGCTAAGGGGAGCAGCCAGTGAGACAGCAGAGCTCTGCTGTGCCATAGGTGGGCCACTTACTTGGCCAGGGATCAAACTCAGGCCATAGCGGTAATAGAGCTAAGACCTAACCCAAAGGCCATCACAGAGGCCCAAGAATGACAGATTGTGAATACTGGAAGAAGTACCTGAGTTCTCACAGAGAGATGGACACATTTATAAGACATATGAAAGATCACTGAAGGATTCTAATTAAAACTGGTGTCAAGATCAATATTGTCTGATTAGAGAGATACACTTAGGGTTTGGAATGAAAAATATCTAAAACGCAAAGAAAACAAATACTAGGTAGAGTTCCTTAAAAAAAAAAAAAGTAGAGAAAAAATTAAACCACAATCAGGAGATATAAAAATGAGAAATAAAAGGTAACTATTTTTGTGAATTTAACTAAACTTTTAATAAAATAAGTAGAAGAAGATGAAGCTTCACTAAATTTTCATTTGCCCTTTATTTAATACAAGGTGTCACTTTTGATGAATTACTTACCACTGTTTTCATATTTTCTTTTTGTTGTTTTAAACATTATGTTACATTTGCATTTTTTAAGATTGGTTGTATCCCTTTATATAATCGGTTTTTTAATTCAATTTTAGTTATGCCACATAATTCCATTGCTCTTTTTGTTGTCAAATTTGTGCAATTATTAATTCATTGCTTAGGTGATTTTTTTCCCTATGTAGCATACGGAAGAAAATAACAAGTTTAAAGTGTTGGAAATAAAAACTGTAAACTCTAAGTTAGCCTGAACACAAGTCCTCTGAGAAAGCAACAAGATCATACTGTATGGAGGGAAAAAATGAGGTCAAAATTTTAAAGAGAAACCCTCTAGCATCTACTTAAAGAACATATGGCAAGCTAGCACTGTGAAGTAATTATTTTATGATTTTGTATTCCACAGCAAGTGTACTGTATTATTCCGTCTTGTAATTGTTAGTAGTCATCATTATCTTAAATTAATTTATGCCCTTCTTTGTGTAGGTCAGCATGCCAAGGACTGAAAAGAGAAGTGGTATTTCCTCTGAAATCAAGCTTAAAAGAAAATCTTACTAGGGTGGTTTGAACTACATTAGCTTTGTAGGATTTTACCATCAAGGTTTTCAATACAAAATATGAAAGGACCAATCTAAATTAAATCTGGATTGAGGACACATACAAACAGATGTTAGGGGAGGCTCAAAGTAGAGATACATTTATGAAGTATATTAAAAAATGTTAAATTTTATTTGTTTTTTACTACAGATGGGGAGATTGAGAAAGTCCTTTTCTAAAAAGGTAATCCCTTATGTTTGTATAGCATTTTATAGTTTCAATGCCTTCATGATTATAATATTTTATATGAGTTTCTGAATAATCCTTGAGGTGTACAGGGCAGCCATATTTCAAGATATATAAGTGAAGTAGGAGTTAAGTAGATAAGGGATTTGCATGCATTTGTGTACAATAGTTGTGAGCATGTGCCCCTACTTCTAGTCTCCTCTATAAGGACCATTTTTTTTGGTTGTGTGTAGAAGAACTAGAGTATAAGCCAGAGGTGCAGGAGGTGAGTGATTCACCAAAGATAAAGTTGGATTTACTGAACAGGATTTACTGAAATACACTGCCGTGGGAGCAGCAGATGAGACAGGAGAGGTTTGCTTCACCATATGTGGGTTAGACCAGGGATCAAACTCAAGCCTTAATGGTGATAGCACTGAGACTTAACCCCTAGGCAACCAAGGAGGCACACTCAAAAGACCTTTTGAATAAGGCTGTGCGGCCTTTTATTGTCTCTTACCTATATAGGTAAGGGAAAATAAGTTGAATATTTGAACTACTAATAGGAATTTATTGTGATGCTTATAGTTAAGTATAAAATAAAACTCAGCTATATGATTGGATGTTCAGTTCATTATTGAGAAAAGACAGAATGTTGTTTCATGAAAACATATGCAGCATAAACTTGTGTACAGAAGACATAAAATAATAGATGTTACCATGTACTGAGTGTTAATGATGAATCACATAGTTTTTTTGTGGATGTTATTGTATCCATTTTAGGAAAAAGGAAATGCACTCAGTGTTACTACTATAGCAATCAGAGTTTGTAATTTTAATTCACAGAAGTCATTCTAATTAATATAAGGAATTTATTTAAGGGCATTAGTGATTCTCCAAGTCTCTGGGAGGGTCACGGAATCTGGCTTAGAGGCTGGGCAGCCAGGACCTGTGTGCTCAGGGCACACTTCAGAGACCCCACTGTATGTGACTCAGGCAGAGGCCACATAGATCACCTGGGAGGCCAATAGTGGAGTGTCACCATCTGGCTCCACTATGTTCTACCATCTTCACCCGAAAATGAATTATTCACTCCACCTGTAAATCATATATGATGTTGTAAACCAATGTTACCTCAATAATAATAAAAAAAAGATGAATTATTCATAGTGCCTCTCTTCTCTGAGTCAAAAGTCTCACTAAGGTGCATCCAATTCAAATTGCATCACTCAGGGCCTCCCTGGTGGCGCAGTGGGTTAAGCAACACACTATGAAGCAAACTGCAGCCACTGCAGCACAAGTTCAATCCCTGCTGCCAGCCTGGGAGGGGACCCCCATGGTGAGGCAGACCTCTCCTGCTGTGCCCGCTGCTCCCCTCAGCAGTGTGTTTCGGTCAGTCTGCCTATTCTGCTCCCCTCTCTTGTCTCTGGTGAATCCTTTATCCCCCCACACCTCTGGCCTGTACCCCAGCTCTTGTATGCATAAATAAATAAATATTAAAAAAAAATTGCATCACCAGTCACATGAGTGAGTGGAAAGGAAGCTTGGAAAGGGAAGGTTTCAGGTTCTGATTTTTTCCCCTCTTTATTCATTACTCATAAAGTGGTTAATTCCCTAAACAAAGGGCTTGGGATTAAAAGTGATTAGGTGCCAAAATCATGTTAAGGGTCCACTCTACCACAGGGTAGATTTCAAAAATGAGCATACATTATAAATAATTTTCTTACATACTCAGGCCTTTCCATGAGTCGTACAGTTCTTCCATTAAAAAAAAGGGGGACCAACTCCATAGTAGCCTATGGGGCCTCATCTTGCCTATTATCACCACAGCTTCAGCCCAGGCTATGGAAGAGCCAAACAAGTTATCTGCTGTTGCCCACAGGATCATGTATGAGCTTCGAGGAACATCCAACTGGGCTCCAATAGAAAACACCCAGTCCAAAAACAATGAGATCCTTTGTGCTTAACATTGTCAGCTATGAACCCTGTGGTGGTTTTTATGCAGTGAAAGCTAACTGATAGACATACAAAAATAATTCATTTTCATGATGCATAAACCAAGGAGGTGACCAAGGAGGAATTTCAGGGTGAATGGACGGCTCCTGAGCAGGAGGACAGGCATGATAAGAACTTTTAGAACATTAGATAAACAATTAGCAAGTAGGAAACAGACACTCCACACTTAGGTATAGGTGATTCTATTGGACCCTTGCTTGTCTTGGAAGGATAGTGAAAAGGATTTCTTTCATATGGAAGCAATTTACTCTGCCTATGCAGCTTTTATCATAGTTCTTTTTAATGTAAGCTGATACATTTATTTTCTCTTTCTCATTTAACTGCACATGACATATACTACAGTATTCTGAACTGAATAGCCCCTCAATAGTGGCTTATTGTAATATTAGCAACAGTCACCTCCCTCCAACAGCAGGGTAATACAGCTTAATGAAATATTTGTAAAGCCCAATGAACTGCACAGAAGAAATGTGCTCTTAAATTCTAAATTATGTTTCCTACTAACACCATTAATAACAGATTTTGCCCACATATGTGTAGCCTGTGGTTCACTCCACCAACCACACACCTTACAGCCACACCAAATGAAATACAAGGTCTGTGAGTGTTCTTCACCAGACAAACTGTCAAGGTTTGACACATTGTGAAAAATTGTTCTCAATCAGTTGGGGAATTAACTGAGAAAATAATGCCAATGGCTAAAATCTTTTCCAGTAACATCTCTTGTCTTTTTGATGATCATGATACATGAAAATCTCTTTGCCCTGCATTATTTAGACATTATTATTTAATTGCATCATATTATTAATGGCATCTGTTAACCTTAATGTAGCTCTAAATTCTCAGTGAGACTGTGTCAAGTGTGAGACCTTGCTGGGTCCAATGAACCATGCATTGTTAAAGCTGAAAGGAACTTTGAGATACTACATATTAAGTGCTTAATACGATGTCTTAAAAACAATAATTAGCTGATGAACACTAGTTGTTATTATTATTTCTGCTGATATTATTCAAGACTTTCATTTTAAAGAAAACTGAAATGTCTACATAAACATTACCAGTAATATATTACATGACTTCAGCAAATTTCCTGCCTTTTGTCACTTAAAAATTGTCAGTTGTCTCTATAGCAGTCACTTACAGGGACTAGATATCAATGTCTTGTGTTCTATCTACAGTGAAGTCCTTGAGATCTGTGATCAATCATATGTAAAGTTGTGTTTTAGACGCCAAGTCTACAGTGGGTCAGTCCCTGACCTGCCTTTGTTGTAATTCTTGTTCTGATTAGGAAGAGTAAGCATAAACTAGAAAATGTAGAAACTGGACTGTTCCGTGTAATGAAGGAGTGAGGCTTGTAAATTCTTTTTTTGGAAAATTCAGGAAGAAAAATGTGAAGGGAAGAGAAAAGAAAGGGATGAAAGGAAGCATGAGTAAGAAGGAAGAAAGGAAGAGAGAAAAAAGGAAGAGTTGATATAATTGAGAGCTTCTTAGCATAGGGTTGTTGACAAAATGCAAGCTGCCAACTTAGAATCTCAGATAATGAATAACTGTTTTTTTGAAAAGGATGTCCATATGGTGCACATACATACATACATACATTCAATTCACTTTTAGATGCAATCAATATTTATCTGGCCCTTCTATTTTTATACTTGCTAAATCTTACAACTCAATATTGGGTCAACAGACAAGAGAAAATGTGCGCAAATTAGATACAGATATAATGAAATATGAATGATTAATTCCTGTTCTTTTTCCTCTTCAGAGGCAAAGTGTCCCCACTTTAAGTAATTCTTTCCAGTCTCTTTTACTGGATCATCCTCATCTCTACATTTATACGTCAAGATATCTCATGCAGAATATTATCTAAAACCAAAAGCAAGACATGATATTGGTCTCTGATGAAGCATCATTCTCAAAGAAAATGTCTATACATCTCCTCTTTAAAATGATTTCCTTCTTACCTCAATTGTTAAAATGTTAAATAATTTCCATCACCCTCTATTTCATCATGTTACTTTATTCCTTCTATAAAATACATAATTTAAATTACAGTTGACTTTTGAAAAATGTGAGGTGTGGAGTGTCCACCCTGAACAGTTGAAAATCTGCATATAAATTATAGAAGCCTTCAGTATTTCCATGTTGTGCATGGCAAAATTCAACCAACCATCACTGGCAGTTGGTTGAACCTGTGAATGGGGAACCGATGAATAGAAAAAAAAAAAAAAAAACATGTATAGCTAGACCCACACAATTCAAACTACTGATGTTAAAGTGTCACTCTATTCTGTTTCTGCATTTCTTTACATCTGGTTTCTCTCACTAAATGGGAGTGTTGTTAAAGTGGAAAGCATATTTTTCCAGATCTGCTTTATATTATCAATAGTATTTTAGTAACTTGAAGCCTCACAAATTAGCACTAATGAATGCTAGTGATACATAAGCTTTTTTAAAAAAATAATTGATGAATAAACAAGCTTTTCCCTAAACCCAGTTCTCTTACACTAGTTTCTGTGTCAAAAAAATGGCATTACTAAGAATCTAATATGCAAGTGTGAAACATTTAATAAAATCCTTGAAATCTTTTAGCCCACAAGGTACACATACAATTAATTTCTAAGTTTCCTATTAACTTTTACATACTTCAAAAATTACTTTCTTTTTTTCACAAATATTACAGCAGCTAATATACCATCATCTCGACTTTGAATCCTTAAATGGTAGTTACATATCCTCACTTGGCTTCTTTCAAGTTTTCTGTATCATACTCAGTATACTTTTCTGCAGAAAAGTAAAGTTGGTCTAATATTCTTCTCTCTACATCTCCTCTTCTCCAAAGAGAATTCAAACCAAATCTCAGTTTTGCTTTTTGGAAACATGGGCTCCATACTATGGGAAATAATGGCAAAATTAAACAACAGCAAAATTAAACCTCAATTAGCACCATGTTGCTGTTCCAAGTTTTCATAGCCATCCCTTCCCTCCCCACTAATTTTTTCCCTCTCTCTCTCTCTGTTGGATTTTGAGTCCTAAACAAACACAACTGAATTATACATAAACTGAATTTTTTAAAAAGATTTAATTTATTTACACATGCAAGAACTAGGGTGTAGGGCAGACGTGCTGGTGAGAGGATTCACCAGAAACAGAGTGGGGAGCAGAACAGGTGGACAGACTGAATTACACTGCTGAGGGGAGCAGCAGGCGAGACAGGAGGTCTGCTGAGTCATGTGGGTCACCTCCTTGGCCAGGACAGAATTCATGCTGCAGTGGCTGCTGATAGCTTCATAGTGTCAAGACTTAACCCCTTGCACCACCAGGCAGGCTGAATAAACTTGTTGTTAATACAACATCATTACTAGACTTTCAAATGGCTCCCATTCATAATTTTTATTCTTTAATAAACTTTTTCTAATCCATCATTTAACTCAAGAACTAAAACATTAGACATTTTACATCTACCTATGTTTTCTTTTCTCATCCCAACATTCTTTCAACTGCTTCAACCCCAGGCAACTCTGAGATGAAATTTAATGTGAGTCTTTGTGTGTGCAGATTTTGCCATAAACCTTGCTTGAGGCCTGTTTTTGTACATCCAGTGAGCTAATCATGATTTTTACACATTTAAAGAATTTTCAAAAGGCAAAACCACAAGTATGTTTTAGGGAGATCTTTTTTTCCCACTGATTAATATATTGCTAAAGCCTGCTGATACTCCTGCATGTACATTAGATCATTTTGACTGCTATATAATATTACATTATTGAGACTACACTGTGCTATTATTCATTTCTGCTCACTAAGTCTTCTATTAGCTCTTCAGTGAAACTGCTTAAACTTCTTTCAAATTAACTTGCCCCCTTCCGTTGGACCTTAGCAAAACCTTCATTTCTCAGAGAAGCAATTTTTTGTTTTCTCTGACCACACTAATTATCCTCATTACAAAATGTGTACTATTTCACTTATGGGTTTGATTTCTTGGTTAGTCCACTGTTCTTTCTTGTCTGTTATACTGTGTTATCTATCAGGATAGGGCCTATGGAATTTTTTGGGTTTTGATTTTTAACTGATTTTTTTTTTTTTTTTTTTTTTTTTGAGCCTGCATGCATCCTCTGAAGCTTTTACTTTGCCCTCAATGCTATGGTTTCTTCCCTGGAACTCTCACATCAAGAACCAGTGTTAAAGTCACACATCTGCTCTTTACCCTTTTCTTTTTTTTTTATTAAAATATTTTAAAATTTATCTCAGCTGCTAACACTATTCTTGGCACCTAGTGACTGCTAAGCAACTATTTGTTAACTGAATGGATACACTAATGTTTTTGGTTTGTATAAGCAAACTCTCCTAAGAAAATTCAAAACATTGTTGAACTCTGTCTTGATAGAATTTGTCACAAAAAAAGGACAGATAAGGGAGACTAAGGATATGAAAACTGTTGATACCTGGATTATTTCTAAAACTATAACAAATATGGTAAGAAATACACAGAAACTAATGGGGATATAGAAGGAACAGTAACTCATATCAGTTCTGCAATGTATCATATTTTTGATTCGAGTCAAATTTTAAGAATCAAAAAAGTTGAATGGCATTTGGGTCACTCATTTTTTTTTTTAATGAGAGGGCTGAATTAAATTTATTTCTAGAGTCCTTTCCAGAACTTACATTTTAAATTTTAATGATTTGCATACATATTAATTCATTTAAAATAATGCATGGACAACATGGTTCTGTCAGTGAACTTATACCTGGTATTTGTGTGAAGAAGAAATCCCCAATACTTAACAGTCTGATTCTGTTTTGCCAGAAGAGAGACGGTAACATAATGTCATCCTCTTCCCATATAGTTTCCTGAGATACTTTATCATCACATCTTTTTTTTTTTTTTTTTTTCAGTTCTTTTAAGGAGACTCTAGTCTCAAGAGAGGATCTAGTCTGTCCCTTTCATGTGACTATTCCCAAATTTAATTGTCTAGTTTTTCTTTAAAAAATAATAGTATCCACAGGCATGAAAATCATGGGGCATCACATGACATCCTACTCATTATGTTGGTTCATGTTTCCTCTTTAAAGGCTGAACAATGTTGGCACAGGGCCCATTAGCAAAAGTCACTGATTTTATGCAACCTTCTTCCCTCCAGTTATGTACTCTGGCTTGGCCTTGCCTTATTCTGCTTATTTAACATCTACCTTTGGTTTATCTGCTCACAATTTGGCAACAATTAGAATGAGAGTGCTTTCATCAACTTCTAGAGAAAGAAACCTCCTATATTGCAGAACAAGCAAAAATAAAGCAATTTTACCCATATTCTTATTTCAAAATGTGTTTGAGGATATACATGATCACTATTAAACAATAAAATCTCTCCTAAGATTTTGCTTTTAACCATCTCCCTTACTGGGTTTATTACTAGGTTTGCTTTTACACAATACTAAGAATCTAAAGGGAGTGTGATCAGGCATAGTGTCATACATATAGTGGGCATGGAACCCTTGTTCTCATCTGCCACTTAGATGTTCTTGAGTTTACTTGCAATCACCTTGTCTAGCCACTAGATGGTGGTAAAACAGATATGCAATGTGTGTGGGGTAGGAAAAGATAATAAGCACAAAGGGAAGTTTAGGGGTTTATTGGACACAGCAAAATATATAAATTATTTAAAATGTCAAAACAGGAAATTCTTGAACTCAAAATTATGAGATATTTTCTCATTTCTGTTCTATAAATCTCAATAGGATAGTATTCTCATTTTTAGGCTGAATTGCCAATTGAACTTTCAAAAATATGCTAAAGTGTTATTTAATTTCTCTCTTCTCTTTGATTTCAATAACTGTATTGTTATTTCTGTAAGATGGGATTTGTGGGTTATAATATTAAATTGTTCAATACAAATACATCATAAATCCCTAATCAAACACTGAACTTTTCACCGTTTTCTGGATGTCCCACATCAACTACAACTGATATACGAACATAGCTACTTGTATTAAGATACTCCAAATAAACAAAACCAATATAATATATAGAAAGAGATGCACAGAGATATATCATGAGGTATTATCTGACTTGATTATGGAGTGAAACATACCACTCTTCTGGCTACAATCTGGAGGCCTGTGAAATCCAGTGGGGTAATTACTCTAACCAAAGAACTGAGAACAGAAGCTCACATGTCATGTGGTTGGAGAGAGATATTGGAATCTAATTTAAAATAAAAACGCAAATTCACCCTTTTTTTTTTTTTTGTTCTGTTCAGGTCTTCAATAGATGGTTGAGTGCTCATTAACACAGATAAGAGCAATCTTCTTTACTTACTCTACCTATTCAAATGTTAACCATTTCCTGAAATACCTAGCAATGGTGTTTTAGCATTTTTTATATGGTGAAATGGGTAGCTTTTAGACTAGTCACATTGATACATAAAAGCAGACCAGTATTCCATAAATGCTTGTGGAAAACCAGAAAATTAGCAAATCCAAATCTTAGAAGCAATAACATCATTATTTCACTAAATTTAACTTTTGATGCAGCACCCTATAAAGTCTTCCATTTTCCAAAAGGGTGTTTTACTCTCTTACTGGTGTCCCAACACAGGTCTCATTTCTGGTGTTCTATTTTGTAGCTTTGTAACTTTTCCATAGTCAGTTCTGCCTTCTTGAGGTGGGTGTCCTTAGCTGAGCTTAATTACTGATTTTCCCACACATCCTTTCATCATGGCTTCTGATATATCTCTACCATAAGTTGTTAAAGAAAGTAGGAGGTGAGTGGGTGAGTTCTTAATGAATATCATCTGTAGCCCCATATGATCCAGAATAATCTGTAAAGAAACAGACTGATCTTCTTTTGAGCATCGAAATATTTAACAAAATATCAACCTGCATTAGGATAAGCCACTCTTCACCCAGGAAGCACAAGAAAAATGTCTTGCTTGTATATTTACTCTCTTTGGTCAACATTTCCTCTTGTACAATTTCATAAAACAGCAGATAAACAATGGAATATAAAAAGGCATTCTGTTCATAAGACCCTAAATTTGGAAATATAGGGACTTTAAAGTTTTATCTCATCATATAGACTAGATTGTCACAAATGGAAGTCCCTTGGGCCAAGATTGACCTGCTACCTGCTTTGAAAATACAGTTACACTGACACAAACCATGCACATTCTTTTTTTTGTTGTTGTTTTTGTTTTGTCTGTGTCTGTTTTTTTGTACTACAGTGGCAAAAGTGAGTAGTTGGGGACAGTGTGAGAAGCTTAAAATATTTACTCTGTTGCCTTTCACAGAAATGTTCACTGACACTTATTCACTACTTAAAAATAGATTTACTAAATAAGTGAACTGACAGAGAGTTATCACCTATGTTGATGCAAATATTGACTCACAATAAAAGTTTAAAAACTGTTTGAATCAAGAGATAATTAATAGCTTATCCACTGAGACCACAAGATAAAATGCCTTACTTGATTTAATCACTGCACCTAAATAACTGGCATTTGGGTTTTTTTGTGGGTTGTTTTGGAAAATGAAATTTTTTGAGTGTTTTAATTACTTTGTCAAATTGTTGACTCTTTTCTGTATCGTATGGATTAAATGTTCCTCAAGTGTGTTATTAAGGCTATTAGTTCCATGAAGAAATAATAACTTATATTTACAATCGCCTATACTATTGATACACAAATGCAGAGTGCTCCACTTGTTGCAGTGAACGGAAATGGACACATCACCCAAAGTTCAATAGTTTATCACAGGGTTCATTCTCAGTGTTATAAAGTCTGTGTTTTTTACTACTGTATAATGGTATTCATCGAGCTCTAAGGTGTGATACAAACTTGATTTGCTGGCTTCTAAAATAACCTTTATGTTATTGATACCCTCACTTCGCAATCCTTAGCAGTCATTTTTCTTTTTGTTTTCTCCACATTTTTTTTTGTTTTTCCCAGGAAGTCATGTCATTTGCATCATGTAATAGGTAGCCTTTACAGATTGATTTTGTTCACTTGCTATTATGCATTTTAGAGTCCTTTTTGTCTATATGACTTGATAACTCATTTCATTTTAGATCTGCAAATATGCTATTGTTTGGATGTGAACAGCTTATCCATTCACTTACTGAAGGCCATCCTGGTTGCCTACAAGTTTTGGAAGAACAAAGACACTAGAAACCTGTGTGCAGAGATTTGTGAGGACATAAGTTTTCACCTGCTTTTGATAAATACTAAGAATTTAATTTTGTAAGAAACTGACAGTCTTCCAAAATGGCTATACCGCCAGTAAATGATAGCCCAGCATTTGATGCTTTTGCATCAATGGATGCAAAAACATTCTAATGGAAAGGATGTTTACCATTCTAATAAGTGAGGTTTTATTTTTAACTAAAAGATTTTGCAGAGCTTTCGAAACCTAAAAAATAAACTCTGAATATTTGGAAGTGCCACATAATATATAATGGTTCATAAAATAAATCGATCACTGAAACATTTTAATGTGGGAAAACTTATAAAATGTATGTTCCTGGGCAACTGCTGGTAGGGTTATTGTGTGTATGTACCTAGAGTAATGCTTTGGTGCATTCAGCTGTCATTGGATATTTTCTGAATAAAAGAATACTTGAAACTGAGGATCCAGGTGGGCTAGTGTTTGAATGAATCTAGGTATAGTGGGATTATCTTGGGACTACTTCTTGAAAACAAGCCAGCACTCAAATACAAGAAAGTCCTACAGCTTAAACTGAAGCTATGATATGAATGTTCTATTTTAATAAAATAGGTTAATTAAGCAGTTAATTCTAGCATTGAAATAGAACTAGATATATGAGAACAATTAGTTGTTTTTTATGAGCCCATATATTGCTGAATATATCATAAAGTAATGAAGTATCTGGCGGTCAGTACTTGCTGATGCAAGTTTTGTCAGAACTGTTTTGTCAGAACTGTTATCAAACTGTGCTATTAAAAGAGATTTATTTGGTGATATCAGCATGGATCTGTAACCAAATAGTAAGCATTCTAAGCTACTATCTAATGTACAGGAATTTGGGGGATTCTCTTTATATGCTTGACTAAAGTTATGGTTCATCACCTCCCAAACTCATAAATTATATGTTTAGTCTAGCAATTTATTTTGAAAATAATTTTAGATGATTTTGTATTTGGTTTTCTATATTCATTTATATTAGCATTTCTGTTAACTAAAATACTTTAATTTTCAGATCTTATTCTGAATATCAAATTCATGTTATTCCATATTACAAATGGAGAAGCTAAATTCTGAAGCAGGTTTCACCACTATCTTAATGCTAAGAGTATGAAAGAGTAATGCTTAAGAATATAAATACTGATTTGTCTTAAGTCAAATTTGGGGATTCAATATTATCTTATTTTTATTTATACATATATTCATTTTTTAAAAGATTTTTTTACCTAGTTATTTATTTATGCATAGAAGGACTGGAGTATAGGTGAGAGGATTCACCAGAGACAGAGTGGAAAGCAGAGCAGGTGGATCTACGGAAATACACTGCTGAGTGGGGCAGTGGCTGAGACAGGAGAGTTCTGCTGCACCATGCGGGTCAGCTCCCTGGCCAGGGATGGAACTCATGCTGCAGTGACTATGGATAGCTTGATAGCTCTGAGACTTTAATCCCTGCATCACCAGGGAGGTTCCCCTACATAGGTTCATTTTTTATGGTAATAAACATTATGGTTATATTTGATCTTAGCCAAAAGGCCAAGAATTAATTAATAAACATTATGATTATTTCATCTATAATTTTCAAAAATTCTGAAATTGTTCTGCCACTTTTTTTCATGTTCAAATTGTTAGGAGGATTGTGGAAGTACTTATTTCTACTTTAAAAATGTTATAATAAAGAATAAAGAGTCATCAAATATTTGAAAACTACAAACTGATGCTGGAATATAAATTTCCATGGATTCAACTTTAATTCTCATAATTTTTATATTAATACATAATATTAGACATTTTCAAGATATTCACTTTTTTAAGATTTTATTTATTTATGAATACAAGAGCTGATGTAGAGGCCAGAGACACAGGGGGTGAAAGGATTCATCAGAGACAGAGTGGGGAGCAGAACAGGTAGATCAACTAAAATACACTGCTGAGGGGAGCAGTGGGCTAGGCAGGAGAGGTCTGCTATGCCATGTGGGGCCCCTCCCTGCCCTGGGATCGAACTTGTGCTGCAGTGGCTGCAGAAGCTCCACAGTATGGCACTTAACCCCTTGCACCACCAGGAGGCCCCTCAAAATATGTTTTTTGTTTGGGAGAAAACTTCTGATGATGGATATGTAAGCTGACAAAAGTAAAAATTCTCAAATATATAACATGGACATAAGTATAAAAATAGTCTTAAAATTTATTAAGGTTCATTGTACATCACCTTTTAGAATACTTGATATATTGTCTTTAGGGGACAATACCAGGAATGGTTGCTTTGAATTCAACTACCCTCACAGGCTATGTGATCCATAATAAATAACAAATTACCAGGAGGAATTGCCTGGGCTCAAAGTCAAGAAATAGAGATAAGACTATTGGTGGAGATCTTTGTGTGTCATGATAAAATTTGAAAAATATGCTGTAGAAAACATTGTTAAAACAACAGAATCAGTTTGACCTAGGTTTTAAAAAATATATATGGAGAATGTTACAAGTAAGACTGTAGTTAGGAATGACAAATTAGGAATTACAAATTTCCAGAAATTTCATGAGCCTGAACTCTATGCTAGATCAAGGTACAGACAATGCTCCGAGAGTCCGCAGATGTCCAGTGAGAACTAAAGCAATCAAGGAGTAAGAGTAGTTTCAAAGGAGAAGGCAATAGAACAATGTAAGAAAGGAGACTATTCAAAGTATCTGGGCTTTAGATAGTCAAAACTAGAAATGGTGTCAGAAAGAAAAACCAAGTCAGCTCCAAATTAAAAGTCTGAAGGAGTATGTAAGTAAACTGAATCATAAGTTTTCTCATTAAAGGAGCACATCACATCACATAAAATTGATTTTTTACACAAACTGAAATTTATCTGCAAATTTTGATATACAGTTGGCATCTCTATGATTGTAATGCAGATATTAAGTGTCAAGAAGTGGCTATACAAATGCTGCAACACTAAGAAAAAATTAAGGTATTTGCTGATTTGATATGCAGCACCTCATATAGAATTAATTAAGAAAAAATATTTCTATATGTAGAAGTTTTAATTGTTGCTTTTAGACCTGGCATAATTATTTATATGGTATTAGTGAATTCATTGAAATGACTTTTAGAGTTTCTCAGAAATATGGCTCCCTGCCTAATTTAAGACCCATTTCTGAAGCATAAAACTGTTAGTGTAAGGTGCCATTTGGGGGTCTTGGATTGTCTCACATGTAGATGAGCATATATATCTGATGATAGGCTGAGCTGAAGATAATAGCTTATATTCCATCATCTTTGCTTATTGACTTAAGTTACTTTGTTAGTCCCATGTTTTGATCCTGTCCAATTCACTTTCATTTGTCTTGACTCATTTGTTGGAGAAATTTGGGGAAATAACCAATGACATACAATGACTCACATACTGAGTATATTATCTGACCCAGTTGTAGGTCCATTTGAAACTATGTGTGATAAACCTTCTGACACATGAACTTAAATGAACAGTAAAAGAGACACACACTTGATAATAGACCCATCAATGAATTGATTGTGTGGCCACTGCGCATATTCTGACTCAGCTTAAATAGTCTAAATTTTCAAATGTCAGACTAACTGGGACACTAAGTCCACTGGACCTATAGCATATCTAAGTAGGATTTGTATACTTTGTATACAATGTGATCTGATTTTGGTTTCTAGTAACAATATAAAAACACACATTAATTACAAGAGTTACTTGGATATGATATCTTGTGTGAAATTATTCTTAAGTTTTTGATACTAACTCAAAATTTTTTTCTGGGTTTTCCTAAATTAGTTTCATATATTTCAAGTATTTCCTCCTTGTTTTGTTTGGCAGCTATTTTTATGATCTTTAGAACACTGTACTATTAATGCTTATTTAAAAAGATATTATGCTATGTAAGAAATTCTGATAATAAATTCAAGATAGGTAAAAGGGATAACTAGTTAAATAGATTTTATAAAAATTGAAAACAAACTTTGTATATAATTAAAATAATAAAATTCAGTGAGACAACAGAGGGACATATTACTTTCAGACATCAAAGTGTGTTCATTTCAAATGAAGACATTGCTACATGATGGTGTAAAATTAAATATATTAGAATTAAAGAGACACTTTTAAGAAAAGACACTTATGATTTACAATGACAAGTTAAATAGGTAATAAGTGAAAATGGAGATTATTTGAAGTCATAATAATTGTGTGTGTGTATATGTATGTTTTGGGGAAGAATTTGATGATGTACTGACATACAGCCCCAGAATCCTCCATTCTCTGAATAAACTCAATTCTCCCCTTGCTTCGGAGTCTCCTTAGGAGAAAGAAAATCTCACTTCAGCGAACTCCACAAATTCACAAATTCAGAGAAAAAGGGCATTTCTGAATATCCCTAAATCTATGTGAGTTCAATTATCCTCAAACCGCCTATGCAGATGTCAAGATGTGGGAAGTGACAAAGTTCTGTCTATTGTGAATTGGAAGTATTATCAACAAGAGGAAAATAGGGGACCATGGGATTTTCTTATTTCCAAGATTAAGAAAGCTGCTTTCTCATATTTATAGCATCTCACTGACATTGATGGATCCGTCATTGAAATCACTAGGCTTAATACAATTGTACCATTTATCCCAAAGCATCAGAGCAACCCCCAGTAGCCTGAGATTCAAGGTTATTTCTCATGATTCATACACTCAAACCACAACTATCTTCTTCATCTCACAACTCTCCCTAACACAAAATCCCCATGAGTTCTCTGAGTTTTCTCTATTGTCTGCAAAATCCCCATTGTTTCACATTCTTTTCTGAACATTTCTATTATGTTCTCAACCTATTCTGAATGAGTAGATAGAATGACCAAAGTACAAAGGAATTTGTTAAGAAAATCTTTCTTCCTTTGTTTTTCTATGTAAATTCTTGTTCAAATGAAATAAGATTCATGGGCCTCCCTGGTGGCCCAGAGGGTTAAGCAAAGCCCTATGAAGCAAACCACAGCCACTATAGCACAAGTTCGATCTCTGCCCCTGGGCCAGGGAGGAGACCCATATGGCATAGCAGACCTCTCCTGCCTTGCCCGCTGCTCCTTTCAGCAGTGTGTTTCTGCTCCCCACTTTGTCTCTGGTGGATCCTCTCACCACCCACACCTCTGGCCTGTACCCCAGCTCTTGTATGCATAAATAAATAAATCTTTAAAAAATAATAAAAAAATAAATGAAATAAGATTCTTCAGGTGATGCCTTTTATATATACAAATCTAAATTGTTGGTTGAGGCAGTGCATAGAATCTTGTTTAACCATTTTTGGTACATTTACTAAAAGTTAGAAAACCAGTAATTTATAAAAATTGAGGTTTTATAAAAAAAAAAAAAGAACTTTTTAGCTGACAAATGTTCATCTTTAGGGAATGGCTTTTTAATGATATCCAACACTTTGAAGCAGTATTTGTTTTTACAATGCTATAATATTTCCTTGTTTTTACTATAGAGATGGGAACCAGATTAAAACTCAAGTACAATAAATTTGGGCTATTAAGAAATACACAAACTTCATAGAGAATAGCTGCATAGCTGCTGCTGAATATTAAAAATACAGCTAGACCACTATAATATAAGAAAGCAGAACCATTCTACATGATTGAGAAAATTGTAGCTGCTCCATCTTTCTATTGTAGGTCTCAGAGCCCAGTGTTTAGAACATCCACAGGCAATCATTCTAAGAACTGGTAAAACTTCTGTCAAGAATAAAACAAAACAAATAAAACCCTTCCTAAAGCATTCTCCAAGCAAGCAATAATTTAGAAATCCAAAAAAAAAAAAAAAAGTACTGCCCTAAAAGCAAAGTTAAGATGTGTAATTGGACCAACCAATGGAATCAAGATTGTTAGCAAGGCGTTCCCTGTGGTAATGTGAATTGCACGGTTCACAATATGATGGACTAAAGAGCACAGCAAGAGTCCACTTTTGTCCTCCAAAATAGTCTGCCAAGGTGCTCAACACAAACAAGAGGGCTATTTTATCTGTAGCATTATCTTATAAAAACCATCAGTGGGCTCCCACTTGAAAGCCTTTGTAAGCTTTCCTGGGAATGCAAAGTTTAGCCAATTGAGAGGTTGACATTCACTTCAGCAGCATGAAGTAGATGGTGGATAGATGAGTCAGACCAGTGCCTTCAGCAAATTCCAGCTAACTGTTCAGTTATAATTAGTATTTTGGAACCTGCAGCCATGTTTGACTCTGACAGGGAGAGGTTTCAGTGTTTTTCTTAAAAAAGCTTTACCTTTTTTGTCATAGTACTAAAATGTGTGTGCAAAAATTCTGTCACTCACAAAATCTTGGAACCTACTGTCAGAGAAACTTCAGGTATTTTCAGGCTGTTAATGAATAGGCATCCATATCTGTTCCTTGCACCTGAAGTCAGATGTCACAGTTAATGTGCACCGAGTATCACAGTTGTTCCAACAGAGTTTACAAGACACTCCAATAGCAGCACCCATGGTCCCTTCAGAACCAATGAATATCAAGAAATTGAGGTGGTTTCCATGTGATTCCAACTCAAATGACTGAAAAGTGAATAATTCAGTCAGCCCAGTTTGACATGACATTTTCTTTAGCATTGGGTAGAATATAAAATAAAAACTGGGAAATATTACTAAGCAATATCACCCAATTAATTTCTTAATAATTTTTTATATATTGGCAGTGCTTATGATGGATGATCTTTTTTTCACCCAGGGAATAACAGGTGAAAAGCCCTTCTTGATTTTTATTAATAGAAATAACCTTTGTTTGCAGCATTGTATATCATTCAGAGGCACAGAATCACCTTCCTCGCATGTATATTACCATAGCCCACCTACAAATACTATATTTTCAGGGATCATTTCTATAGTTCATTACCATAGCCCACCTATAAACAAAGCACCCATAGTCCTAACCACAGTTCCGTGCCCCCCTCCTCCCCACTCACCGCCTTACACACACTGTGCTCTCCACCTCCCCTCTCCAACTCCCCTCTCCCCTTCTAGTGGCTTCAGTTGTACAGTCTGACTTCAAGGGCTTGTTATTGGTTTGGTTCTGTCTAGCCCTTTTTCCCCTTCTGTATCCCATATATAAGTGAAACCACCTGGTATTTGTCTTTTTCCTTCTGGCTTACTTTGTTTAGCATTATACCCTCCAGTTCCATTTGCTTTGCAAATGGCAACTTGGTTGGGTCATGGTGTCCATATATTTGGTTGAATAATATACTGGATTTTCCCAAACAGTTGTTTTGGATGAGTTGTTTTGGATGAGTTGTTTATCTAGGTGATTTTTAGTTGGGCACACAGTCCCCAACATTGTGGGAGGGCTTTATTGAAGGCTATAATAGAACACAGGCTACGAATTCCTGATCAAGAAAGAATTCTTTCTGGTCTCCAGTCTACAAGTCTACCCTGCATATTTTGGACTTGAATTCATACTTGTGTGGGATAATCTTTAAAAATAAATAAATTTATTCATATATTTTCTGTCAACACCACATTCTTTCTCTCTCTCTCTCTCTTTCTCTCTCTCTCTCTCTCGCTCACACACACACACACACACACTTCCTATTGGCTCTATCTCTTTGGAGAATATCAATTAGAACATGTAGTTCCTCAGTATTTGCAAATTATGACAGTATTAGTAAAGCTTTTATACACTGTGACCAGTGTTCACACACTGGTCTTAAGCTAACAATAATATTACATTTATTATCCATGGCTCTAGAGTCTGCAATGAATGAATGAAGAAGAAACAGAAATTGAAAAAAAAAAAACTGAAATAATTAGAAAGTGACAAGGAATGAGGAATAGAGGAAAAGAGCATGTGACCTAAATGTTCAATGTAAGGAATGTGTGTTTATGCAGGGGAGAGGGCAAGCAGCTGGAATAGGAAAGAAATGGACTTATCTTTGACAATGAGGAACATTTTAGAACCATGTGTTAAAATCTGTAAATGTTTGCCTAGAGTACAGTTCCAATGTTTGCCCCATTTGTTTGCCTAGAGTCCAGTTCCCAGGGTCCTGAGACTCAAAAAGAACATGTTATTCCCTGATATACTGAACTGAATATGAAAGCAATTTTTAATAAAGTAGAATAGCATGATTGTCACAAAGCTCACTTGTCTAGAAATGGAAAGCATTAGGCAAGTCTAATGGTGATCACAGTCCATGTTTGTAATGTTGACTTTTTATAATTTTTCTGTATTAATGACTGTATATAGACTGGCACTTAATAGACAATTATTTAATATAAATTTATTTTTGTATTAATTGGAAAATATATAATCACACTAAAAAAAAAATTAGTACCCTCTCAGAAACATAAAACACTCTACAGTTCCAGAAAGCAACAGAGGCTGCATGACCAATTTGTTCTTAGAATGACTCTTTTGAAAATGGAAAAAAATATTTAAATATATAAATGATTAAGCTCTTTTGTACTTGTTTATTCAGTTTCACCTTTGAGGTAATATTAATATGTGAAGTTATATTTAGAGTGTATATTGTGATTGAGTGATAAATGTCCCTGTCTACTTAATTAACATCCCCCTTTCCTTACATATTTATATTTCTTTGTAAGAACATTTAAGTTCTAATATCAGCACGATTGATTGTACTAACAATGTTGTCAACTGTTTTCACTACATTTAACTTTAGCTCTCCAGAACTTACTCATCTTCTCACTGGAAGTTTGTACCCTTGGGCTAACAATACACAAGTTCCCTACCTAAGTCTCCAGTAAACATTATTTTCTTTATACCTACAAACCCATTTTTCTTCTTTATTATCTCATATATGAATGCTGTCATCACTATTTTTTTGGTTTATTTCACTTAATATTCTAAGGGTTCATCAAGGTGTTGTAAATTACAGCTTCTATTTCTTTCATTTTGACTGAATAAAATTTGTGTGTGTGTGTGTGTGTGTAGCTATCATGTTTTTTTTAAGATTTATTTATGCATATAAGAGCTGGGGTTCAGGCCAGAGGTGCAGGGGGGTTAAAGGATTCACCAGAGACAGATTGAGGGGCAGAACAGGTAGTTTGACTGAAAGACACTGCTGAAGGAAGGGAGTAGCAGGAAAAACAGGAGAGGTCTGCTGCGCCATGTGGGTTACCTCCATGGCTGAGGATCCAACTTGTGCTGCTGATAGTTCATCATGCTGAGATTTAACCCCTTGTGCCACCAAGAAGGCCCCTGTAGCTATCATTTTCATCCATCCATATTGTTATTTTCATTTGAAATGCATAAATAAAATATCACTGGTTATTCCTTTTAATCTTATTGGATTTAAATTTAGGATGAATAATCTATTTAATTTGGTCCTGTATTACTTGATGTCCAAAAGTATATTATAACCTACACTATTTATCATTACACATAATGCTTGCTGATAACTGTATATCAAACCTTTTTTTAGAAATATGAAAAATATTCCCTAATTTTGGTGTGACCTTTAAAAATCTAAAATCAAAAAACAGAAGAAGGAAAAGAAAAAATGGCAATACAAGTTATAAATAAACAACAAAGTCTGATAAATATGAAAGGATTTTGTCCTGGCTGATATTTTCCTAAAATAAAATACACAGATCCAAAAAGAATATAAATATACAGTTTGAAAGCTATTAAAATGAAAAATATTGGATATTTGTATTATTATCAAATGTGGTGTCTTCAGCTTCTCTGATTATTTTGTGTCTTTTCAATTATCTTTTTTAAATATATATAATCACTGAATGCAATAAGAAAATTAAGAATTTTCCATGGCTTTTATAAAATTAGAACAACTAGCATGAAGAAATGGGTCAAAAATTCAAAGAAAAATTTTGTAGCTCTCCATTAAGGAAAAATATCACCTCTATACAGCCTTGTATATAATCACTCAAAATATGTGTTCAATTGAGTTAAATTGGATTGAATTGAAGAAAACCACTTCTATATTGCTACTTTTCAGTTGGGCTATATTGAAAGAACTCCTGCTGAGGTTTTAACAGACTATTCTTTTTAACTGTCCATCATTTACCAATTCTTTTTCTGTTATGTTTTAGCATTTAATTTTTTTAAAAACAGATTGTCAGTTGAATTCCACATGTCTCTTTATTCATTCTTATCTCATTATATTTGTAACAAAATACAATGATTCCTCAAAGAGCTTTTGTTTATGACTACCTCAGGTGTTAATATAATGTATTTTTGAAAGACTTTATCTTAAAACAGGATTTTTTTAAACTATTTTGAATTGTTTATATAATAATTAATTCTGCAGGTTGAATACTCTTGCTAAGCCTGATTATTCTAACTTTGGATCATAATTTTATAGCTTGGGCCTACTTCCCCTAGTAAGAACTGAAATCACTTTTTTATTTGTAGAACTAACTAATCAGTTCTTTTTTAATTGAAAGCCATTTAAAAATACACAAAATTAAAGTTCACAAACACCACATATTTTTAAACATAGATACTAATTCATTAAGTACTGTTTATTGAAAAAATAGTCTTTGCTCTGGAGTGACATCTTCATCATCAATGAAATAAATCTATCTAGGGCCTCCCTGATGGCACAGCTGATTGAGCTCGGCACCATGAAGCATCGGCAGCACAGCAGCACAAGTTCAAAGCCGGGCCAGGGAGGGGACCCACATGGTGCAGCAGACCTCTCCTGCCTCTCCCACTGCTCCCCTCAGCAGTGTATTTCAGTTGAGCTGCCAGTTATACTCCCCACGCTGTTTATGGTGAACCCTCTCACCTCCTGTGACTCAATTCTTTAATGAATTAAAAAAAAAATCTTAAAATAAATAAATACATTTATATATGGTCTGTTTATCTTTTTTTGTTTAATTCAGTCTTTTGTCTATCCTTGTGCCAATAAAATTGTATCTGATATTTTAACAAGTTCTTTCTCCTCGTTCATCATCAAACATGGCTAGACATTCTTGACTATTTGTAACTCCTTGTGAAACTACACTAGCTTATCAATTTCTAAATAAGGTTGTATAGTAACTTTCGTTGGAACTGACTGGACCCAGATAATTTTGAGGGAGAACTGAGGTTTTTTAATATCCTATTAGCTAATAAATCTTTTTTACTTACTGGTGCCAAGCTCTGCTATGAAGTTCTTTATAAGAAATAAATTCTTCAATATTCATACCTAATATCTTACTGATATTCTGTATAATTCTCATTTCACTAATTAAAACTGTAACAAAGAAGAATTAGCATTCAGTACCACATTTGGGTTCCCAAGTTGTCATACATCTGAGTAGACTCACAATTTCTGAAAACTATTGATGTAAACATAGATGCACAAACAGTAATTTTGCACACACAACACACAGACTGTTGTAACAAAACTATAATACAGAATGAAACTATCTAGCAATGACACTAGTCTCCTTTGATAAGATGGAAATAAGCTCCCATACATGATTCATTTGTGGGCTTGGTTAGCTTAGTTTAATAATTTCTAAATCTTTGACCTTAAATGACACATTCTTGAGCTTCATTCAAGTGGAATGCTTCTAAGTCCTCCCTCAGGCCCCGGGATGTATGCATCTTTCTTAAAATTATGAGTGCATCAGTCTATTTGTGAAACAAACAAACAAACAAAATCATTGTTTTCCTTTTTCCCCCATAGCACACAAGGCAAGTTTGCATTTTTAAAAGGAATTTTACTAAAGATATAGGAAGAGGGTCTCCCTGGTGTTACAGTGAGTTAAGCAATGCACTATGAAACAAATTACAACCACTGCAGCAGGAGTTCAATACCCAGCCAGGGAGGGAACCCACATGGCATAGCAGACCTGTCTGCCTCACCCATTGTTCCCCTCAGCAGTGTATTTCAGCTGATTTGCTTGTTCTGTTCCCCCACTCTGTCTCTGGTGAATCCTCTCACCCCCACACACACTTCTGGCCTGTATCCCCATTCTTGTATGCATAAAAAAATAAATCTTTAAAAAAATATATATAGGAAGAAAAAAGAGAAATGAATAATTGTAGGGTAAAGATTAATCAGGTATTTCCACCCTCCCACCTGTGGTGCTGTGGGCATGTGCTATTGGGTGTACCTGTGTTGGACACAGGCATAAATGGGCAATGTCATGAGGACGCCAGAACTGCGAGGACCGACCGATAGAACCGACAGGACGAAGGAGCAGCAGCAGCAGTAGCAGCAGAGAGAGAAGAAAGCAGCCGAGAGGGTGAGATGCGCCCGGGGCTGGGAGGCCTGCCAGCCTCCCGGCCCCCCGGCACCCCTGCCTACCATGTACCTGGCCACCTCTACTAAATAAAGCATGAAAAGCCACCGAGGACTCCAAGACTCCTTCCCTGACCCGTCTGCCCAGAACCATCCCGAACCTTGCTCCTGTGCTCCCTTCCTGCCGCTACAATAATGTAAGAAAGGCATTAAAAACTAGACAAGCTTAGGAAAGAAAAAAACAAATTTCTGTTCCTGTAACATGTAAGTGGCTTAACCAGGCCCAAGAGCCTCTGTTCTATTCCCTAGGAATGTTACACTCCAGCCTAAAATGCTGGAGCCACTTTGCAGGCAATTTACCTGGCTTCAGGCCCTTCTGCCTCCCTGCTTTTCTCCATAGGGTAAGAGGTGCCTTTTCTGCAGGGAGCTGGTCAATTGCCCAACTTGTTCTCTCCATAATAACTGCAAAAAGAAAACATTCCAATCCTGCTGCTAACCTAGGATGCTCCCACTCAGTTCCAGTTTCACTGTGATTGGCAGACCTACAGGCTTCTCAAAGGGAGCCATGCTCATATACAGCAGTTAGAGGCTTCTTCTCTCAGTTTTATAAGCTAGGAGTGGGGGTGGGTTATAACTAGTCAGTCCACTCTCAATCTATATCTCAACACTCAGCTTCATAGGAGAGCAGGTTTTTCCAATTCACTAGGAATGGCTGGGCCCTGGAGAACTTACAGGATCAATTTCATTTCACAACAGACTAATTGATAAGCTTTAATAGCACTTGTATAATTTTAATTGGGAAAAGAAAAAAAACCCAAAAATCTATGCGATCAAAATGACCACAATGCCACACTAATCGCAGCAGTTACACAATGAACAATGTTTACAAAAAACGATGCCTTTACAACGTAGTGTAAGATTTTCAGGATATACAGTTTAAAGCTTCTGCTTTTCATGTAAAGACAAATCAATATGCTCTTACTCATCCAAAATATTAATTATACAGAATGAACAATTACAATAAATGGTCAGATTTATATTCTTTCTAGGCAATGAAAATATATTTCTCGGAGCTTTTTAGCAAAATATATATACCTAATATTTTTTTCAACTAACAGTATCATAGAAAGGAAGTTTACTGATTCCACAATTACAAATCTATTCCAGGCTGCTGACTGGTATAAAGGAATAGAGAAATTTGTCAATTATCCAACTCATTATCTCAGTCTATGACAGCCAAACCAAATAATCCCTGTCCCCAGTGAACATTCTGAACTGAATTGTCTAGATAACAACCCTACAGATCCAATAAAAAAAATTGAGGATATAAACATTTCTGTATTTGTTTCATTAATTCATTAATGCATATACCTCCAAATTGTTCATCCTGGGCTTTCAGAAAAATTATTGCAATAAAAAGTCATAAGAGCTAGCATTTATTGACCACTTAATATGAGCTAGGCAATGTAGTTAAATTCTTTCTATGCATTCTCATTTAATTTTACAAGTCTATGAGGCAGGCACTAGCATACCTGGCACACAATGGTGCCTGCAGTTCCCAAATATCTCTTTAACTTTATCTCTGTAAACAGCTTTGCACATAAATTACTCAAATAAAATTTCCTATGTGTGATATGTGGGTTCCTTTTGACTCTGTTTTTTCTCTTCCCTTCAAAAGCAAATGAATCTCCTTTTAGTCATCGTTTCCACATTTTTCTGATTCTCATATCCTTTCCTTTATTCTGATTGCCATCTTGAGTACAATGCCTGTCCCTGATGTTGAACAACGTTGCGAATTGTGAATTTATATGTGATATTCAGAATGTTGCATAAAACTTCATTCCTCTATATTTCATGGAAATTGCTATTTCTGCTACCATTTAAAAAATAAAACAAGTTCTGTATAATAACGTCTAGTTGTGGTAGATTTTGCATACTTGGATAGAGGCATGGATTCCATAGATGTATCACCTGCAAATGGTTACTTGTTTCAATAGCATTTAGTGCTAGCTAGGAATGAACCACAGAGGAATAGTTTCCCTACATGTAAAGAGATACCTAGGCACAGAGAATCCCAATATATTAAAATTAATGAGTAACAGATGGTTGTTAAATGCCCAAACAAGTTCTTAAATATGATGTTTTCAACAATAATGCAAGTGAAATTGTACACCTTCTTCAACCTGTTAGAAACGAGATCACCTTTTAGGTGTTTTTTAATTTAATGGTCTGTCATAAAATGTTAGAAAATATGTGTTCAAAACATGATAGCCCTGGATTCAAAAATTGATTTTAATGATTATTGACTGTGGTCTGGAAAAAAAAGTATCTAATCTTTCTAATAACAAAAGTAAGGCAACAGTGCATTTATTCTCTACTTAACATCCTGTAGGGTCAGAGAACAATCAGGTCTTTCCATTCTCCCACCACTGTGATGATGGACACCTGCGGAGCTGCGAGCATTCCAGGGTGGGCATGCGCAAGTGGGCGCAAGTAATGTTGGACACAGGCTTAAATGGGCGGTGTCATGAGGATGCCAGCACCGACAGTACTGGCTAGCAGCAGCAGCAGCAGCAGCAGCAGCAGCAGCAGCAGCAGCAGCAGCAGCAGCAGCAGCAGCAGCAGCAGCAGAGAGAAGAAAGCAGCCCAGAGAGTGAGATGCCTGCCATGTACCTGGCCACCTCTACTAGTAAAAACCATGAAAAGCCACCGAGGGCTCCAAGACTCTTTCCTTGACCTGTCTGTTAAGAACCATCCCAAACCTTGCTCCTGTGCCACCCTTCCCACCGCTCACATCCTTACTCTGTCTCAGGGAAACAAGGTGTGTTGCTAATATTTTCATGGTGTAGGGTAAATGGAAAAGTTGTCAGGCTTTTCCGCCCTCCCTCCATTGGTGTGATGATGGACACCTGAGATCCTGCACACATGCTTAAGTGGGCATGCACAAGTGGGCACACCTAGGCTGAGACATGGGTCTATAAGGGCAGCGTCACATGAGGATGCCTGCAGAGAGCAGAGGAAGAGAGAGAAAGGTAGAGAGTAGCAGCAGCTGCCTAGAGAGTGAGATACACCTGGGGCTAGGAGACTTGTTGGCCTCCAGGCCCCAGGCATTCCTGCCTGCCATGTACCTGGTCGCCTCTGATATAATGATGCAGTAAAGGCCTGAAAAAGCCACCAAGAGCTCCAGGACTCCTCCTTGACCCATCTGCTCACAATCATTGAGAACTTGCTCTGTGCCCTTGCTGGCACCACACATGGAAAACAGCTTTTCTTCTTCTTTAGGTCCTGGATTATTTGATCTTTTTAGTGAGGTCCATTATAAAGGTAAATAGTTTTTACAGAAACAAGTTTAAAAGTTAGTTGTATAATAGAATTAAGTTGTCTTATACTTTTTACTTTGATTGGAGAAGCAGTTCTATAATAGTTGGATATTTATTCAGTGACCCACATTCTAGGTTCCCTTAAATTTTGCTCTTTTTAGTATCATAATCTTTCGGGTGAAACAGGTGGAAATCTTGTTACAAATACTAAATATCTGAAAACTTAGTAAATCTGTTAATAGAAAAACAAACCAATGAATGAAGTATCTAAAAATTGGGCAATTTTGGGCCTCCCTGGTGGCACAGTGTATTAAGCAACACACTATGAAGCAAACCTCAGCCACTGCAGCAGGAGTTCAATCCAATGCAGCAGGAGTTCGATCCCTGCTGCTGGCCAGGGAGGGGACCGACTTGGCGCAGCGGACCTCTCCTGCTGTGACTGCTGCTCCCCTCAGCAGTGTACTTCAGTTGATCTGCCTGTTCTGCTCCCCGCTCTCTGTGGTGGATCCTCTCACCCCCCCACCCACACACACACCTCTGGCCTGTACCCCAGTGCTTGTATGCATGAATAAATACATCTTTAAAAAAAATAAAAATTGGGCAATTTCACTGTGTCTAAGTTATCAAAATAGTATACATTGCGCATAACTGATATGGAATTGCAAATCAAATGAATAAAAAAACACTAAGATCCTGAAACAAAAGCAAGTGCACAAACTCACTTTCGTTTTAGTGAAAGTTCACTATATCTATAATTATCTACTAGCTAGATTTCTTTTATGTCCTTAGCTGTTATTTGATGCCACAATATCACATTCCAACATTTACATCTTATGTTAAAATGTGACTAGACAGCATCATTAAGGTTTTTGTTTGGGTTGAAAAGGACTGAATATTTTTAGGTCCTTTTTCATTCTCAGGAACTGTAGTACAGCAATATTGAAAAGTTAAAATTTACTTTTGTGAAATGAAAGCATAAATATTTGAATATGGGGAAATATGCAAATATTAAGGAGTGGGGTCGGCAACACCACATGGGGGTAAGAGATAAGTAAAAATGAGGCTGATTCATAAGTAAAGTCAGTGGATGAAACTGCTGAGATCTCTGCTTAATGACATATCTTTCTTTTTGGGGCATTTAAAATCTGTATACCTTCTTATATCTCCAAAATCCCTTAAGATTCGCCATGAGAGCATTACAGCATTGTTAGTAGTACCATTGAACACAGATTTTAATTTGTAATGAGAAGAGGCTCTTTAACGGGAAAACTATATCAAGTCATTCAGGTAGTCATGGCAGCAAGTGAAATAAATAAAATTCTTTATTTTACAATGTATTAACATTATTTCCTCTTTAACATTTGTATCTAAATTTATATCGCCAAGACTAAAACCATGCCAAAGTTTATGCAAGGATTTATTTTCACAATAAATCACTGTCTGATAAGTAGTTGAAAGAATAAATGGGTATCTGTTTTCACCTTTTCTAGAACACATTTGTTACCTTGTCGAAATCATTCTTAGCTTATAAAAACTGGAAGTATATGAGGCATTACAACCCCATTTTAGGGATATGGAAAGATAAAGAAAAACATATAGAACTATATGACTGCTTTTTCTTATTTGTGTCTTATAAAAATATTTGGTAAGAACTCCAAAATACAACAGAATCTGTGTTAAGTGGGGATTAAATTATAAATCAAATAATTATTGCTCTGAATTATACAATTTTTGTCTGATCAAAGATCTATTATAAGAATAAATTATAAAGCATTTAGTAGGGAAGCAAGCATAATTTCTCTTCTAATGATAAAAAACAAAGACAACCAAAATTCTAATAAAAAGAAAAGTAAAAATACTTGCATAGTATGACAACAAAGCCAAACATAATATTGTTTGATTTCAAAATACTAGGAAATAGAGATAGCATTTGACATATAGTAGGTGCTTAAAAACTACCTAATAAAATAAATAATCCATATAATAAAGAAAAATGTACTCAAGTATTACAGAAATTGCAAAATTAGAACCATAGGAAGCAATGTGTATCCAAATATATAACTGGTTCTGCAGTAGTAATATTTGCATAATAAGAGCAACACAGTGTTTAATGTAAACAACTTCTGAAAGAACCTTTACAAACAGCATAGAAAATAAACTTCAGGGCCTCCCTGGTGGCGCAGTGGGTTAAGCAACGCACTATGAAGCCGACAGCAGCCACTGCAGCACGAGTTCGATCCCTGCTGCCCGGCCAGGGGGGGGGCCCACATGGTGCAGCAGACCTCTCCTGCCGTGCCCGCTGCTTCCCTCAGCAGTGTACTTCTGTTGATCTGCCTGTTCTGCTCCCCGCTCTGTCTGTGGTGAATCCTCTCACCCCCCACACCTCTGGCCTGTACCCCAGTTCTTGTATGCATAAATAAATAAATCTTTAAAAAAAAAAAAAAAAAAGAAAATAAACTTCAGTTACTGAAGAGAAAGTGATGTGTCTTGGAAATATACTTTTAGGCAAAGATTCCAATAATTTCTCTCCCAACTACTTGGTTGGTAGATGTAAATGTTTAAGTGACAGATATTTGGAATTAGAAGGGGGATGCAAAGAAATGTAAGAAATAAATAGGCACGGGAACATTCAACTTAAAAGTTCTGACTAGTGCTCAACTTTCATAGACATAAATAAGAGCAAATAGATTATTAGAATTTGTGAAAAAGTAGCTATAAAACTAAACATAAATAGGAGACTTAAAAAATTCACTCTACCTATTGTGATTATTTTACCAAGGTGTTTTCATTTCAAAATATGTATTATAATATTAAAAATATACTAAAATAATATATTAAAATACTATAAATATACTAAAAATGAAATGATGCATGGCAAACATTTCAGAAAATATATACAGAAAAACATAAAATGTTTGATCCCATGACTCAAATATTACTCTTGCTAAATTTTGAGCTTGTTTTCTAATAGTTAATAATATATTTTGTTTTGCCCAAATTATAATTGCACTTGTACAGAGTTTTTGACATTAAATTAACTCAAAGTATTTTCTTCTTTTTGGGAATTTTTATTTTTAAGGATATTTAATATTTTTTGACATAGAGAAACCCATTCAGCTATCACTCTTTAGAATGTTTAGACTGTAGAGCAATAATTATGTCACCATTCACTCAACAGAAGTCAATATACTCGTATTTAGTGTTCTGTCTTTACTTAAAATTATCAACACTTTTTTGATATATGCTGTAAGTTATGGGAGGAAAAACCGGCCCAACGTAATGTGAATAGGATGGCTTAAATTATTACCAAAATTCTCTCTATTCACCAGAGAGTTCTTATCTTTAAATATGTATCGTTGAACACACACACACAGACACACACACACACAAAATACCTCTTAGCCACGAAGACTTCAACAATGACTTCATCCAACTAAGTAAGTGTAGATTGTTATATAGCTACACTGTTCTTTCAGTGTACCAAGTTATTTTTTCAGAAGTTAAATATTGTGATGCTATGGGAGGTTAAGTATTATGTTGATAGCAATACAGTTCCCAAGTGACACGTGTACATTCTTACATTATGTCATCTATGTCCTTTTAGAAAACTACCACACTTACAAATTCCATTTGTTACATTACACTACTACAGTTTATCATCAGATACTGTTTTGCTTACCCTTATCCACAATATTAAGGCTTATAAAACATCCTTCTCATGTGGGATCCTCCCACAATGCCTTTGTGATTAAAAAAAAAAAAGCAACTTGAAAGTTGGTACACTCAATATAAGGTTTGCAAGTACAATGAGCAGTAGCTTAAAAACTAAGCCTATGAATGCCTAACTCTTTCACTCATTCCATTATTTTCTAATGTAATTAAGTGGTTTAAGTGTTTAGTTAAAAAATTGTAAAAATGGAGTAAAACTCTACAGATATTAAAAGTATCCTGTTTCACAGTTAATCAGAAGGTCAGGGTGCCTTCTCTACTAAACAAGTCTCATCAGGGGAGTTCATTAACACAATTAGACAAAATGCATTCTCAGTTTCAGCTATCTATTCATTTTAAGGCACTTTCGGCCTTGCTTAATCAAATTTAACATAGGAGACTTTTCCTGGCCACATAATCAACATGTAAATTAAAATGCACAGGGATCTCCAAAGAATAAAAAGTTAATTATTTAATCGTTTTTTTCCCCTCTATGTATTGGGTTGAGAATACTTAATTAAGGAGAGAAAAATAAATATGTATTTAACATGTTTCTCTTGTATGAATAGGACTGTAATTGATATTAAAATGATGACATGGGATATTGAATTTACTGCCCATTTTAATAGGCATTTAAATTAATCAAAGACTGTCATTTTAACTGAAAAACTTAATTGATGGTGAAATGTGTTTTCAAAAAACAAGGAGATAGTTTTAAAGGATATTTTCCATATTTGTAAAAGTGGTCATGTATTTATCAAATAGTTTACCTTTGTGAAAACCAAAAATATTGCTGAGACAAACTGAGTTTATCAAAGAGACAAAATGAGAATTCATTTGACATTTTAATAAGAAAGTTCAGGGATAGCACATTTAGACTTTAATTTGCCACCCATTGAATTATGTGATAAAGTGGGCACAAGATGTGTCTATTGATTCTCTATGCAGTTTCTATGTGCACAAGATTATGATGAATACATTTATTTTCTAGTCTCATTTTTCTGACTTCTGCATAATGTCAAAATTTTAAAATGTTGAGTCCAGACAACTGCTAGTTATCTCTTGCTCCTCTCTGTAGTTTTCAGAATCCTGAACAGTATAATTTTTTTTTTCATGAGAAGCACTTAGCCTGCTTATTTCCCTCTTGAGTGTGACTGCTGCCATTTAAGTCAGTGAAAATTCACTTAATATTGCATTCAGTTATCCCTCATTTTTAGAGATAATGTTGTTACCTTCAGTGATGCCACACAGTGAGAATGCCCCACTAGCATTTTATCCAAATTTTAAAGAGAAATTCTATGCCAGTGTTTCAGAAATGCCTTCAAAGATCCCTAGGGTTTTGTGCTGTGCCAATGCCCTTTCTCAGTACTACTCAGAAAAAGATGCCATATATTTACATGTGGAAAGTTTACCTCTCTACCATGGCAAATGCATTTTGACACTAGAACATTCCAAGTGCTGTTCAATGTTAGCAAATCAGGATCTTGAATGATATTTATTAATGTTTGTTTAATTGATATTAATATTTGTGTGACCTGCTGTTTTGGGGAAAGTGTATATAAAGGTCAGTGAGACCTGATCTTGCCTTTGTATAATTTACAATTGAAATAGAGAAAATTAGGCCATGAGAAAGGGATCCATGTCAAAATTGTGGGAACAGAAAAGTCTGAGATTTTAAGTTCAGTGATACAGGTTAGCAAGAGAAAATATTAATCTAATGACATGCATGTTTTAGGCTGTAATATTCCTAAAAGATAAAATAACCCTATCATACAGTTAAAATATGTACATATGTTTGTGTGTGTGTACATTGCGTGCATTTAATGTGTCTGTTTGCTCATTTATATTAAATAAAATGTAGGCTATGGATATTCTTGAAAGTTAGCAGAGCACAGCTATGTTATTACATGAAAATCTTTTGCAAACACTTAAATACTTGTACTACTTAGTCCCAATAACTGCATATGATTTTTTTCATTTGATCTTCCTATGACTTTTTATTTCTACTACATAGTCTATCAGGCAGAAGTACAAACAATAAAGTTGCTTCACAAGGTCTCATAGCTAATAAACTTAAGATGTAGTCTTTGCAGTAGAAAATCAATTTTCATTAAAAAGCATCAAAAAGACAGAGTAAACAGTAAAGAACCTGGAAAAGATATTTGGTTTTGCATACTAAAGAAAGTCATTGAATGTTCTTTAAAAATGTAAAGAGGGGCCTCCCTGGGGGCACAGGGATTAAAGCAAAGCACTATGAAGCTATCTGCAGCCACTGCAGCATGAGTTCAATCTCCAGCCAGGAAGGTGACCCACATGGCACAGCAGATTCTCCTGTCTCACCTGCCGCTCCACGCAGCCGTGTATTTCACTCAGTTTTCCTGTTCTATTCCCCACTCTGTCTCTGGTGAATTCTCTTACCCCTCACGCCTCTGGTCTGTACCCCAGTTCTTGTATGTGTAAATAAATAAATCTTAAAAAAATGTAAACAGACAAGTGAATGCCCTAGAAAGTATTGTGAAATTTCAGATTAACATTGAAGTATGTGGCTTTTTTGTTACTGTTTATCATATGTACTTATATATTCATGCATTTTTCAATTACATGCAAAAACAGCAGGCGCCATGAAAAATACTTGGTGTTTGTTGGTGACTGACCAAGTAGAGAAATGCTAGAATAGGAAGAAGGCATTTCTCAATGGGGTTTTTGTACAGTCCATGTGTTAAAGGGCAGGGAGAGGAGTACCCCAGAACCCCCAAGCCTGCCCTCTCTGAATGGGTTTTGCCATCCGCGCATTAAGACAAACACATAAAACCTTTAATGGAAAGGAACTTTAATACAATTAGGGTACAATAAAGAAAGAACAAAGAATATAGTTACTAAGTTAAGCATCCAAAGTTGCCCATCTCCTTGAGGGTAAAAGTCCAGACAAATAGGATTGGCCTAAAGCAAGGCCCAAAAACCTGCCACACATTTAAAGGACCTTTCAGTAGAGACCCAGAGAAAAGGGTCAGAAAAAGTCAGACAAATCCGGAAGGAAAAAAGCAAAATCAAAATCAAGATGAAAGCTGCCATTGCTAACCTCCCCATGGGTCTCTCACCCACATCTGTTCCAACAATCTAAGACCAAAAAGCGAGCACAGTTTCTTTACATGTCCCTCTGCTCCACGTGCCTCATCCAGGTCGCCTTGCTGTTCTCCATCTTCCTTTCTTCCTTCTTCTCTTCTCTGCAGAAATCTCCTTATTCTCCTCAGCTCCACCCACTTAGAGCGAAATCAGAATTTTAAAACTTCCCCTTTTCCTAAAACAACCCTGTTACACATGCTTAAAATATATATATATATATCTGTAATATATTGATTGGCAGGAAATTTCCTTTTGTTCATTCCATTTTTAACAATTAGCTTTGGAGAGGGATAGATGCTATCAGGTGTTAATCTGAGGCTCCGAATTTTCAGAACCACTGGCTCAGGAGTTAATTACTCAAACTTTCCAATTGTACAGGATTCATATAAAAGCCATGGCTTTGCATTATTTACCCAAATAAACAACATTCTTTAGAAGAAAACAAGCAGTTTTACTAATGAAAAATGTAAATTCTAGCCTCATGTGTTATTCATGAATGCTCTGATACCACAATTGTTATTTTCGAGTGTTTAGCTACTGTGAAAAGCATCTTCAGCAATGATGCTGGGTGTTGACTGCTGAATGTCAGAAATAATGATCTAGCTACACTGTCATCTTTGTTGAATGAGGTCTATTATGTGTCACATTTAGAAGAATATTTGTATTGTTGAATGATTTTAAACTAATTATCTATTACTGCTTGTATTTCCTAAAATGTAATGATGATCATACAAAAAGTTTACTGCTAATGCTGCTAAGTAGAATTTTATACATCATATTTGAAAAGTAAACTGAAATTGACATATTTATCAGAATCCGTCTATATTATTATTTGAATATGGGCACATGTAAATGTTTCCCTTGGCGTGAAAAGAACTCAATTCACATTCACTAGTAATGGCATTTTCATATGAAATGTGAAATTCAGTAATGTGATTTTCATATGAAAAACTTAGTGTAAACAATATGAAGCAGCAAGGGTTTCATTAAAACAACTTGGTTACTTTGTTCTCTCTCTAGGGTAGACTAACTGGTATATTCAGATTGTGGTCCATTTTCAGATTAGATCCATTTTCAGATTGCTTAAAACCTTTATAAAAACTTGTTATATTTGGTTAAAATGTTTAACATAGACTATATGTGTGTGCATTAAAATTTTCTTCTAATTTTCTATTAAAATAAATCAACTGTATTGCCCTCATTCTTTTTAGAGATCACAAAATGTAAAATTTACTTTTTTCTTGGTTGGTTGAATTTCAAAATGGTAAAAATAAGAAGGAAGGATATCAAGTATCAGGAAAGAGTATGTTATCTTGGAACAGGGAATACAATGGGATGTGAGGATTTTCTTTTTTTAATTTTTAAATCAATTTCTTTTAATTGCATCATTTTCATTGAGATTAATATTAGTTTACAAGACTATGTAATTTCAAGGTATACATATGCCCCTTTTTAAATGTAAATTACCATCCCACATCTACCACCACCGAGCCAATCATTATACTTTTTTTTTTTTCTTTTCTTTTCTTACAAGCCAGACAAATGATTTTAGTTGAGAAAAAAATAGTGGCAGTTAATGGAGTAAAATGATGTACTGATGAGAATGGAAGGAACAGAATGTGAGGAAAATGCAAATCTTTAACCTTGGGCCAATTCAAAATAAAATTTTCAACTTGTGATGATAAAAATAAGTATGCTTGGTATAAGCAGGATTTTCTGAGAATAGGAGCTAATATTTGATGTCATGGACATGCCTCTAATGATCTCTCACTAAAGCTTTGTTCTCTTTGAAAAAATGTCTTTAAATTATTTTTGAGAATTCAAATTTTATATATTATAAGTAATCACAATCAACCCATTGCAGCAACACCCCATTCTTTTCATTTAGAAAACCCGCTGCTAAAGTTCATTCTCTATGACAACAGTTGAAGGAACTCCGTGTTGACACTGAAGAATAAGAGAAAGAGAATTTCCATAACAAGAGCTCCATCTCTGGACATATGCAAAAACTGCCAGTAATATTTGAATAGCAGGGATGAGTAGTATTCATTAATTTAATTCAAGCGTCCATGTAGTCTAGAAATTCTTCTATTCTCCAGAAATAGCTAGGACTAAGCAATTTTCCCTAGCATCAAGCGACACTTTCACAAACACAGAGGAAGACACATAAAATAAACTACTATTCAATGCAAAGAAACTAGAGTAAAAATAAGTACAAATCACCATGAGAATACAGGAGCTCATCATGAGAATACAGGAGCATGCACAATTAATTCTGCTCAGTGGATCTAGTAGAACTTGTGGATCACCTCTGAGCTTATATTTTGTGGACCACAATATGACCAATACTAAAATAATTTTTACTTTCTTACTCAATTGCTTTCTAAATACTTGTTCTATGAAATCATTGTTCTCTCTACACCTTGAATCTCCTACAGACCTCTTCTTAAAAAAATCTCTCCCCTCTACTTATTGTTCTCTAAAAAGTTTATTATTTCCATCACTCTTCTGTTGTTGATTCTTTGCATCATTTTCCCAGGAACTACCTGCATAAAGACATATCTCTGGGGGCCTCCCTCATGGCACAAGGGCTTAACTCGCAGCACTATGAAGATATCCTCAGCCACTGTAGCATGCTCCCTGGTCAGCGAGCTGACCCACACGCGCAACAGACTTCTCCTGTCTTGCCCGCTGCTCCCCTCAGCAGTGTATTTCAGTAACTCTGCCTGTTCTCTTCCCCACTCTGTCTCTGGTGAATCCTCTCACACACACCCTCCCCTGTATCTCTGGCCTGTACCTCAGTTCTTGTATGCCTAAGTAAATAAATCTTGAAAAAAAAAAAAAAAGCCCTACCCTAGCTCTGGCTTAATCTCACTAATTAGTTGGCTGAAGATGAGAGACTACTATCAAAGAAATAAATGGATACAGTATAAAGTTTCCTAAACTTATTCCTCAATATAACTCTGGACATTTTATTTTACTTTGAGTTACATTCATTTACAGCACTACTCATGAATCATTATACCCCACCTATCCCAGAGAACCCTAATCTCTTTATCATATGCCATCAGGGCCCTCCTCACTTTTTTACATCCTCATTCCCCCCTCTACCCCAATAGCCTCAATCCTTCAGTCATACTCAAAAATTTTGTTTGGGTTTAGTTTTATCAATCTGGTATTTGTCTTTCTCTCTCTCTCTGGCTAATTTCACTTAAAAAAATCCACTTTAATCCCTTTGAATAACTTTGATTTATATATATATATGTGTGTGTGTGTGTGTGTGTGTGTGTGTGTGCGTGTGTATGATTCTCAAAGCTGTTCCAAATGAACTTGATTGTTACCTACTCTACATCTCTTCTTCAATCTTCCACAGATACCTCACAGTAATATATTTAAAACAGATATCATATTTTATATAATTCATCAATTGTTAGTTGTCAGACCAATAAAGATACTAGTGCCACAACGCTTAGACTCTTCTTTACAGCATAGGTGATACAAGGTGGCCCTTTGGAATATCTTTACTCCAGAGACTCAAGTTGCAAACTTAATAATCCCACATTGGAAAAAAAATTCCTAAGTGTAACTTTGACTTAAAATCCAGGAACTATTTGTCTTTAAAATTTTTAAGATTTTATTCAGCCCCTAGAAAATCCAATCGAAACATCAATAAAAGCATTATTTAGACTAGGATTATTCTATCAATTAAATGATTGCCTATAAGATAGCATATGGAACAGAAAAAAGTTTAATCAACTAGAATGAGTTTATTGGTCTTTATGTGGTAAAGATTTAGAAATTAGTGTTAATTTTTTATTTGTCATTATTTAAAATAAAACTCTGAATTTATTAAAACAAAATGTAGGAGTGTGTTTTGTGTATGCACAATATTAAGATCACAACTGTTCAAACTGGTAAACTGAAATAAGTTTGAAAAGCAACTGGAAACAATACTGATGGACTGTGGTATTTTCCTCATGCTGATTCTTATTCATCAGTTTGTCAGAATGTTAGGCTGCGAAGAAACAATCTATTAATAGTTACATAAAAACATAATAGTGCATGTTTTCAAAAAACCTGTTTTTTTCTTAAACTCTCCAAAACAACACTGCATATTATTATCATGCTTAATTTAATGCACTAGTTGAGGGAAGTCACTTTTCCAGGCAATGAATATTCTGTGGAGGTAACAAAAGAAAGAGAACAAGAGAATGTTTATTTTTTTAAAAATTCTAAATAATCACACTGATGTCACCATAGAAACAAATTCAAGTCAATATTTATGTATTATTGAGTTGTCTGGACTTAGTAATAACATATAAAAATGAAAGAAGAAACATTCTCTTTACTTTGTCTTTGAAAAATAATTTTGTCTTTATTTATACAAAAGACCTATTGTTTACCACAAAACTTACAATGCACTATTTTACTACCCCCTACTCAAATTAAGTGGCAAGTTTTTCAACACTGGTACTAGAATTTATGCATACTTTATTATGTGTATTAATATCTGAGAAAAGAAGATGTGCTTTAGAAAAATCTATGTGTGCTTTAGTTCATGGGTTCTTAAAGGAAAAGGCACAAGTTCTAAACATTTAATATGTGGCCAGGATACGGACAATTTAACCACAGTGGAGCAAACAGCAAACGTGTACACATTAGAATCAGCATGCATTGGTAGAGTATCAAGTGCTTTGTGTAAGCAATTGGAAAACCTTACAATTCAGTCAAAACTAAAACTACAAGTGAATTATAAAGGTCTTTGCTCTCAAATGAAATCAAGTACAAGTTAGCTACAAATGCTGGTGTAGTTTATTCCAGAGAGAAAGTAAAATGGTTTTATTTTCCTTTATAACAACCAGTGGAAAACTGCTTATTTTTTTTCTGGTTTAATTGCTTATCGGTGCTCTGCAATCTTTCATTAATCTGAAGACTATGAAAAGTTCTCTTTGCATTACACCATCTTTTGAGCAAATATTAAATCTGAAATCAGCATAAAATTTGGTACATTGCTGTGTTGTCCATAGTTGTTTACTCAGAGGTTTAAAAAGTCCCACATTCAGTGTCTTCTGTGAAGTAGGCGAAATAGTTCAATACCATTTTCAGTAACAAGTATTATAATATTCCAAAATTTTCTTGGATTTATAGAGTCCTCAAACCCCCACCAGAGTTTAAAAAAAGGTTTTATTTTTAATATCATATGAATAAAAAATTAGAATAATTTTTATATTTTTGATTAAGCCAGGTATTTAATATGAGAAAGAAAAGTCAAGTTTAAAATGTGCCTATGGGAAAGCAATTGTCAAAAAGTGTTAGTAAAAATACTTCAAGCTTTTCAAACTGTGTCGATCATAGAAGATTTACAACTGGAATTAGACAGGAAGTTAGAGAGGTCACTTACTCTATTCTTGTATCTGAGGAAATGACTCTCCAATTACAATATATACAATTACATTTTCACTTACATGAATTCTGAATTACTCTAAAGCTCAATTCCTTAATTTCCCCACTTTTGTGAGAAAGAAATTACAAATAATAGGGAAGATAATACATTTAAGAATGACTCTGGGGTACTTTAAGATCCTAAAGTAATCTTTTCAGTTATGTGAAAAAGATACCATTATCTTCAGCATGATTTTAGTGCCATCTCTAACTATCTCCAAGCATGGAAATCCTACATCTTATGGATGCTGTGTACTGCAGAATTAGCCATAGAATGTATGAAGGCTCAATAAAGACAAAATGTAAAATGCAGAAACAATGTAAATTGTGTGGAATCAAGAGATTTTAAAAAGGGGGGGGGGCAGAAAATCAAACTTGAAGAAGCAGAATAGCAGGAGACAAAGAAGTGAGGGGGAGTCCTATTTGTGTGGGTTTAATATAGCAAGTTATCCTTATCTTGGATTCTCATCTAATTCTGAAGGTGTTATGCAACCACCAAGACATTTCCTTACGTTTCCTTACTATACACCCAATTTACAGTGATGAGGAAAGGTCTCTGTTCCTTTAAGTCTAATTTACCTAATAAGAGTACACAGAGTAACATCTCACTTAAAACAGCATTCTTAGAGAACGTATGTAAAATGACAGCTTTTGCTTTATTTATTTCCAAATAGTAAGGGTGCGCTGTCATGCCAAAATTGTTTCTAAAAATGCTAGTGCTGTGTTGTCTTTTTTTTTTTTAAGATTTTATTTATGTATACAAGAGCTGAAGTACAGGCCAGAGTCACAAGAGGTAAGAGGATTCACCAGAGTGGGGAGCAGAACAGGTAGACTGACTGAAATACACTGCTGACGGGAGCAGTGAACAAGGCAGGAGAGGTCTGCTGTGCATGTGGGTCCCCTCCCTGGCCGGAGATTGGAGATGCTGTGTTGCCGAAGTGTCACAGTGCGGCGCTCAACCCTCTGCACCACCAGGGAGGCCCATGGGGTGTTCATCTTTATGGTGTTAAAAGGTTCAGAACTTTGGCCATCTCTTGATCCCAGCTGTTCTGTTTTACCTCTGCCTGCTTCATTAACACCTGTCCCTTCTGCTTGTCTGTGGGCTCCATTCTTTGTTTCCTCCTTGCCAACTATTTGTCTTCCTGCTCCTCTTCTGCTTTCTCAATTTGTAAATTGTTTAAATACAGTGCGAAAGTATAGACTAGAATAAACATTGCCAATGTGTTAAATGTTAGTTGTAGAGGCTCCCAGTGTGTCACAATAATTATTCAGTACATGTAGTTAATTCATTCTTAAATAGTAATCATTACTACTTGCTAAGAACAGGTAAAGCTATTAAGAGAGTCTCAAAACAGAATAACCTTTAACACATCTGAGCAATAATAGTTTGTAGTACAATTTATGAGGTTTCAAATCCCAAATCTTCATTTTGAGAAAAGAGCCTTTTGGGTGGTATTTTCTACTCTCAAAGGATAGACTATTGCTACTTCTATATTTCACTATTACTCGAATCACTGCTATAAAATGGTTACTTGAAATCAATTGGAGGAGCATAGAAATATGCTCTCTAAATTTTCTTGACTTAAATCATGCTTATGAGCCAAAACACTTCGTTTAAGTCATTTAGAAATGTTATATAGTAGAGAACTGTGTGGGCTTTGATTTGACACTCACTGTTGCCCCTGAATACCAGGGAAACTTGACGTCTTTTTTTTTAAGATTTATTTATTTATGCATACAAGCACTGGGGTACAGGCCAGAGGTGTGGGGTGGTGAGAGAATCCACCAAACAGAGCAGGATGCAGAACAGGCAGACTGACAGAAACACATTGCTGAGGGGAGCAGCGGGTGAGGCAGAAGAGGTCTGCTAGCCTTGTGGGTCCCCTCCCTGGCCGGAGGCAAGGATTGAACTTGTGCTGCAGTGGCTGTGGTTTGCTTCATAGTGCATTGCTTAACCAACTGTGCCACCAGGGTGGGGCCTTGACGTCAACTCTTATACTCTATCTACTTCATCTGTAAAATCCTGATCATAAAATTGACTTGTAGGGGCTGTTTTCAATAGAGTAAATTGAGGCATTTTTTTAAATGTCTCTCAAAAATTTATATATGTAAATTATATACATAATATATGACCTATTATATACTTTGTGTTTCTGTATTACAAAAAGATTAATAATACAGTGTTTATGTGCACACATACACAAGTGTTGCCCTTAACTTCTTAAAAGACTTTTTTCCTACTTGTTTGAAACTAGATTTATATCTATTTTCAAGTTAATTAAAAAAAAAATTTCCAACTTGAAATTTTTGAACTTCAAGATATTGAAATTATGTTTATAGCTAACTTAAGCCATGCAAAATACATACTAATTTTTAACTTACCTTTATGCATCTCTCTAAGCCCTTCCTTTTTAGATCTCACCCATTGCATTGAATAAACAGGAAGAATTTTCTGTAACCTCACAGAACGCCCTTATTTACCTCTCCAAATGTCAGTCCCATTTGCCATTGAATGTCATTTGCACTTATGTGTTATATTTTGGCAAGACATATTCTGGTAAAAAAGAAGTGTGCATGTAAATGTATATTGTATAAAATATTGTACAACAAGGTTTCTTCTTCATTAAGGCTCTCAGTCATTCACTGAAACATTTATGAATTATTTGTGGTAAAACATTAATAGGAGGATACAGAGACAGACTCTACTCTCGGAATGCTCAAAATTAAACTACAATGGACGAAATTTAACATATTTGTTGATGAACCCCTATGTGCAAGGAAATATATTGAGTGTTGTAGAAGACACACAATTGAGATGAGAATGCTGCTTTTTAAAAAACTTTATAGGATTTACAAGTACATTATGTATAAGAAATCAGTCATTGCAAGCCAGTAAATTCCAGGAACACTGTGATTTGTAACATTATACAAAACCTAGGTTATGCCAAACATGCCTCTAAGTGCCTACCCATATAATTCTGATTGGATTGTCTTAAAAAATTCTGTGTGAGATACTACTACTTAAATTTTACAGATGAGGAAGCTGAGGGACAGAGGTTAGATAACTTATCCAGATCATATGGTTAGTAGGTTCAGCAGCCCTAAATTGAGCACATATAACTGATCACCATTCAGTACATGCAAAAAGAAAGATTAATATATGTATTTGTATGTGCGTGTATAGATACAATATATATAAAGATATGACATATCTAATCCAATGATAATTATTGGTCCCTGACAGTTTTTTTTTTTTTTTCTTTTAAGATGATACTACTTGGACTTGAACTTTTAATGATAATCAAGATTTCACAATAGAGAGTGGAGTTAGTACAGGGCTGAGAAAGTTCTAGTCTGAGGAGAGAGTCTAAACAATTGTGGTTTGGTATGATGCTGCAGAATGTGATCTATAAATAGTGACACAGTGTGTTTGGATAGAGAAGAGGCCACGTAGAGCAAAAAGTGGAAATTAAAGCTGGAATATGTGCATGAAGAAATTCTGCAGCAATGAAAACACTTTAATCTTCTAATAGGATAACGTTCTGAAAGCATCGACCACCTGACAAGGTGTGACAGCCTAATCTTTGTGAGGCATTTGAAGAGGTCACCATAGCTGTCGGAACCCAAAGAACTGTGACTCTTCAGCCCCCGAAACAATCCTGCTATATTTCAGCAGCCAAGGAAGGTTCTGCTTAAACGACTGCATGAAATCATTCTTAACATATGGGGCTGTAAAGTAATGCTGTATTTTGTCAGATATACCAGTTATAACTGTCTCCAAGAGCAAAGGTAAGTGCTCTAGCTACACCACATATCATGGCTTCCTTCTAGTCCTGTCACTGTCAAGTTCCATCGGGAAAGTACTGAACAAAATGGTTGACTTCAGTACCTTTATCCTTGAGAATGTGAAGCAGATGATGAAAAACATTCCTTAATGTGTGACAGAAAAGAAGAGAGGTAAGTCTCGAGTTTCCCTTACACAAGGTAGTCTCATGCCCTTCTGAAAGCAGCAATCAAACGGCTGTATTAAAACTGACACAATTGAGTAGTCAAAAAGTAAAATAAAATGCATTTTAAGAAGAAAATGTATTTCAAAAGTTTGGTAGAGTTATGTCCTTGGCCTTCAGAAAAACCCCAAAGTCAGGACAGAAATGTGACACGTTCCTCTGTTCTTTTCTCCCCTATGTTCTGCATTATTACTTGCTAAATCAATTGCAGCTGCTTACCTCGGTCCAGTGCATTTTAGCCCTTTCTTGGGACCTCTATAGCACCCTTTGAGAATTTCACCCATAACTCCTTACCAATTCCCTTAGCTGTCTTGACTTTTCTACCAGAAAATTGTTATTATATTTATAACAGTATTCTGAGAATATTTCACCAAGCTGCTAAGAGAACTCTATTTTATACAACTAATGAATTATGCCTTCAATGTCTTTTTCTCTCTGCATGATGTCTTAGATTAATGCACTATATAATGTTGGTAAATACAACCATGTTTCTTCTTTAAAAGTCATTAAAAGGGTTTTAATAAACATTGAAATGATCAATGTGTTAATTGGTTCCAAGTAATGTTTATCAAATATTTAGGAAGGAAATAAAGTACTGTATAGCAAATAATCCAATTCAAGGAAGTAGTTTTCTTGGAAGAGATTTGCTTAAATAGGGATAGAATTTCAACACTCTAAGCTTTTTTTAAATACAAATGAGAAAAGTGGTGAGCATTAGCTTAAGTTAATGCAACATTAGGTTTGCAAATTTAATTGAACAAAGAAAATTTGAAGTTTATGTTACAAGGATAAATCTAAATTAAGTTTTTTGGTCAAGTGTGATAGACCAGCTGGATTTTACATGTATTGGTATTATTTGTTAATAATGTTCTGCATTGTAAAACTGAAGAATTAAAAAAGAAAAAAAATCTCTTCTGATTCTGTTCCTAAGAGTCTCTTTGGTCATAAGGAGGAAAGTTATCTCACACAGGTCAAATTCTACATACCCTAATTTCTACTTTCATGTCTTCAAAGGAAAGAACACAGGATAGAGATGGGGATAGAGGTCCAGCTATCTGTATGCATGTATGAATTATTCTGTCTTGCATACCTAGCAGGGGTATTTCAAACTGTTATTAGAAATGAAGAATTCAAGCAATAAAAAAAATAATGTATGGGCCTCCCTGGTGGCGCAGTGGGTTAAGCAACGCACTATGAAGCAAACAGCAGCCACTGCAGCACGAGTTCGATCCCTGCTGCCGGCCAGGGAGGGGACCCACATGGTGTGGCAGACCTCTCCTGCTGTGCCCGCTGCTCCCCTCAGCAGTGTACTTCTGTTGATCTGCCTTCTCTGCTTCCTGCTCTCTGTGGTGAATCCTCTCACCCCCCACACCTCTGGCCTGTACCCCAGCTCTTGTATGCATAAATAAATAAATCTTTAAAAAAAAAATAATGTATAAAGACATTTTTCTCTAGAGCTCACCCTGCAAATGGAACAAAGGACCCAGTTAAAGGATGTGGGCGGGGGTGGGGGTGCAGCCTATGCCTGTGTTGAAATTCCACAGTGTCTGCAAACAAAAAATTCAAGGCCCAGGGAATAATATGAGGTCCAGGATCACCTTTCACTAGCTAAAAGTGAGATGGCACATCTAATGTTAATGAAAATGCTGAGTTCCCCCAAAGAACAGTAAATGTTCTTCAAGTCTATGGGTGCTTTGTGACAGTTTTCCCAGATTTAGGAAAATCTGACATATTCCTATTGAACATTCATTTTCATTTTCAACTTTGTGTCATTTTTTTTTTCTTATAATCTAGTGGAAGCAATGGATATAGGATTTTTTGGCCTGGGCCCCCATTTATTCATTGTATTTATATTCAAACATTTTTACCTGGCAATTAAATTGATATCCCAACACTGATGTTGAGTGCATACCTTAGAATGGGTATTCTTCTTTTTCCCAGAAATTCTGTTATTGTCACTGAAGAATACAGGATTAGAAGGAACATGTGAACAAGATAAACAAAGAAAGAAAATGGTTTATATGAGTAGAGTCATGATCTAGTTTTTAAATGTGAGATTAGAGGCCTACCTGGTGGCCTAGGGGTTAAGTCTCAGCGCTATCACCATGATGGCCTAAGTCTGATCCCGAGCCAGGGAGATGACCCACACATGGTGCAGCAGACCTCTCCTGCCTCGCCCGCAACTCCCCTCAGCAGTGTATTTCAGTAGATCTGCCTGTTCTGATCCCCACTCTGCCTCTGGTGAAGCCTCTCTCTCTCTCTCTCTCTCTCTCTCTCTCTCTCTCTCACACACACACGCGCGCGCGCACACATACACCCCAGCATCTCTGGCCTACACCCCAGTTTTTCTATGCAAAAATTAAAAAAAATAGATTTAAAAATACATAAATGTGAGATTAGCTGACTAACAAAGAAATTCTAAATTTTAAGATTTGGAGATTTATGGCATTTTAATGAAATAAATTTTCTGAGTGATGCAGGCAGAGAAAAGTGAGGGAAAACTAAATGAATCAGATGTAGATATGAGAAATCCTACAGCTTGTAACATAAATGTGGTATTTCCAAATTGTATAAAAAATAAGCTTGTTAGACAAATGTGTTATGGTAGAAGATATACTTGAAAATATGCATGTTGTTTAGGCCACCTAAATTTGTGATTATTCTTTTAAGTAAAAAAAATCATTATTCAACATTATATTTATTTTCAACATCATTATACCCTTTAAAAGCATTTGGTCTTATGATGCAAATAAAAGCTGTTGGCATAATTCAGTCTTTGAGCTATGGACAGTTTAATAGCCTCAAATATTTATTTGGGATATTATTTGTGTTTACTGTTTATAATATACTAAAAATACTATTAAGCAATACTCTGCCTCTCTAATCTATTATAATGATTTGTGCTGCATAATACTGAACAGCTTCCACAAGATGAGTAAAGAATTTAAGAAAACCTTGCTTTTGTTAGTAAGTTACATATTTGCACATTTATGTTGGTTAATGCTGAAAACACAATACCATTACATAGTGCTCACAGCATAAAACGTGGTATAGTAGGATTTATTACATCCTTCAGTGAAGGTACCTCACAAAAACTAAGGTCATATTAAACAACTGTAAAGGCAACAAACAAAATAAATATTTAGCTGATGAGTGCAGCTGCAAAGAAATGTGAAGTTTTTAAAACATCAAAGCAGCAATCTTAGTTGAAAAGGGACTTTGTGCAAGTTATTGAAACATTCTGAGCCTCAGTTTCCTCATTTTAAACATGGGTTTAATGATATTTATTGGTAAGATTTATGAGGGCTTTCCAGTTTTACACTTAGCAAACATTCATAAATATTATATTTTAGTTAGTGTTGAATATTTCATTTAAAAGTAAATAATGTTTTTCATTTTGACTGTGTAACTTATATATATATATAGGAACACACATACAGACATATAGATACAATATTATTTAAGAGAGCACACATTGACTCTGGGTTTAGCTTTGTTTTCAAATAGGTAAATAGGAAAACAAAATTTGTCTGGGAAGTACCTATCTATAAAAGAGTTTGTTAAATAATAATAACAATAACAGCAATAAAGACACAACAACCAAAAATGAGGAGACAAGGACAGACTGGGGAAACTTGGTGGGGAGGGGAGGGGGAGGGTTGAGGGAAGATGGGAGTACGGGGGACTGAGGTGATGGTGCACTGGTGAGATGGTGATGGGGGATACATGGGGATTACAATTGATGGCAAATATATCTAAATTAAAAAATTTATATTAATAAAAAATAGATTGTTAAAATTTAATTCAATCACAACCAAAGGGGTTATGTCATTTCTCTTTTCCCCTAGTTATTTATATCAGAGACTTAATAATTTTAGAGAGCTTTTCAAAGAATCATTTTTTGGTTACACTGATGTTTTTCTATTTATTTTCTGACTTTAATTTCATTAATAACTAATTTATATTATTTATTTTCTAGTGCTTACTTTGGAATTAATTTGCTTTTCTTTTTTACATTTGCCAAGATGGAAACTTAGATCACTGGCTTTGGATCGCTCTTCTCTACTAAAGTTGGTGTTCAGTGCTATGTACTTCCTTCTAAGCACTGCTTTCACTGCATCCATCCCACATACTATGGCATCTTTTAATTTTTAATAGTTCAAAATATTTTAAATTTTCTCTTGAGATTTTTTTCTTTGACCTGTTTACTACTGAGAAGTAACAATGCTTTACATTTTCTTATAGCACTAGCCAGTAGAAGTGAGTCATGTATTTTTAAATTTTATAGTCGCATCATGAAAAATTAAAAATTATTTAAATTAATTTAAACATGTTACATAATCAAGTATGTCCAATGGATTATAATTTCAATAAGAATCAATATGAAAACATTAATGAACCATTTTATATTTTGTACTGTCTCTGAAATTTATACAGTCATTGTATATAATTATAGCACATCTCAATGTAGATGCTTAATTTTCATCAGAAATACGTGTTTAGATTTTATTAAATTTATTGTCAAATATATAAAATTATGTCTAAGTTTTTTCAAATATACTTTCCAATGAAGAATTAATCATCAAAAATTATTTTCTTTTAAAATTTGCATTTATTTGATAAAGTGGCTATTTAAAAATAATTTATTTGATTTCAAATCAGAAATGTAATTAGAAAAATTACATTTAATTAATTATATAAATTTGTTCTTGTGTTAACTTGTTTTAATATTGAGTTCAAATGAATAACTTGAAAAGCAACTCTGAATTTATCAATATCAACAGAATATTTTCTAATTTTTCTTTTGGTTTTGTAGATAACTTATATACTGTTGTTTGGTTGCAGTGAAAGTCATTTTCCGTTCATTTATGTCAACAATTAGAAAAAAATCATTACATTACAATGTATGAAGACTGACATTTTATCATTGTCATACCTGTCTATCTAGGTAACATAAAACTTTCCCCCTGCAGTACCTTCAAATTCAACACATCCATATTCATTTAACATTGGTGAGAAAATGTAAATCACATTGCCATTTTTAAATTGTCTTCCATGTGAATGTCAAATATTTAACATGTATTCATTTTGTTTCAAGAAAATCTTGAGTTGGAATGAACAATAATTTTTGTAAAAATCTACCACTATTAAAACAGTGAGTCTTGCCAAAATACACATCATCATCTTCTACTTCTTTCAACAGTTCCATATTCTGGTGATGATTCATTACACGTACATATAACTAGGACAATTCTAACCACTAAACCCATGACAATTTATATAATTACTTCTGTTTAGTAACCACAAATATTTTCTACATGCACTGAACAGCAGAATGAAGCAATAAGGTAACCTGCTTCATTTAAAAAAAAAAAATTCCACTAAATGTGGATATTTGACTTAAGATATTGGGGTTTTTTACATCATGATAGATAGATTTTTTACATGTCTCACTGAAATTTTTCTTTGACAACAATAAAATTTTTAAAAATATCTATTCCCTGAGTTCCATTTATAGATCCTATTGAAACTTTTCTTCAAAAGTTTCTTCATAATCACGCTGATCTAAAATTGAAGTAACTGGATTATTTGGAATTCTGAATCAATTGATCTTTGACATTGCTTAAGAAAAGTTTATATTCTATTGAAAATTGCTTATATGATGTCTTAATTTGAATTTTTAACAAAATTTTTATAGGATTTATTTCTTTTATTGAGATTAAAATTGGTTTACAAAATTGCATGTCTTTAAAAGTTATCATAATCTAAGCAATGATATAATATCATTCTCACAATTACTTTCTTTTTACCTAAAAATCAGCTATCAGCTATAGCTGGTCAAAAGTACAAACTCAGATCCTGTTGCTAATAATATAACTTATACATCATCGATGTATATCTTATATCTTGTGAAATCTATTCCATACCTCAATTTTTAGTTTTTGCTTCCTCTTGTTTTTTGTAAGTCTTAATTTGGTTATATTTTTCACTTCTTACATGTCATTTATCTCTCTACTCCCTTTCCTTCTTAGCTTGGAAATTGCAAACTGTTCAGGATTATAATCATATCTTTTTAAGAGAGCATCTTTTATAAAATGTCTCACCCAGAGCAATAAAAAAGCACTAAGATGGCATCCACAGGGGGATCTTAACATCCATCAACAGACTTTTCTTATGTTCTCCTTTATCATTGAAATATCAGTTTTGCATATGGATATCTTAGAAACCCATATGATCAAAAGGGAAATATATTATTCTCCAGATGAAACACTTTAATGTGTATGCTGATTATAATTAGCATTTCAAAAAAGGTATATCAGAATGTTACAGATAAATGTTTCTCTATGATCTTTAACAATATTGCATCTGATTTGTGGGGTCAAAGTGGTAAAAGCAATTAAAGCCTTTGCCTTCTTTTCTATAGATATAATGTAGATGATTCTATGTTTGTTAAAACATCTGAAAGCAAACTAGTCTTTTAATTGCAAGTTAGTATAGACATTCTTGGTACATCTTATGGACTGAATATGAAAAATAACAAACAAAAATCACATCATAATTACTGATTCCTTACCAATTTTTCTTTTCATCTCTCACGTTAAATAAGATAGGGGCAAAAACTGCTCATTTATGTTAAAAATCATAAACCATTATTATGTTTAAAAGGGCAAGCATCCTAAAAGAACAAAAACCTAGAATCAAATGTATGAACTACAATGTGCAAATGAATGTACAGTATTGATTGCATTTCCATATGATAGTCCAATCAGGTAAGTTTCTCATTTATAGGTATTTCATCCCTCTTTAAGAGATTTGTGATATTCTAGAACCTGTTCTTTTGCACTCATTATCTTATCAGAAGAGTTCATTTATAAGATCTCATCAGCTGTATGCCTGGTAGGTAGGGTATGTATTCCTTTATTTCATGATTGCTAACCAAGGGTAGGTAAACTAAAGCAATAGGCAGATCTGTTCATTGGCTTTTGTAAGTTCCAACTAAGATAAGTCCAACCAAGTGTGATACTTTTAAAGAAGACAAGTTGAACCTTAAATATTAACATATTATTAATACTGTCTGAAGATAAATGTTCCATTATTTTCTTGCTGCTAATTTGCATTACCATGTGAAATTTAAGAAAGCTGCATTCTATAAAATGACAGATTTGACTTCAAAATCTCTCTTCTACAAGTATGTCATACTACTCTTAAACTAGAAGGGGTATTGACAGTTAATATATAGCATTATTTAGTATCTATGACTAAGAATTTGCATCAATTAAGTGTTTTGCATCAAATATTAAAATTCTACATATATTAGTTTCTGTTTTAACAACAAAATGAAATGCAGTCTTAACTTTTACATTGTTTTACAGATCAACACCTCCAGCTCAAACACCTATTATCTCTTTCACTGCTTTTTCAAACTACATTTGATCTTTATAAAGATTCTGAAATGCCATATGTTTATTTTCTTTTGTTTGTGTCAGGTTATTTGAGGATTAAACAACCAAAGGGCACAACACTAACTACCTCGAATGATAATGCGAAAGATGTAAGCTACTTAGAAATAAGGAGATTTCTATAATCCTCCAAATCAAGCAAAAAACACTGTTGAAGTTTAAATTTCCAAATTTCAGGTTCCACAGGTCTGTAGAAATCCTATGGTAAATTTTCCACAAGATAATCACTCTTTCCTTCTAAAAAGTAAGATATACTGAAATCTTTGAGAGCAAATTAGAACTTCAGCTACCCAGGGTATTTTAGAAAACTTTAGCTTTGCAAAAGTAATTCTAAGATATCTTGAAAACCATGTCAATCTTTCTATTTAAATTGACATTTTTACATGTATTGATATCATAATGATATTCACAATTAAAAAATCAGGAATAGACAACCTAAACAGAACAATTGAAGCAGTACTCAAGTCTCCCCAAACTCCCAGGACCAGACAGTTTCACGAGTGAGTTCTTTTTTTTTTTTTTTTTTAAAGATTTATTTATTTATGCATACAAGTACTGGGGTACAGGCCAGAGGTGTGGGGGGGGTGAGAGGATTCACCACAGACAGAGCAGGGAGCAGAACAGGCAGATCAACTGAAGTACACTGCTGAGGGGAGCAGCGGACACAGCAGGAGAGGTCTGCTGCACCATGTGGGTCCCCACCCTGGCCGGCAGCAGGGATGGAACCCATGCTGCAGTGGCTGCGGTTTGCTTCATAGTGCGTTGCTTAACCCACTGCACCACCAGGGAGGCCCAATGTGAGTTCTACTAAATCATTAAAAAGGAACTAACTTTGGGCTTTCTTGCCCTTCCCAGGTACCATCTACCTGTGAGCCTTTATTCTTTCTTTCTTTCCTAAATAAACTTTTCTTTCAAAGACAAAATAAAAAAAAAAAAGGAACTAACATCTATCCTTCTCAAACTCTTCCAAAAAAACAAGACAGGGAATGCTTCCAAATACTACTTATGAAGTCAACAGTACTCTAAATATCAAAAGTAAACAAGGACATAAAAAAGGTAACTACAGACCAATATTCTCAATGAACACAGATGCAAAAGTCCTCAGTAAAATCTTAGAAAAGTGAATTCAATATACATTAAAAGGATCACACATCACAAACAATACAGATTTTTTCCAGGAACTCAGTGATTGCGCAACATACACAAATTGATCAATATCATTTACCATATCAACAAAAGATAGGATAAAATCATATGATTATATCAATAAATGATAAATAGAAACAAGATGCAAGACACAGAAATTGATCCATATTACAATAATATAGACATGCAATTTGATTGGCAGTAAAAGGGTGAGGTTACAAACCAATAAAACCAGATTCAGGAGGCCAGCATGTAAGAGGAGGGATTAGGAGTTCAGAACTCCCTTACAGTATAACTTGGCTAGATGATTCTGAGACTTAGGAGCAACGTGTCCACACTGGTGAGACTAGGATGGTTAGAATTGAAGAGCATAAGGTCTTGCAGGTCAACTGCTTATAAGTGGACAAGATCATAATGAAAAGAAAAAATAAATAAGACTAAATTGATATTTGCTCTGGAAAAATTGGTGAGAAATAGCACAGCCTTTAATGTGACTCAAGCTAACCTTTGATAGTAGACATTGAAAAATTGAGAATACTTCCAACATATTTAACAATACCAAAATATAGGCTTGTGATGTTAATATATGTATAAAGCCAAATGAGTATAAATGAAGCTCAAAACCTAAATTGAAATATATGTAATTGTATCTTCCTAAAGTCACTGATTTTTCTAGATTTCTTAGGTCCCAGATCAACCCTTTACCAAATGTTCCTTTGACAGGTATTCACTAAGGTTAGATAAGATGAACAGAACTAGCACATTTTGTAAATATTCCTCCCAGGGAACTCTGTTATATTAGATTTTTTTAAAAGCCTCTAAATACTGTTTTAAGATGCAAGTAGGACACTCAAATGAACAAATCACCTGTGATTATCATCCAAATGAGTAATGTTAATTTAAGTTGTGAAGATGGACACTACTGCTTATCTGTGTCATTATCTTGCTTTAAGTTATTTAGGAAAAAAATTCAAATTGCATATAAACATATGATATTAAAACTTAAACATTTCAGACACCAAAATGCTGCTGCTGTTACAAACACACACACACACACATAATATCTGATTTCTGACCCAGTTACTTAGTTTGAAAGTCACTTAGTCTGGTTATTTGTCTCCACAGCATTTTTTATATGCACTGTTTTACAACTGCATGCTCTCATTTGCATTCCTCCATGTCCAGAGGATAGTTCAGCTAATCTTTTACTGTCACAGTTATTTTCTTCTCTTAAACAATTGTCTAAATGTCAGGCGTCATAGAAGTATATTCAAAAAATTAGAATCACAAGTTTTAAATCCTGTGGCAAATGCATTATATAACTTCAGGATATGATTTATCTTAATTATCTTCTGGGCTTCTTTCCATTTCTAACTGCTGGTGACAGTTTAGAAGAGTAAGGAGGCATTTTAAAGACTTTTTTTTTATAGCCTTCTCCCTCCCAAGAGTTCAGGCCAATGCTTTCTCCCCCCACCCATCTCCCCTTCTAAGTTCCTGTTTTGAAAAGGAAAAAAAAAAAAAAAAGACTTAAGAATAGTTATTTTTTAAATATAACTTTTATATAGCTATCTGGATATGTTCACAATGAAAATCAACTTAAATGTGTGCAAGAAGACCAAATGACATTGGAAATTAGGGGTTGTGCAGCATTTGAATAATTTACAAAATTTTCTTGTATATTTTGTGGACTGATCAAAAGCTCATTTCTACATCAGTCACATTCCTTGTATACACATTCAACTCTCCAAGAAGGGTTACTTATATAGACACAGTTATAAATTGTTAGCTTTATTCTTAAATTTGCATCACAGTAGCTGCTATATAGCACCAATGCTCTTATTCCCTTTTATGACTGTATCATCTTTCTTTTATTAACTGCTCATTTTTTCACCAGTTATACAATGCTTGAAATATAGATGTCTTCAACTTAGTTCATAATGTATTCTATCTTGATATTTTTCCTTTCTAAAGTAATAGCAAGCATACACTAAACTTTATTATCCTAGTACAATATCAAATAGTGTTATTCCAAAAGACATTATCACACTGTGATAAGGAAATGTCCTCTTCAAAAATTTAATATGGAATTTTATAGGACAGACAGGACACAGCTACATTACCAGCCGGCTGAGAATAAATATATGTCATCCTCTATTTTACATAGTATGCATTTTTCAGGCACACACTCATCTGCCAAAACTTATGACTCTGAATTATGTTACAATTTTGGCTTAGGTCAGTGAACACAATTTAAACACCTACACAATAACCTGGATTTTCATTCTAGTATTGGAATGCTCTTTTCAACAGGATAGATACATTTCAAAAGCTAAAGAGAAGTCTGTGGGCATTCTTTCTCAGTTAATTTCATATGAGCTCACACACAGTCTGACCTATTTTACTGATATTGTGAGAACAATATGAGAAATTCTTTCAAATCTTAAAAGAGCAGTTGCAAAAATTGTAGAATTGTAGCATACACACACACACACACACACACAGTGGACAAATGGCTAAGGCTAAAGTGTCAAAGAGCATACTTTTTTTTTTTTTTTTACTAATTTCTATAGTACAGGTGCATATACATTAAAAAAAACTATTGACAATATCAAGGACTCCTTAGCTATAAAAAATAATATATGGTATATGGAATGTCTTGAATCAATTTGTTGGTTTTCAGGGGAACAATTAATTTTGACCCTTGAATAAATCAGCTAATGTCCTCAAAGCTAAAATTGAATGATGCTTTCTTTTGCTCCAGTGTAAATGTAATTACTGTAGAAATTATCATATTTAATGTGCCTTAGGTATGAAGAATATTATAGGTTGATCTCAGTGAACAAATATATTTACGCACTTTTGAAGTAGCTTACCTATATTCACAACTTTTTCTCCACTGTGTTCTCTACTTTTAAAGTGAAAACAAATTTCAATAGAAATCCAAGCCATATCTTCATAGGGGGTATTTTTATTAACTATATAGTCCTGTGTATTATATTTCATCTAATTGAGGAAATAATTTGTTCTTGCCTTTTTGCTCCCATAAGTAGAGTGAGTGACCCATTAGTTTAGTAGAAGTTTACATTTAAAAAGTAATCATTTCACTATTTTATGTTTCAACATGTAGAGAGCTTGGCAATTTTCATTCCTTTTGTTAAAACAGCAACAAAAGCTTGGAGTCCCTGGTGACGCAAGGCATTAAGTCTCAGCACTATGAAGCTATAGGCAGCCATAGCAGCATGAGTTCCATCCCCAGCCAGGAGCTGACCCACATGGCACAGCAGACCTCTCCTGTCTCACCTGCTGGTCCCCTCAGCAATGCATTTTAGTCAACCTGCTTGTTTTGCTTCTCACTCTGTCTTTGCTGAATTCTCTCACCCCTCCGCCCCCACACCTCTGGCCTGCATCCCAGCTCTTGTATGCATAAATAAATAAAACAAATCTTTACAAAAACCTAAACAACAAAACCTGATTAGAGAGCCAGTGACTTTTTTGCACCCATTAGAGAACTGAGATTGCAGGTAACTGCCACCCTGAAATCTGAAAAGAGAGGCCCATGCGTTGAGAGACAGTCTCAATCTGTTAACCTGTAGCAGATGTCACCTGAGATTTAAACTGATTTAAATGGTAATTTTTTCTTAATTGCTGGTGGTTAAGTGTGTGGACTGGCTTGAGAGATAGTTACTGGTAGGAACTGTGGCCTTATTTATATGGGTTTTACTTCCAGAAACTACATCACGTTCTTGTAATGAATATCTGAGAAAGATTCCCTTATGGCTCTAGGAGAAGGAAGGGGAAGAGCAATTACTGTGAAATACACCCAAAGTCTTGTCAATGACACATACATCTCTAAGGGAAAATACTTTGCCTCCATCTTACTTCAGTTGGGGGAAGATCTTTTTGCATTCCAGTCACTTCCAGAATCCCTGTCTCACTTAAAAAAACAAACAAAAAACACAGTTTAAAGGCATCAGAGTTTCAAATAATTGATTGGGAATATTTGGTATTATTACAGTCAGGGAGGAAAAAAGGCAATGGGAGGAAAAAGCTCTATTATTGGGGAAATATGGGAGTCACAGCTCAAGCAGCTGGCCCACTCCAAATCTGATATTTTATGAGACCATGCAATGCAGTCCCTCCTCCATACTTTACTACCATGTAGATAGTATTCCAATGTAATGGTGAGTTATATCTAAATGGAAAGCAAGATATAGATTTTCTGAAGAAGAAATCTTAGGGAAACTCAAAGTCATTTAGTGGTCAGCAAAAATAGGAATGGGAAAGAATGAAACATGTAAATCCTCTGTCCCTATACTTCCACCTAAGCACATTCCAACTCTTAACCAGATTAACAAATTCTCATAATAAAGTTTTGAATACCTTCATTCCTATTACATAAAACAACATGTCTACCTTTCAAAGAAAGAAATTTACTGTTAATAAGCAGTAAAAAACAAAGTTTGAAAAGTATAAGATATCATAACGTAAGCCAGATATAATGCACATGTGAAAATTTAAAATAACTACAATTCATATATGTAAAGGGAGTAGAAAAAGCAAACCTCATGCAAGAATGAGGAAAAATATAAACAGGGGCATGGCAACACTAAAAACTAAAAGGAAATTCAAGAAGTGAAAAATATTGATAGAGAAATGAAGTTTTTGATAGATCTACCCATGAATACCATGTGACTAAAGAAAAAATCAGTAACCATGAGCATTAAAATTGAATGAAAAAATAGATATGAAAAAAGCAGAAGGATGACCTGTGACAATATTTCAAAATATGTAAAGTGCACATAATTGAAATAGCAAAGCAGACAAGATAATACTATAAATATCATACTGAAATAATAATGGTAAAAATTTCCAAAACTAATGGTAGACACCAACCACAGATTCAGAAAGCTAACAGTAACAAACAGAAGGAATACCAAAACAAACAAAAACACCACATTTAGGCAATGTTAACTGAAAAATAATGTTTTAAGAAAGCTAGACTAAGAATTTGTTAATCAAAGTAAGGAAGCTAGGAAGCAACCAAATAGACCAATACTACTTCGTGCTATTCTAAATAAGCAGAAGTTGAATTTAGTTACCATAGTAAGAAAAAGTCATCAACACCAAGAAATGTAACTCTTCTTGATAGGATGGGTTTCCAACTCCAAATTGCCCCATCCAAAAAAACTGCTAATGCTAGAAAAAGGCAATGCAATATCAACTCCCCTTCCCTTTGAAGAATACCCTTCAGAGAGATGCAAAACCTGGGTACTCAATGATTAAATCTTCTCTATGTAAATTCTTCCTTATTAGCTGAAAGTCTGTTTACCTGCAGATATTCATTTTTGCATACAACAGAACCTATAGTTACGATCTGTTTGTTGTTAGACCAGGGGTGGAGTTCAGAAAATTTTACATTTTGTTCACATTACCATATTCAAAATGTAGAAAAGGAAAGACAAAGAGAACCTTAGAATTCAAACAAAACACACCTCACCTATAATAAGATATGGATGAAATTCACAGCTGGCTTCTAGTCAAATATCATAGCAAGCGACAAAAGAACATGGTGACATATTCAAATTTTGGGTAACAAACCCCACCAATCAGGAATTATATAGCCAGTGAAATCCTATGTCATAAGAAATATAACTTTTCCTGCCAAAAACAAACCAAAAAAATGACTGAAAGAAAGGTTTCTGTGTGGTTAGAAAATGGAGAGTCAGGCCATCTTTCTGACAGGCAGGAACTTTATTGTGCTCCCCGGCAAGGTTCACTGACCCCACAGGATGGAGGTCAGGGAAGTTGCACCCATTGTGGGATGGAGACATTCTTTTATGGTGAGGAGAGCTTAGGTGGGAAACTGGGTCTGCATGGCACAAAAAATGGGTATGTGGAACAGGAGTTGTTTTTCTGTAATGGGTGGCGGTTATTAGTTTTGGCTTCATAGTATGGGCAACATTAGATTTAGGGCCACCTGGCTTTGTTTGGGGGGCTGTTTTTCTCTTTCTTATCGGTTCTTCAGTAGGAGGTTAGGCAGGGAAGGTTGTTTTTCATTCCCTGGCCCAGGCGGTTTTTTCTTGCTCCAGGATTATAAGCAAGGCCATTCATCATGGCTTCCCTATGGCTATCCTGGACCTAACAATGACTAAAGGAATTTATTCCCAGGAGACCTACCTCTGAGAATGTTAAAAAGTCTCAAGATTTCAATTTACTTTGGTATATAGCATGAGGCAATATTCTATTTTCATTCTTTTGCATGTAGCTGCCTAGTTTTCCCAACATGCTTTTAAAAAGATGTTCTTTTCTCCATTTTATACTCTAGATTCCTTTGTCATAAATTGACTGCCTAGGTAAGTGTGAATTTATCTGGGCTCTCAATTCTAGTCCTCTGGTCAGTGTATATATTTTTATTCCAATACCATACTCTTTTGATTACTATAGCTTTGTAGAATAATTTGAAGTCTGAGAGTCTGATGGTTTTATTAATCTACACGAAAAATTGCACACCATCACCAGTCATCTGGGAAATGCAAGTCAAAACCACAATGAGACATCACCTCACTCCAATGAAAATGGTCCATATCAAAAAGATCAGTAGCAACAAGTGTTGAAAGGTTGTGGAGAAACAGAGAACTTGTACACTATTGTTGGAAATGTAGGCTGGTCCAGCCCCTACAGAAAATAATATGAGGGCTCTCAAAATATTAAATATAGCTCTAGACTACAAACTAGCAGTTTCACCACTAGTTGTTTTTACTGGGAAAATACAAAACACTAATTTGAAAGGATATATTCACTCCTATGACCATTTTGCAATCTATTCATAATAACCAAGTTGTGGACATAACTTAAGTGCCAAATACAGATGAGTGAATTAAGAATATGTGGAAAATATAAGCAATGGCTATTATTAATCTATTAAAAAATAACTCTTGCCATTTGCAATGACATGATGGAATTAGAGGAGATTATGGTAAAAGAAGTAAGTCAGAAGGAGTAACACTGATACAGAATTCTTTCTGTCATGTGGAACATAAAGAAACTAAACAACAGAACAGAAATTCAGAACTAGGATAAACCCAGAAATCTGACTCTACAATTGAGGCTATCAGAGAGAAAGGAAGCAAATTGGGGATGAGGTCTCATGAACTGTGATAGAGGATTATGTACAAATCAGCTACAGGTTGCAAACCACTCTTACTTATTAAAAATGATATATTAAAAAGTGATCTGCAAATAGATTGATTTCAAAAAATGCCACAAACTTGATTCTACATAAAGAGAGCACTTCAGATGAATTAATGAAACTAAAATAATTTTTATTAAATATTTTGTTAATCAATAGAAAAGATGTTTTAAACAATAACAGTAACAATTTATTGGTTGATTATAACATCCGAAAAAGTGAAATGAAGGGCTTTAATGTCATACAATATGAGAGGGTGATTCAGGAATCCTGGGTCAGATACCAGCACTACATGTGAAGTGGTATCGTGCTTTGAAGGTAGATTTAGATTAGTTAAAAATGTATACTGTGAATTCTAGGGCAAGCACTGAAATATTTTAAAAGTACAATTATGCTAAGAAAGAAGATAAAATGAGAGGTCCTAAAATCAACCATACCAAAGTAGCTACGAACAAACATAGCATCTGGTCTTGATGTCACACTGAAGCCCAATGATCCAGGGAAAATCTGGAGTTAGGAGTTATTCCCTTAGAAAAGCAGTAAGATCCTATACATCCTTGATACCACAGATATGAAAAGAGTAAACTATCAATATTTAGCTTTTAGTTTCCTAGTCAACAAGATTTGTGTGATTCTCTACTATAATCTTCTGGACACTGGGAATGTAAAGAATCAGATTCTGGGACCTCCCTGGTGGCACAAGGGGTTAAGTACAGCACTATGAAGCATCCACAGTGACTGCAGTACAAGTTTGATCCCTGCCTTGCCCACTGCTCCCTCAGTGGTGTACTTCAGTCTATCCGCTTGTCTCACTCCCAGCTCTGTCTCTGGTGAATCCTCTCACCAACCCCCACACCTCTGGCCCATACCCCAGATCTTATATGCATCATAAATCTTAAAAAAAATAAGAATCAGATTCTTGAGACCCTCCTAATATGTCAAGCTTGTAAATATGTATTTTTGTACTCATATAGGCCTTGACTTGTTTTAGTTGCCAATATTTAAATATCAAAATGCTTTCTGTTAAAATATGGTTTCCAGCTTCACTGGCAAAATGAACATTCTGGTCAACAGCATGCATATTCTGCAGCAGTGTTGGAGTCACTGGTTCTAGTCCTTTTTTGTAAGACCATTGAAATGGTTTGAAACAGCTCCTGATAGTGTTCTGTGAAATTATGAACAATATTGATTTTCTGTAGGTTTTTAAGGGAAAAAGTCCATAGTTTTCATGTTCACAGCTTCAGAGAAAAATGACACGTCTAAATCTACTGCTATGTTAAAAATCGAGTATATTTACATAGACATTCATTTTATCTCTCCCTTCTATCATATTATCCCTACAGCTCTAAATTCCAAAAATACTCTTGCGGCAAATAGATAAAAGTATTTATAAAACTCAACTAACAGAATTGTTAATCTGCCCTTAATTTTTTCTCCTTCCATCAGGAAAATAACATGCTTAAAAAGACCTTTTTATTGATTTAGTTTCTCTTCTCTTTAAACTATCACTGCATCATTAATTTTATATCACATACCACGTGATTTTAAGATCCTATTCTAGAATCATGGGTTGCCTATTCTTTGTCATATATGACTTAAAAATATTCTAGCAGAAAGTAGTGAAACACCAAGAATAGAAACAAATATAAACAATGCTTTAGTTCACAGTTCTAAAATATAGTTTTAAAAACTTCCTCAACAACAATAGTAATTAGAATAAATTATATGCATTAAACCATATTTAACTTTCTTACATATCTTTATTGCCCAGCCTTTTCCTGCAATTCATTTACACAACCTGAAGTTTGAATAGATTTAGCCTTCCTATTTGCCTTATAAAGACAGAGATGCTTCCCTACGTCTAGGCTTGTCCTGATTTAGCAAGCTGTCAGTAAGAATATGTCAAAAAAAGTTCTTATTCTACACTAAACTTTTGGATTCATAGGTAGGAAATAAACCCATAAACTCAAGTTTCAACTGGCATTTGGACTTCTACTTTTGATTTGATCAGAAATCCAGCATGAACATTACCAAGGTATTTGCATTTCAATTTAAAGTAAAATTGCTCAAAAAAAAAATCGTCACATATGCTATTTAAATGTCTTACTATATGTAATGAAATTTATAACTGATGTGTGTGCTTTGATTATTTCAAACTTTAAAACATTTAATTTGATTGTAGAAAACAATATTTGAAAGAACTCATATATAGAGGTCATTTTTATGAGTACAACCAGGGGCTGTATTTAGAACACAAAATAACCATTTACTCCCTCTCTCCTCCATAGTCTCCTCTCATTCAGTGACCCAAGCAACTTAGATGTAGACAACAGAATTTGAGTTTAATTAGAAAAAATATGCTAGGGGCCTCTCTGGTGGCGCAGTAGGTTAAGCAACACACTATGAAGCAAACCACAGCCACTGCAGCACGAGTTCGATCCCTGCCGCCAGCCAGGGAGGGGACCCACATGGCGCAGCAGACCTCTCCTTCCTCGCCCACTGCTGCCCTCAGCAGTGTGTTTCAGTCAGTCTGCCTTTTCTGCTCCCCACTCTGACTCTGGTGGATCCTCTCACCTCCCACGATTCTGGCCTGTAACCCCAGCTCTTGTATGTATAAAATAAATAAATCTTTAAAAAAATATGCTAAATAAAAATATGTCCTTGGCAAAAAAAAATGTATTTTCTGAATTATGTGTAATAAATAGGTTATTAATTTTGACATTGCTTACTAGAGTTTTTACACAAAAGGGACATTGATTACTTTTGAGAAAATGCCTCAATCATAATAAAATTAACAATAGGTCTTAGATATTTTTTAATAAGAATTTCATTATTCACAAAAAATTTTTCTAGTCATTATCGTGTCTAATTTCCACAACAACTGAGTAACACCTAGTACTATATTTAATGTAGACTTAGAAATGTATATAAGTGGTTATGCTTTGGGTCTAATGTCTCATTAGGAATGAGTTAGAATAAAACACCTACATTTCTAAAAAGTTACATTTGTTTTCCAGTGAAATATTTATTCATTGACACAGTGATTTGTCAGTTTTCCTGAGTTTTAGGACATAGAATGAAGATATTGACTCTCTTCCCAGTAAGCTCACAATTTCATAGGACTGCAATTTTTTTTAAGCATGAGTGGTAATAGGACATGTTATAATAAAGTCATATGCATAGCAAAGGTGTGCTGAGAACTCAACTGGGCAAGAAGTGAGAGGTCTGCATGCCAATTTGTAAGGTATTAATATTTCCACTATGACTGATTTCAAACTCTTAACAGTTTAAAAATCATCTTGAAAAAAATCCAAATTTTTAATAATCTGCTTTCACAGATAGGTATAAGTTGACTTCAGTTCACCACTGCAAGCGTGGTAGGATTGAATTCTGCTTGGTATGTTTGGGACAGAGTTCAGAGTAGAGAAAATGTGTGCTGAGTCTTCAGGATGAACCAACTTACAGAGTGGAAGACAGGGAAAAACAGTTCATACAGAACATTATGTACAAATTTACGAGTGATGAAAATTAATGTTTGTTGTGCTAGGCACTTGTGAGCAGAGAGGAGGCTGGGATCTGGAAGCTGAGTGTTACCCTACAGTCATATTGTTAAGAATTTTGAATAATGTACCTTGAATCCTGGTTCCTTTCTTGAGAAAAGGTGTGTACCTGGAGGGACTTCACCTAAAATAACTCATACACAAATGGCCAGACCTTACAAACACAGAACTTACCTATTTTCAGAAACAGCTTAATACACCAACCACAACTTAGCTCTCACTCCTTATCTTACCTCTTCCACTGTACTTATTTCAGGAAACAATGCAATGGATAAAATACTGGGTATGAGATTTAGAAGGAAAATGGACTCCTAAGTTCTAAAAATGCACATTAACATGGATGGAGAATTAAGGAATGAGTGTAAATTGTTACCAATTTAGGTGTGTTTTTTTTCCTTTTTAAATTTTTTGTAATGAAATATTTCTTTAGAATGAACTACCTAAGAGCTTAGTGATTTTTGATTTCAGCAGCTATCTATGTAGATGATATTTACTATTCCAAGTTTATTGTATTTGTAATTAATACAACAGATGCTATGTTAAATATCCCTATTACCTTGGTGAGACCAGTTTGCTTTGTTTGACAGCCTCTTTTTAGGGTCACATTAAAAGTAAAATTAAAAAAAAAAAAAACACGAGGCAAAAACCTGCAATATTTGAGTCTCATGTATCAATCTTTCCTAAGGCAAAATGTCAAAGAGGAAATAATTAGAACCGGAGTCAAAGTGAATTTTTTCATGGTTAGACATATATTAAAAGTTTCAAACAGTGATTTTTTATAATATGTTTCTTCCATCTGGAAAAGAACAACCTCATAGCCCATTATAACAAAACCATCTGCATTATAATAACAATTTCAATGGTCAAATGCTTCTCTTTTTTTTGCTATTAATCTGTTGATGGGAAATAAAACCAGATTGCCCTAAAGGCTTATAAGTAAAACTTCAATGTGGAAACAATTTTACTCCTGACAAAATTTAAATTTTTATTAAATAGTTTATAATGCAGAGTCAGGTCCTCAGAATTTCTATCCCTGGGCAAAAAGAATTCTACTCTGCAGCTGAGTGTTTTGTGGTCTATCACAGACATTAGACTAAGCATCATTCCATGAGGTTCACTTTTTAAAATGGGTTGAAATATGTTCTAGAAAAAAGGTAGAGTTAGGATCAAGTAAATATCATCTAACTATCAAACATGTGTTCTCTTTTAAGACTATGGTTCCTTGAGATATTGTTTTCCCAGTGATAGCCTCACAATATCCTCCTAATTTTCTGTTTTGCTAAAAATTTACAATTCACTTCTGAATTCTACCAGAAGTAGAATTGCTAGCATGTAACCAAGGGACCCCCAAACTTGCACACTTTAAAGGAATCCAGCCATCTGTGTGCACAAAGGCAAAATAGACTTACAGTGTGAAAGATCTTTAATAGACTTAGTGTGCACAGAGAGGAGAAAGGTTATTCTTCCTAATAAAACACTCCAAATTACTCATCCCCTCTTGAGTAAATGTCCAGCCTGAGGCAGGACTGCTGACACCCGAAATTTTGCCACAGGCCTAAATCAACTTTTAGTGGGAAACTGTAGGAACAGGTTTCTGAAGCAGATCCCAGGGATCTGGGACTAATGGAGATAATGCATCAAGGTAAGCGCTCCCACTGTCAGCCTCGCCACTTGTCTCTCACCCAGCTATAGGTGTCTCCTCCAAGTATCTCCTTCCCAGAAGTACCAGGGTATAAGCTGGGCCACAGAAACAAGGGCTTTTCCTGTTTTTGATCTTTTTTCTTTTAGAGCCCATATGTCTTCTCTGTTACATAGATTCACCTGGCTGTCTGGCTCTGCTCCCTAATTCCCAGTAGCTCCTCAAGGCAACTGCCTTTAAGTGGGGATGGGGTCATGATAGCTCCCCTAATATGATATTTTTTGAAGAATCATCATTTTGTATCTTTTTATGTGCTTTTATCTTATCCATTTAAAACTAGTTTGGAGTTTAATTGCCATAATTTTTTTAAAGATTTATTTATGCATACAAACAATGGGTACAGGCCAGAGGTGTTGGGTGGTAGGAGAATCCACCAGACAAAGCAGAGAGCAGAATAGGCAGATTGACAGAAACACACTGCTGAGGGGAGCAGCGGGTGAGGCACGAGAGGTCTACCTGCACCATGTGGGTCACCTTCCCAGCCTGCAACAGGGATCAAACTCATGCAGTAGTGGCTGTGGCTTGCTTCATAGTGTGTTGCTTAACACACTGCGCCACAGGGGAGGGCCCTAATTGCCATAATTTTAAGGATAGTAGTGTGGCCAAACTGTTTTAGCATAAATATGAAAATATTTCCTCTAGAAGCAATTGTAACAACTCATTTATTAAGTCCTTTTGTTCCTTTTAATTTCGTTATACAAATACATGAATCAAAACTTATTGAAACTCAAAATGAATGATTGGTAAGTTCTACAAATCAATCACATAACGTATTAAAACAAAGTATTTTATACAGATTGTAGTCAAACCATTTCCTAAGACAATTATGGATGAGAGCCCTCCCTAGTGGTGCAAGGGGTTAAGTTGCAGCCCAATGAAGCTATACACAGCCACTACAGCATGAATTTGATCTCCGGCCTGGGAGGTGACCCACATGGCACAGCAGACCTCTCCTGCCTCGCCCACTACTGCCCTCAGCAGTGTGTTTCTGTCAATCTGCCTGTTCTGTTTCCCACTTTGTCTCTGGTGATTCCTCTCTCTCTCTCTCTCTCTCTCTCTCTCTCTCTCACCTATCCCATACCTCTGGCCTGTAGTCCAGTTTTTGTATGCATCAATTTTTTTAAAAAAAAGAAAGAAAATTATAGATGAAATGTTTTCAATACTTTTCAAGTCTGAAATTTTAAGGCATAACTAAAAGATGATATAAACAATTCCCTAATTGAAAGGATTCAGTCCACACATTATGGCCCTGTGTTACCTTCTTTGAAGTAATTTATTGTGAGCTATCTCCTAGATGACTCTTCAAATGTTCCCTAAGTAATCAATAACTAAGGGACCAAATATTCGTTTCTGGATAGTCTGTGTAAACATTTATTTCTTAAGATAGTCTTCTAAGTAAGAAATCAGTGTTTTGTGACACAGAAGTCATTTTGAGTAGAAGTTAAGTGCTTCATGGGTTGTTTTTTATAGGATGGAGTAAGGTTCAGTTCTTTATTCTCATTTTAACTTTAAATCTGACAGTTAATTGACAACCCTCTATTGAAGACTTATTTGCTTACTTAAAAAACAAACTATCTTCAAAGAAGTGCACTAAAAACAATATTGGCAGTAAATGACTTCCACACCTGTTCAATTTAGAGTTTTAATCTCACAGCTAAACATCTGTTTTTTATTAAAAAACTCTTTTAATTGGTTTTAATATTTAATTTTTATCAATTATGTTTAATGTTTTATAATAATCACTTCTTTCATAGGTGTTTGCCTATTTTTATTGTTCCCAATTACAGACTATTTTCATGATTTGAGGTGTGACATCTGTGTCACTGTCCTTGAACTACTGATGATGCAGTTTATATAAAAAAGACTTTCATACATAGACTAAGAGACAGTGTACTGTAGTGAAACACTTGACTTGTCAGTCAGGAGATCTGGACTCTGGCTTTGTTCTTACTAGCATGTGCATGGCTGACACATGATTTACTGTTTCATAGTCTGTTTTCTCAGTTCTTGTGTTGAAAACAAAAGTTTGGATTAGGAAGTAGTTTAACTTGGAGTTCTAAGTTTCTACTATTAAGAAATACATGTTTACTTTTTGTAGAGTCACTTATTTAGCTTTCGGTAGCGCAGGAAAAGATTCTTATGAGCAAATGGCATTCCCTCTGACATTTTTTTTTACATTTCATTCTGCAGTGTCCTGTGTTCATCATACTTATGTCTATATAACACTACACATGTGGCTAAGAAGGCTACTACTTCTCACGTGGAGTGGAGTGGTATATTTTTGTACCAAAGCATCTAGTATCCCTCCAGTACTCTGTTGATATAATTAGTAGTTCTTTAATTATAATAAGTTTAGAATTGATTGTGGTTCTTTCTTCTCTCAAAAGTGGCTTTGGCATATAATGTGTAAAGAAGACATTTTCCTAAATGTCATAATTTTATCAAATGAATATATCACTTAGACCTTTGCAAACTCCCAAATGTTTATTTTTTGTGGTTTTAGTTTTTCCTGATGCTATTGAGCGTGAAAATGTAACTGAAAGCTGATGTTATTTCTAGGAAGGTCACCTTTAAATAAGAATAGTGTTTGCATACATCTTTTTCATTTGCTATGTATTTTCTTATTTCTTTTCTCATACTGTTATCTTAGGGCAGAAAATAAGTCAGTTTCATTCAGTTTAGTTTTTTTTTTTTTTCTTGCTTTTTGCTTAAATGTTAGGGAGAAATCTTAGAACTATAAAATTAGGAAAGTGATGAGAGTATAGGACTAGACACTCTAGAAAATTATACACATCACTAATATGATTTGCTAAGATTATAGGGTTGAGAATAATAATGGTAACCACTAACTCATCTCTAAACTTAAAGTGGTGTCAAACACCATTCTAAGTGTTCTGTAATACAGAAGGTCCCTGGCTTATCATGGTTGAATGTAAGGATCTTTCAGTTTTATTATGGTGTGATAGTGATGTATATTCAGTAGATACCACACCTTGAAATTTGAATTTTGATGGCTTCCTAGGCTGGTGATGTACAGGATGATGATTATCTAGTGATGCTGGGTAACCTGCAGTTAACCTGGGTAACCAGTATTCTGATTTTTTTTTTATTTCTATACACTATATACTGTATGCATTATAATACAACATATTATATTGTGTGTATTGCATTACATGAGCTATTCAAAACTTTATTATGTGATTTTGCCCAACTGCAGAACAATAAAATTGTCCTAAGCACACTTAAGGTAGACTAGGCTAAACTGTGATGTTTGCAAGGTTAGCTGCATTTAATGCATTTAACTTGCGATATTTCAATTTATGACGGTTTATGGGAACATGACCCCATAATAAATTGGGGAAGATTTAATAAATGCAGAAACAATCTTATGTGTTTTTGTTTTTGTTTTAATCACAGCGACCTAGGGACGGGGTAAAGTAACTATACTCATTTTACAAATGAGGAAGCAGAGGCACACTGAGATTAAGTATTCTGCCCAAAGTTACATAACACACTAGAGTTGGAGCTTGTACCTAATTGTGAAAGTAAATAAACTGTAACAGTGGAAGAAATTAGGAAAAGAGACCAAAGGAAAAACCATTGTCATTCTGTTCCTTGAATTACTGTTTCTAACTTGTTGCTTTGGGTCTTCAGTAAAATTAACTCCAACTATTTGAGCGCCAAATCAGGCTCATCTCCATGCTTACGCTGCAGTACCAGGCTTTCAATTCTCCTGCCCTCTGGCTGAACTGGTTTTATAAAGCAAATATTGCAAGGGAAAAAACTAGCTGACTGTGCCGTCCCATCGAGTTTTTTAAAGATTTACTTATTTCTGCATACAAGAACTGGGGTACAGGCCAGAGGTGTGGGGTGGGGATAAGAGAATTCACCAGAGACAGAGTGGGGAACAGAACAGGCAGATCTACTGAAACACACTGCTGAGGGGAGCAGCAGGTGAGACAGGAGAGGTCTGCTGTGACATGGGTGGTCCCATGGCTGGCCTAGGATCAAACTTATGCTTCAGTGGTTGTGAATGCCTCATGGTACAGTGCTTAAACCCCTGTGTCACCAGGGAGGCCCTTCCTATCAATTTTATACAGTTTTCACTTACCATTTTTACATAGATGTGAACATTACTTAAGGCATATGTAAGTTTATAGTTTAGTGTTTTCCATGGATTTTATATGATTTTGAGTTAATCTGGGGGAAAAAAAAAACTCATCTGATCTGTTTATCTTATCCTAGTTCCACACAGTGCCCCATTATGACCCTCTAGATGCAGTACATACTGCCTACTTTAGGCAAATATGTATATGCACCTTCTATTGGCTGAGAAAAGGAAAAGTGTGAAAATGCCTCAGGCAAATACTGGAATTAATTTCATAGCACTGGGCAGGCCAATTATCAGGGTATGATGATGTTATCCCCATCCCTACACTCAGTCCCAGTGGGGAACCCCAAGGTAGCAAATTGCAAGATGACTAATCTGCAGGAAATCATCACCAGTCAAAGTGAATAATGAATGAAAGAACCATTTTATGTCTTCATTGTTTAGTTATTACATAAAGCTTGTCTGTAAACGGCTTTAACATATTTTGCTAATTAGTTTTCATATGTACCTTTTGAAACAGGATGCTTAAAGATGATTCAGACACAACTTATCATAATGGCCCTTTTCTTCAAAGAACATTTTTACACGTACACCTATATATGTATATACACATATTGTTGGTGTTGAGAGAACTTCTAGCCAGTCTAAAAACTATCTGTTTTTCTTCTTAAGCTTGCATTTCAGTTTGAGTTGGGGGTTGGAGACTATTGATATGATATGATATGACCCATATCATTTTTACAAATAAAGTCATTAATTTATTGTAAACACGTTAAGTATACATTTTATGCTAGGTGCTGTATGAGACTCTGGTTAAAGAAATCAATCAATTTTACATCTTTATCATCTCACATGAGGAATAAAACAAACCTTAATCAAATAAAATTACAAATTAAAAAACAACTGTGATTAAGTGCACTAAAATAACAGAAATATAGTTTTTCTAGAATGTACGATGTGTAAGATATAATGTAGATAGAATGTGTGCATACAGTCTAAATGAGGTTAAAGGATATAAAATATTGAGAAAAGTGAAATATTTAGTGAAATGATCAGCCGACAACAATGAAAGGACAATATTGTTAGAGTATTCTCTTATAGAAGATGTCCTATTCAGTTCCTATTTATATATCATAAAAATATATTTTATAAAAAGAAACTCAATTATTCAATTGTATTCCTCAACCAGAAAATAAGTTTCTAGTTTGGCAGTCACAACTGTGGAAAGAAGAAGTGATAACTAGAGTATCGAGTACCTTTTAAGAGATAATTCATATTCTCCACATGCTTTCTTTAGTTGTAATATCATAAACATCATAATTTTATTAAGTAGCATAAATTTATATTACCTTTTTCTACACACTATGAATAATTATGTATCCTTTTTCATTCATCCACTATTCAACACTATCCAATGACCAAGAGGATTGTTTAATTTATTTCTCATCTTTGCAGTGGAAAAAACTTATCTGAAAATTAAGTTGGGGATAGCTTGACAAGCAGGTTCTATTTATATTTGAATATTTGAAAAAATATATAGTGTGAAATACAGAAAGGAAATGTCAAAAAAGTATGTTTCAAACTCTTAATTGAATATCAGAACTTAAACTAACCACAATTTCTTCAGGAAAGTTAAGCCATGGAAGTATGCAATTTTCCACTTTGCCAAAAAACAGAGACTTTTAAGGATTTCATGTCCTTCACAATAGATGGTCCACTTCCAGGCTCTGTAAGTTCCGTCATGGTAAGCATGATAGGTAACTACCAGGAACCTCAGTTTTCACCACTTTCGAATGTGTTAATATTAACCATAAGAATTTAGTTAATATTAATTATAAGAATATTAGAAGAATGGTAATATTAATTATAAGAATTTAATATACGTAGATAGCTCCATTTGTCTTTTCCAGATTGTCATACATTTGGGATTATACAGTATTTATCCTTTCCAAATAGGTTTCTTTCACTTTGTGATACACATGTATTTTCATGGTCTAATAGTTTTTATTTGTAAGTGCTGAATGGCTTGCCATTGTCTGGTTGTTCTACAGTTTATTAATTCTTTCATCTACTGAAGGACATCTTGGTTACTTGCTAATTTGGGCAATTATGAACAAAGCTGCTATAAAGGTGTATAGGTTATGGTGTGGGACATAAGATTTCAAATGCGAAGGAATGTGATTGCTTGCTTTTATGGTAAGAGTAGTTTAGTTTTTTAAGAAACTATCACACTGTCCTCCAAAATTACTATACAATTTTTGAATTTCCACTAGCAATAAATGGAACTGTTGGTTCATCCACATGATTTGCCACACATCAACTTCTTGATCTGGATGTACAAGTCCATTTAGGACAGATTCTCCAACAACCTACAATAGACATGAATTATGCTGAAAAAATAAGTTTGTACTTAAAACCAGGCAGAGATTTTGCACGCTAGTTAGTGGGTTATAGCTTAGCCTAATTGAGTTCTTGAGAAGATAAGATTTATTGTTTTATATTCTTTAATCTAAGTAATACCCTGTAATATGATTAAGGACTCTTATACCTCCAGTCAGACTTTCAGTTAAAATCTAAGCATGCAAAAGTTTTATAAACATTTTTTGAATGCCCAGTTAAAGTGCTTATGTTACATTGCAGATGAATTCCACAGTCACACAATAAAGTAAACAAAGTGATAGCTTAAAATATCCAAGCTAAAAGTCATTAAACTAGAATAAGCACTTGGATGAATATAGACTCAGATAAATGCATATATTTAATCAAATATTTCTGAAGGTACTTTTTCTAACTGGTAAATTCAGAAATAAATGCAAGTAATTTGAGTGCTCTGCACTGGCATTTAAATACAAGAGAAAAATGTTAATAGGATAAGTACCAGAAAGGATTAAGTGATGCTAAACACCAAAGAGGATTAGTTATTATCCTGCCTTAACAGGCACCCAAGTTTCATGTGGCCAAGTAGATAGGAAACAGAAAGTTACTGTTACAAAATGGGACTTTTTTTTTTTCTTTTTGTCATAAGTTTATATTAAAATCAGGTTATTTTATGGCATGTAACTAGACAAGTAACATAATACCTAAACTCTCTCTGGAAAATCTAAAATGTAGTATACTTAGCAAAGTATTTTGGAGAAATTTGGAAAGATTTTTACTTTCCAAAATTTATTTTCAGGGCCCTCCTTGGTGGTGCAGCTGGTTGAGCTCTGCACTGTGGAGCCTCCGCTGCACAGCAGCGCAAGTTCGATCCCCGGCCAGGGAGGGAACCCACATGGCGCAGCAGATCTCTCCTGCCTCGCCCATTGCTTCCCTCAGCAGTGTATTTCAGTGGATCTGCCTGTTCTGTTCCCCACTTTGTCTCTGGTGAATTCTCTCAGTACCGTCTCTGGCCTGTACCCCAGCTCTTGTATGCATAAATAAAGAAGTCTTAGATAATTTATTTTCAAATTGCATATAAATTTGATTTGAAACCAATCACTCCTATCTTCAAACTGAAGAAGTGAAATTGGAAGTTTCTCTATTATTTATATCAATAGTAACCACATTCCATTTGCTGTATTTATTTTATTGGATTAAGGTGAGATATAAAGTGTGAATATGGATATGTGTGTGTAAGCATGTCCACTATCATATGTGTACACATATGCCTCCCAAATATAACCTTAGTATTTAAGTATTTTAAAATTAAGGGTAAAAACTCCTTGTTCAGTCAGTGTTTTTCATTTCCTATGCAAATATTTGTCATTCTTTGTGGCATGACTGAGCAATGGCAATCTCTTGTTATTTCAGAAAATGAGTCATAGGAGGTTATTTGAAGAAGGAAGGAGAACCCACATTGAATGCAAACATTCAGCTCATATCTTCAGCACATCAAAAATACACCAGTATTAAAAATGTACAGACTAGGTATCAGCGATATGCATGAAAATGTTGAAGACAATGATGAAACACTGAGGAAACTGCATTAACACTCCTCATGGCTACATGTTGTGATTCACTGACAATTCTAAATCAAAAAAGAATAGATCCTGACAAATTACCTATGAACACCAAAGAATACTTAGGCACACATGAATAATTTACTTTTCTTTAAAAAAAAAGATATCTGACATTATTTATAATATCTAGAACATGGAAGCAGCCCAAAATGTCCATTCATGGACAACTGGATCAATAAGATGTGATACATATACACCATGAAGTACAATACAGCCAAAAGATAAGATGAAATGCAGCCTATTTACATAGCAATCTTTTCTTCTTTTGTTTACTTTGTTTATCTTACACATTTTATGAGACCAGTGGTGTTTCTCTGATTTATTTTACTTAGCAGAGCCCCCTTAAGGATCATCCTTGATTATAATGCAAATGGCAAAATGACAGGGCTTTTTTTTTATAGCTCAGTAATATTTATTGTTGGTGGGAATGAAAAATGACAGTGATTTTGGAAGATATATTTACATTTATTGCCAAAGAAATATAATGTTAGGAAAAAATCCAGCAGTTGTGACCCTAGCTTTTACTTATATTATTGAAAATGCATATTCACAAAGAAACTTGCACATAAATTATTTTAAGTGTTATTCATGGCCACCCCAAACCAAAACAACCATGATATCTTTCAAAAGGTGAATGGATAAGCAAACTGTGGTGCACAGACACAGTGATATATTATCCAGCAACAAGTAAAATTAAGCTATCATGCCAGGAAAATACATGGATGAATCTTAAACACAAATACCTAAAAGAAAGAAGCCAGTCTGAACTGTTACACATTTCATTACACAAACATGTGCTATCTGGAAAAGAAAAAAAACTATAAAATTGATATGAGATCAAGATAACAATTTATTAGATTGGAGGATGGGGCAGATTGAATAGATGTTTTCCTGGTGTTGAAAATCTTTTGTATGATGCATGATGGTGTGTGTATATATACACATGTGCATATATGTATACACACATACACATATGTATATGTGATCAAGCATTTTCCAAAAACCATAGAATTTCACAGCATACAAAGTAAACCTAATGCATGAAAGTTAAAAATATTAGGGTGTTGGATAACTCAGATTACAATGAAGAGTATCATGAGACTAAAGGATCTAACTTTATTACAGAACAAGGTGCTGATTTAAGTAACTTTGGAAATGAGTGGGCCATGTGGCTGAAGGATGAAATGAACTTTACATAGCCACTGTATCCTAGTTAATAAATTTGGTTCCCATGGGGCTGAGGACTAACTTTTCTGATACTACTACACATGTATATTGTAATTTAACATTAAGTTTATAGCAAGTATTCAGTCTCACACTGTGCCAGCTGTTCTATGTCTCCCACTGTGGTAGTAAGAAATCAAAGGTAGACAATAGGTAGAAGGCTAGTATAATACATGTGGCAATGAATTCAGTGGAGACAACCATATGACCATATACAGTTTGTATGCATGTGTATATATGTGTGTGCAAGTGTACATAACAGACTATACACACACATACGCATCAAGTAAGAGACATTCCTGAGTACATTATACCTAAGAAACAATGAGTTTACCCAGTATCTAAATCTTGACTACTAATGCAATTCTCCAACTAAAGAAACTAGAGTTCTTTGGAGATTTAGCTGGATCCAAGAAAAGGGCAAAAAATCACTAAGATGAGTTTGTAATACCTTATAGTGGCAGAAAATATAAAGTCTAACAAAAATCCCTATTTCTCTTATCCTCACCCCTATAATATGCCAAAAGGACACAGAAGTCCAATGAAGTATTTCCCAAGAACTAAAACTGAAACAATTTGAGAAAAAAAAAAGGTATTGGATTTGTAATTCAAAGTAAAAAAGAAAGTACAGAGGGTCCATATTGACATAAACTATTGAATAAATGAGAATAGACAAATAATTAGGGGAGAACATTTTCAATTAATTTCTGAAGACAATTCCCTTAGTGAAGTAAAACATCATTTACTCGTAAATGTGGTCTGTATACTGTTGCTGTCTTCCAAAATTACAACACTGAAAGGAAGGAAAAGTAGTATAACTTTGCATTAGAAGGCTCTAAAAAATTCTAGGTCAAGCCAGGATATCAAGGTTAACATCAACAACAGAGGTCATATTAATGGTATGTTCTATTGATACAGGGTGTGCATGATCATTTAATTCTGTAATCTTTCTTTTAAACAAAACATATTATTCCAGTATAACTGTGATTGATCTACAACTTGACTATACATAGATTCCAATTTAGGGATATTCTATATCCAGTAATCCTCAAAAATGCCAAAGTAATAAAGAAAAAAGAAAATGTGAGAAAATGTCATAGCCATGAGGAATGACTAAGAATAATGATACCATATGATAAGATTTTCTCTGATGATATTCTGGGACAGAAAAGGACATTAGGGGAAAGCTAAGATAATACAAATAAAGTATGGATTTAGTTATTACTATAACATCAATATTAATTCATTGTGAAAATATTCAGCTTCCTTTTTTCCTTATTTACTTCTGTCCTGTATTCTCTATTCTGCTCTCCTTCTGCCCTTCTTAACTGCTTGCTTCATAAGTCTATCATTTAACTCCTTGGTGAAAGTTTGATATAAATGAGACCAATTCTTGTTTAACTACATGGAAGAAAATCAATTTAAAACTGTTTTTGATAGTAATTTAGAATCTGGGAAGTGGTGGACACACTTGCTAGTTTGCATGTAGTTAAAACCTGAGACCTATCATAGGTCTACACACAAATGTTGTCTCATTGTCTTTTCCCAGGGAATCCAACTTCCCCATCTTCATGCAACCCAACTCCTAGCTGAATTCAACTATATGAGTAACCTCCTCCTAGGGATCAAAGGGGTACACAGCTGAATCCAGTCTACTCAATAAGCCTGAGAAATAACAAATTATTATTTTAAATCATTGAGTTTTAGAGTGGTTTATTATAAAGCAATAAATAACTGAAATAGTAACAAAATTTTGAAACAACTTATGCATCAAACAAATATTAATAGCAAGATATAAATAAGAGACATGAATTATTCATATAAGAGCATATCTGTTGGTAGACAAACATCGGAAAATATACAAAAATTTATGACTACTTAAGAGTTGAAAATTAAATCAATGAAGTATGACTTTCTACCTATAGGTTTATAATATTTAATGCATTTGAAATTTGAAGTGCTTATGAGTTTGTGGAACCACAATAGAACAATGTTAGGGGTTTGTAATAGAAAAGTGGAAACAAGCTGATTTCTTTAAATAGGGTGATGCATAAGTAAGCATTATATATTCAGAGTATGCATCAAACTAAAGCTATTTGTACCAAACTCATTATGGAAACAATGTAAACAAAAACAAGTATCAAAAGGATATATAGAGAGTATAATGCCATTTACCTGTATTTTTAAATAAAGCAACAAAATTACAGTTTGCTTAGAGACCATGCATAGGGTTAATATTGTGAAAACACACACAATCTTTGGGGAAGAAGAAAAAGATTTATGAAGTCCTTCAAGTTCAGCTGTACATAAATTTGTTAATATATTTTTCCTGAAAAATTATGAAATATGACAACATGTTTCAATTTCAAAGTTATTCTGTACAAAACACCAACAGAACATATATTTATCTTCAACATAAGAGATGCAGGATGTCAAGTTACTTCTGAAACATACCATGTCCCTTCTCTACCCCCACAACCCTCAAACACATTTGATTTATGTGGGCACATATTTGTTGTTTTCTTCATGGGAGCTTTGTCCTTAAATATGAAATAACCTGTTAATCCAATCAAGAATGTATAGAATTATATTTCTTCTGGACTGAACCGGAATGACAACTTCCATATGGATTGACCCAAAGTAGGGTTTATCCGTTACTCGTAAGGACTATTGTTCTTGAGTTAACTGGAGTGTTTATAAAAGCATTTGCTTCCCTGTCTTTCAATCATTTACTGCTCCTGACAACGTCCCAGATAATTACAAGGCTGTTGTTTTATTTTTACCTTTCTAATAAAATTTGGCTGAGAATGACAAAACTGGTCTCAGAAAGATATGCTTCATATTCTAAAACTGTGTCTTGACTCCACAATGTTCCTCATAAAATACACATTCCATCATTCATCTTGGATTTCTCATATTGGATCCTTAATCCAAACATCCACCCATTAACTTGGCTATTGGTGACTTAAATGAGTAAAAGCTCCACAGTAACAAATTGCTAATTGTAAACTATTTTCTTCATGCATTTCAAACAAAAAGTAGGTTCACTACTATAAAATCTTTTCAACATTCACAAATTCTGTAGAAAAAAAGTTATATGCTGAGTATACACCCCTAGCAGTTTGTTTCACACTCGCTACATCTCATTTCTCTTTCTGTTGCTCAACTGTTAAAAATTTCTGCATTTTCTGTGATGAGAGCATTGTCTGTGTTCAGGCAGTTCTTAGTCGCCACACATCCTGTAATGTTATTTCGAACAACTTGGACAATTTATATCACTAGTCTCGTGTCCTCAAACCCTGAAAGGGGAGTTCTTTAGTAAATAGGAAAACACTCTCTTTCCTCCTGTGTAAGGAAAATGGGGTGTTAATATATGTGTCTTGACTAAATGCTTCTGTGCTCCTGGTAATGTCGCTAAGCCTTTTGGAGCCTCAGTTTACTCATTTGTAAAATCAACAAATACTAAAATTCACTAATTTCCTTCCACTGAAAAATACTAAAATTTTCCCAGTTCTACATTTCTACAACTCCGCTGCAAATATTGCTTCAAAACAAGTTTGATAAATTATAATTATTGTCATCTCTTGCTTTTCTCAAAACAAGAATTTCACAGGAAAGTATTCTATTTTCTAAACAAAATTATTCATTGTAGAAATCTCTGAACATCCTCCTTTCTGAAACAAGCTTGTTTTTGCTTTTCTAGATTATTTCCTGAGGGGGAAAGTAATGTCCTTATTGAAAGTTATCTTAAAATTATAATCTTCCTTAGGACATTATCATTTCCCCTTTCATCAGTTTTTTCCCTAGCAAAGTGATTCTTTGCTTTTCATGCCTGACTCAGACATTTTTTTGTGTGTTTTGAGTCTGATAATTATTATTATTCTCATCACTGGTTTTAAGCATCACATTACAAGCTTATCTATTATGCACATTTTATTTTGAATTCTAGTCTAATTCTGACTACAGACAATGCAAGAAAAAATATGCATTATCTGGGAGCAAAAGAAGATGACTTGCAAGACTCAGTTGCTTTGTTAAACAAAGTTATTAATTTACCAAGTTATGAAATATCCCCAAATCAAAGAATTCTAGATGGCTTGTTTCAAAACACATTTTAAAAGGAAACCAAGAAACTATCACGACCCAGAGAAGACCATAGAAAGATGTAAAGGCTAAATGCTGTGTGGTATATTGATTTGAATCGTAGAATAAAAAACACTTTAATGGTAAAACTAGATGTGTTGGTAAAATCTGGAGTCTCAATAAAGGTAATACACTAATATCCGTTGGCTAATTAATGCAAGTTTTTCATAGTTATGTACAATGATTACCTCTGGGAATATGAAACAGGGCATATGGGAAATGTTCATGTGATTTCACCATTCCAAGATAAGAGTTTTTTTTTAAAGTCATTGTACTCAGAATTGATCCTTTTCATGGTAATTTTGAACATATTTTTATGTAGGCAGCCTGCAGTGATTAGACACTCTTGACTTCATCTACTCCTCAAACCTATTCTCATGTATGAATTTCCCCAAATATTGCATTTTTCAAAGAAGGTTAGATATTTTTATAGACAAACACCAACCTACACATGTATCACTTTAGTCCAATAAGAATAAGAACAACACGTTAAAGACCTTCTATTTTAAGTATACTTAACTACTTTAGATAAAACTAGTGCCTTTAGGATCTAAAAGTCAAACTCATATTCTAATATAACTGATTTTTATTCACTCAAATTGTAAGTTGAATTAATCTGAGAAAAAAACAGTATTTCTAATAATACCTTCAATTATGAAAATTAGTGATGAGACAAATGGACAAACCTGTCAAATCTGATTTAAGAGGATTAGGTTTTTAATATTATCTAACTAGAGAACAAACTTGTCAAAGTTAACAAAACTATATTTAGTTTTCAAATAATCCAAGGAAATTGAACTATAAAATTGAAAAAAAATGATATTACAGTTTTAATATAAAATTCCATAATTTTTTCATTTATATTTCAAAAAGCATAAATGTATTTAAAAGGTTGTTTTACTCAGGATCACTCATGGTATTTCAGTATTTGTTTATTTGTTTGTTTTTAAGCCTAGCTGAATAAATGCAACCAGACAGTAACTGGATTACCTAAACTTAAATATTCCACCTGATTATACTATCAATTCCTTAATATGAATATAAACAAAATGTCATTGAGAAATTAATTGCTGTCTTTGCAATGTCAAATATATGTAGTTGTATAAAGTACAGATGTGTCTAGCATGTCTCAAGCTATGGCTTTGGAAGATATTATTTCTATATGGAAATATACATAATGCCACTCATTAATGTGAAATAGCAAATAAATTATATACCAAAAAATATATTCAGTAATAATTTTTTCTTTAATTAAAACTCTATAGCCATTAATAAAGCAACACATGTGACAGGGACCCAATGTCATAAAAACAACACAGCAGTAAATTTATAAATATATATAATACCACATACAAAATGTGTATACAGTATTATCCTTCATTATCACCCACTATGGTGGGTGACTAGGGGTGCTTTTGTGGTGGGGGTGCAGCAGTGACTACAGCAGCAGAGGGTGAAGTTCTATACTTCTGAAATATCAATGAAGATGTAATAAATGGTACTTTAATTAAAAAATAAAACAGAACCAAGAACAAACAGTTAAGGCATTCTCCCACTAAGACATTAAGACATTCTTCCATGCCCCCCCCAAAAGGACCATTAACAAGTAGATCTTGAAATCACTAAAAAGCTTTTTGCATTTTTCAATTCATGAACAGCACTTGTAACACACAGAAGTTCACTGGGTTCCAGGTAAGGTTTTTAAAAGAGCCTTCATATTTCAAGTTGATATTTTCTTTTACAGAATTTGCATTAGAAATTTGACCTTTAAGAAGTAGCAGTTACTAGATAATGGCTTGCAGATATTTACAAAAATTATAATACATTCCTTTGAGTAATGTTTTAAAATAAGGCTTCTTTTTAAAAGAAATGCTTTTAAGAAATATGATTGAAATGTTTGAATATGTCCTTATACAATTTCCTTTCAGAGATGGTATCATCTATATAATTAGTTTGCTCATGTAAAATACTTAAAAAAATAAATTACTAACCTGTTTAAAAATATTTCAAATTGAGAGAGTCATTTAGTTTGAATGCATTTGATAAGGATATTAAAATGCAACAGAATCCAATTAATGAGAAAAATAAGGATGGACATCAGGAAGTTAAAAAGCACAAGATGAATTTTAATTAAATTCTTAAAGTAATTTAAACAGAGGATAAACTTGTGACAACAAAAGTATAGATAGCTAAATCATATTACATCAAAATTAAAAAAAAAATGTGTCAGAAAACACAGCCTGTTGCATGGGAAAACATATTTGCAAAGTATGTTTCTGATCAGTGATTATATCCAGACTATTAAAGGAACTCTTACAACTCAACAACAAAAATCGAAACCAACTAAAAAATGGCTAAACAACAAATACACATTTCTCCAAAGAAGATACTCAAATGGGCAACAAGAATATGAAGGATACAAAATTCACTAAACAGTAGAGAAATGCAAATCGATAGTGTACTACCTCATGACCACTAGGATGATTATGTATCATAAAAAGGGAGTAAGACAATGGTTGATGACATGGAGAACTAGGTACACTTGAGCACGACTGATAGTAATTAAAATTAGTATAACTTCTGAGAAAATGGCACGGCTGTTTCTCAAAATATTACAATTAGAATTCACATATGATACGGTAGTTTTACTACTAATACTCAAAAGAATTGAAAGCAAGCTTTCAAAGAAATATTAGTAGATCCATGGCTAGACCCCATTAATTGCAATAACCAAAAGGTTGAAGCAAACCAAGTGTCATCAGTGGAAGAATAAAGTTCAGTACATACAAAAATGGGGTATGATTCAGCCTTAAAGTGGGACCATGTTACAACATGAATGAATCTGGAGAAGACTAAACTAGGTGAAATAAACCAGTCATGGAAAAAAATAAGCATTACATGATATGCCTATAGTAATCAAGTACACAGAGATAGAAAGTAGAATGGTGGCTGCCAGGAGTTTGGGGTAGGAGTAATGGGGAACTGATTTTATTGGGTTTAGACTTCCAGTTTTGCAAGATTAATCTGGCTGCACAGCAATTTGAATGGACCTCATACTACTGAAAGATATGCTTACAATTGGTCAACATAGTACATTTTTTATTATGTATTGTGTATTTTACCAAAATTTAAAAAAGGTTTGTAATTCTTTCATATGAATTATTTAATATTTTAAGATGCTAGAATTATTAAATAGATCATAAAATATAATCTGCAGTTAGAGTTTTGAATTGCTTTATTATAGATATATTGAAGAATTTCAAAATGAATGAATCATGTACATCATTAATGTTATTGATATTTTAGCAAAAATTATTTCATTTGTAATAACAAAATTTTTAACATTTCCACCTTTATAATATCACATTATATATGACATACTGGTATACCTATGCCTCAATATGTATATTTGAATATAGGTAACACAAGGATCACAAATGATAAAGAGATACATCTATTAAAGTTCCAGCCCCAAAATATTATAGAAGCTATAAAAATTATTTTAACCAATTATATGGAATATATAGATGACTCCAAACTGGAGTTTGCTGCAAAGGCACCATATCCTACAGGTGCAAATTCAACCAGTGATTGTCTTGAGATATTCAGAATGGATATGAAATCTGTATATAGACGTTTTTGGGGACTAGGCTATTTTAGCTAAAATTCACTTATTCCAGACAGTGACTCACTTCTTTAAATTTTTTGAACAATTTTCTATTTCATTATAACATTAGATAGGTTTCCTTTGATATTTCCAAGCAGGTCAGGTTAAACAGCTTCATGTTAAAATCATAACCAATGATTTCAGTGGGTCTACACTCCTACCAAATATTGAAATAAATTCCCTTAACCATTAAATCTTTGATTCTCTTACAGGAATCTTTCACACTTTATTAATTTTTAAAAACCTGATACCTCTTCTCATTATCACTCTCAGTTAATCTTTGTAACTGTTTTCCCAGTAGTGTATAATTAATCAAAAAGAATTTACACAAACTCCCATCTATATAAATACTACCTTAGCTGTACCTGGACTTTCCTCTAATTACTATGGACAGGATATATTTGAACTCCTACCTAAGGCCAATTCTATCGTTCTTGTACTGGATCTTTTATAGTGTCAGTGGATTAATTTTCTACCAATCCCCCCTTCCTTTAGATCCACCATTATTTTTTTGTGTGTGTTGGCCAATCCCAGCAAACATATCGTGCTAAAAAGAAATAAGCTAACTTTTTTTTTTTGCATTTTCATTCCTCTCTTTCTAATATCCCTTTTTTCTTCCAGCTTCACAAAAAAATGCCCTGAAATGAATTTATATAGATTATTTCCTTTCCGTCTCCCTTAATGATAAGTGACTGCAATCATACAGTCTTCAACCAAAATCTAGTACAACAGCTTCATGAAAGTAGAATAAATGCATGCAAGCAAAATTCATGTTAATGTTTTAAAGTTGTATAATTTTATGTCATACATTTCTTTAGTAGCAAAGTGATAATCATGTGGAATTCAATGAGTGGGTTTAATATTTGAAAAAATACTTTTTTTTCTGTAAAGTTAATAGAACTTAAGTGGAATTTGTATCCTATATATAAGGAAAAGCTATATTTATTTTTTTTAAAGATTTATTTATTTATGCATACAAGCACAGGCCAGAGGTGTGGGGGGTGAGAGGAGTCACCAGAGACAGAGCAGGGGGCAGAACAGGCAGATCAATGGAAGTACATTGCTGAGGGGAGCAGTGGGCACAGCAGGAGAGGTCTGCCGCACCATGTGGGTCCCCTCCCTGGCCAGCAGCAGGGATCAAACTAGTGCTGCAGGGGCTGCGGTTTGCTTCATAGTGCATTGCTTAACCCACTGCGCCACCAGGGAGGCCCCAGAAAAGCTATATTTAGTTGAGAGTAAACCAATACAAAACCATTTAGATGATTAATGCTTAAATTTATTAATTGTTCATTTTCAGTAACATACTTGTAGCCTAGTAGGCACTCAAAAGGTTGTCACCATAAGCTAATAATCATTAAATTTATGATTATATGCTAAGGCTCTCTTTAGAAATCAAGATATTAAAGTAGTTAATTGCAGTCTGTTGAAGAAATTCTGACTATCGTCTTAATTCCAGTTCTAATGGTTATTTATTAAAGTGCAAATTTAGTTATTGTTAAGTAGAGAAAACAAGACATATCAGAAACTGAAAACCCTGTATCTAGAAGGCAGGTCAAGAGAAACAAGTTCTAGGAATTTTAGAGAAGAGGCAGTCTGCCAGAAGACAGCCATGGAAATATTTCAATTTCCAACTATTCTAAGGAGAAATAAAAGGATTTAGATTCTAGACACCTAGCCAAGGATAGAAAACAAACTAATTTTTAATAGATATGCTTCTCAAGTATATTAATATATTTTACCATATTTTTAATTGCTTGTTTTTGAAATCAGGATCTCTTTTAATCCTGGATCTCAATTTAGTGTTAGATAAAGAATATATTCTTTTGTAGAGTCCACCTATAAGTGATATAATGATGTTATTTTTTTTCTTTTTGTGTATGGCTTATTTCACTTAGCATTATACCATTTCCACATTCATTAAAATTGCTGCAAATGACAGAATCTTGAGTTCACAGGAGAATGGGGTGGGGAAATGAGAAGATGGTCAAAGGGTACAAAGTTACAGTTATGTAGGATAAGTCTAGAGATTATATGTACAGCCTGATGATTACTGTTAATAATGTACTGAAAATTTGACAGAAGACAAAATTCCAGGTGTTCTCATCACACACATGCAGAAAAATGGTAACATATGAGAATAATATATTAACTATTTTTATGGTGTTTCACTGTATGCATATAAATAATGTTTTACATCTTAACAATCTATACAACTTTAAAAACAAAGAAACTTTAAATATTTGTTAATAAATTCATACAAGAGGAAATTAATGAGTAATTGGTCAACAGATGAACTTTAACTCTTAGCTCAAGAACATACCTTTGTGATTCCTGGTTATCAAATATATGAAATTAAAAGAGAAAGGGAAATGAACTGATATTTGTGACATGCATATAATTACTGTTAAACTGTAGAATAAGCAAAATACCATTTTTAAGATGACTAATTTATACTATTTAAATTTTTCCAGTACTAAAAAATGGATGATTATAACTCTTGTCAAAATTCTTTTTTATTTTTTTAAGTAATTATACTCTACATGTGTCTCAAAGATGAGAAAAAATATTCTATTAGAAATGCATTGATATTAAAGTAAAACAGTATATTTTGTTTTTGTTTTTAAGCTTCATTTTACCACCTGATTGTATAATCCTGGAAAAATAATTTTATTGTTCTATACATTTTAAATGAAAGAAGGTGGGAAAAGAGGTAAATACTTCATTTATTCATTATGGTAGTGTGAGTTGGTTGTTCTGATGTCAGATGCCCCAATAATTGACAGTTAAAAAGCATAAAGACTGTTTAAGAAACAAATGTGTCCTACTCACATCTGTAACTTACAAAGCATACATACAAGAGCTAAATAAATAGCACTGGGGACAAAAGAATACTCATCCTTTAAATCTCCTGAAAAATCTACATAGCAACAATACTAGTACTGTCAATATTGATTTCTTGCATTTAAGGTTTTCCCCCACATTAGTTTGGTGCATGCTACTGGAATAATGACTATGAATAATGAATACTTCCAGTAAGAAATATGTTTTTATCACATCAATTCAATTCAGTCTTATCAGAAGAAGTCAGATCAAGAGTACTCTTCAATAAGAAACATATGTCGCTTAGAGTTATACAGATATAAGTTGCTCTGGGTGATTTACAGCAATAGTAGAAAAATCAATATTTTAAAACAGATATAAGTATGGAAATGGTAGAAAAATGTTTTCTCCTGGAAAATAATTTAGAGTTATCTTTTAAGTATACCTCATAGATAAGAAGTTATTAAAAAGAATCAATTATTTTTCTCTGGTCACCTTTCCTCTTTAGAATAAAAATCGTTCTCCTTTGGAGAAAGTAATAGCAGATTCACCATCTGTTTTTTCAGTAAATCTTTTAGTGGAAGTGTGAACAACTGGTTCACAAGCACAAAACATTATTGACCCTAAAACAGCACCAAACACTCTGGTTATGTTATTACCACCTTGGATGGAACTTGGTGCAAAAGTTGTCATAAATATCTTCTCATATAATTCAATGCACTTATTTCTGCCAACTTTCACTATCAAGATGCTAACCCAGTTTTGCTACCCATTCTCCCTGAAATAATAGCCAATATTCCTTTAACTTATACATGCAATGTTGTCCTCTCTGTCAAATCTGTACTACGATCTTTGAACTGGCTATACTGCAAATCGATGACCAAGAATATTTCCTGTTCACTCCTTCCATTTCTTATTCAAACCATCACCCCCACAGAATCCATGTCCTCCCCTAGACTTCCTTCACCTTTACTCTGATGGACTCCTAGTCATCACACATCAAATCATCAAGGGCAGGAATGCAGATTTTGTGTTGATAACAGTTGGTGTTCCAAACTGTTAAACTTGTGTTTTTTAATAAAAACACTGTTGAACCCAAATGGTACAGTCATAATACTTCTATTCTTTTGGTCATCACTCACATTTACTCATTGCTTTGGGCACTGGCTTTATGGCTGTCCTTAGTCCCATTGCTATCCTCGGTGATAATTAGCTCCAGGAATTAAGAGTCTAATCCAAATATTTTGTAATTGTATTTTATTTTGTAATTGTAATTGTATTTTCTATTTAAGCTCAATGACTTTAAGCTTCATTGCCAGATAGATCCTCATGTGCTTCATGGCAACGAACTAGAACTTTGCCATAATCCAGAAAAAACAAATCAATGAAATTTTATACTACATTGTTACATTATCTGATCTCATTTTTTAGCTCTCTGTCTCTTCCTTTATTTTTTTTTTTTGAAGACTTATTCATACATACAAGAACTGGATACAGGCTAGAGGTGTGGGGTGGGAGTGAGAGAATTCACCAGAGACAGAGTAAGGAAGAGAACAGACAGATCTACTGAAATACATACTAAGGGGGAGCAGCAGACAAGGCAGGATAAGGGATCTACTGTGCCATGTGTGTCACCTACATGGCCAGGGATCGGATAGCTTCTTAGTGCTGAGACTTAACCCCTTGCACCACCAGGAAGGCCCAGTCTTTTCCTTTAAATACACCTACATTTTAACCTAACAGAGACTGTTTTGTCAGGACCTATCCTCACAATCCAATCCAATCTATTAGTTATATTCTAATTTTCCTTTCTACTTCATTTAGGACTGAAAGTCTTGTCAATTGTCATTGATTGTATTGCTAGTACATTTTTAGTTTGCCTACCCCTGAACTTTGTCATTCATATCCAATTTAGTAAGAAAAACTTGAAATACAAACTATGTACAAATCTTAGTTAATACTCCTTAAATGTGTTTAGTATATATATTAGCAAGTGTGTCAGCTTTTCATAGACTATTATTAGGAGTTTTAGGTCTACAAGAAAATCAGTAGGAAGAGAGATTTTTCTCTGTCCACACATCATAACCTGTTAATTATCACCATCATTCATCAACACATTTTATTTTTAGTTTTCAAGGGATGAACTACATTGACACATCATAATAATCCAAAATCTATACATTAGACTTCAATCTTGATGTTGCACATTCTATTAGCTTGAACAAAAACATACACTTTATAGTATCAGTATCTTTATTGCCCTAGAAAAGCCTGTGTTCTGCATATTCCTATCTCTCCACCTACAACTCCTGGTAAACCATTGGTTCTTTTATTATCTCTGTTATTTTGAATTTTTCCAGAATGTCATATAGTTGGCATCATATAGTATACACTTTCATATTGACATTTGACTTAGTGACATTCATGTAACTTTCTTACATGACTTTTCATGGTTTGAAAGTTGATTTCTTTTTAGTGTTGAGAAATATATCATGTTTGTATATATAGCCATTTATTTATCCACCTACTGGAAAACATTTTAGTTGTCTAAAATGTTGGCAATTATGGCTAAAGCTGCTTAAACACCTGCATGAAGTTGTTTTGTTGACATATGTTTTCAGTTTCTATGGGTAAATGACAAGGAATATGATTGTTGGATATTATGGTAAGAGTTTTGTTTTGTAAGACACCACCAAACTGATTTCCCAAGTGGTTGTACCATTTTGCATAGAGAGAATATATTTTGATGAGCACTGTCATAGTGTATCAGAATTCCTATTGTTCTATATTATTGTCAGCATTTGGTATTGTCAGTGCTCTGAATTTTGACCATTCAGCTAGGTGTGTAGTGCCTTCTCCAGTAGGTTTTAATTTGCATTTTCTTGATGATTTATGATGTGGAGCATCTGTTCACATGCTTACTATCTATCTGCACATATTTGGTGAGATGTCTATGAAGAACTTTGGCACATATTTAAATATGGTTGTTCATTTTTTGTTCATTAATTTTAACAGTTTTTGTACATGTTGGATTATGTTCCTATCACAAGTGTGTTTTGCAAATATTTATCCCAGTCTGTGATTTGTCTTCTCATTCTCCTGATATTGTCTTTTGCAGAGCAAATATATTTTATACACTTTAATAAAGTATAACTTATAAATTATTTAGTGAATTTCACCTTTGATGTTATTCATTTATTTTGCATTAAAATTATGAAATAGCCGAAGTTTTATATTCTTTTATAAACTGCAGTTGTTCCACTATTGCTCATTGAAGAGACAATCTTCAGTGACAAGTATAGTGTTTTATGTAATACATTAAAAAAAACTTAATATTAATTTAGTTAAGGGCTCAAACAATAAAAAAATAATTTTATAGTTTTCAGAGAATTGAAGTGGTTGAAAGTATTTAGACCTGTGTTCAGACTAGGTAGAAAATTAACTTATTATTACATATTCCAGAATATTTAGTGAATAAGTCTTTCACCATTTTCCCAAATAACACTTCTTAAGTTCACCATATTCCTTGAAAGGTTGGTAAGTAAAAGCAAAATCTCCTCATAAAGGAAACCTGAGTATAAAAGGACGAGCAAAATTCAGGAATCAAATGAGAAATTATATATAAGAAACACCAAAAATACAAAGAGATCTAAAAGAAGGCCTAGGAAAGGGAATGAGTAAAATTCTTCTGAAATAAAAAGGAGACAGTTGAATGGAGATAGAAACATTTTAAAGAGTTACATTTTCTGAATTACATCAATTTTCTGAGTCAAGTACTAGATAATTTAAACCTAGGGTGAGAATCTGAAAGGCAAATATGATTGGAATAGATTAGATGACAACCAGAAGAAAATGTCAAGTGGCATTTTGCAATTATTCATATTGTCTATGAATCAATCTAACCAAAAATAAATGCAGAATATAACACAGTAGGTAGTATTGTGTTATATTTTTTCTTTCTCTTTTGTAGCTATCAATTTCCTTCCTCTTTTATGTTGTTTTCTTTTTTTTAAGATTTATTTATGCATACAAGAACTGGGCCAGAGGTGGGGGTGGTGGTGAGAGGATTCACCAGAGAAAGACTGGAGAACAGAACAGGCAGACTGACTAAAGTACACTGCTGAGGGGAGCAGCAGGTGAAGCAGGAGAGGTCTGCTGCGCCATGTGGGTCACCTCCCTGACTGGGTATCGAACTTGTGCTGCAAGAGCTGTGGATGCTTCCTAGAGTGGTGCATAACTTTTGCACCACCAGGGAGCCCCCTCTTCTATGTTTTTTGACTCTTTCTATGTTTCCTCAGTACTGGAACTCAGAAATTCCTAGGCTTTAACTTTTCCTTATGAAAAGCATCTCAACAAGAAGGTTTTTGTTTCTTTAGTTTGGCGAAGAGCATGTATATAGCTCTACTTTTGCTATATGTGGAATTTTAATAATTCCCTTCAATGATATTTTGTATTTGCACATTTAGTAACTTTATTAAGCATTTTTAAATTAAATATGTCTACCTAATAGATTTATATTTACTACTCCACAAAGTAATACCTGTGAAAGAAAACAGTTCTGAAAATTAAGTATAAATTAAGTATACTTATACTCTTTAATGTGCATTCTTCCCAGATTCAATTATTTCCTCTCCATTTCATTAACTTAGATAAATGAAAGAAAATTAACTTCTCCCAATCGTATTTTACAAAGACCTCTTCTACTTTCCAATGTTTATATTTTTCTGCTTCCATTACAGTATGCCAGATTTACTTCCTTAAATAGCAGGGAATATGATTTTTAGAATGAACATATGCAAAACTATGAGCACTATACAGTCTGCTTGTTGATGAGAACTTGCATTTGTATACACATTAAGTTTTCATATTATGAAACTAATGCTTAAGTATGTTCTTAAGTTCGTTAGTACTTAGAACTTTAATTTTAAGGCTGATGTCTGTTCTGGGGGACTGTTTGTTACAGGGCTGACTGTGGATAGGTACTGGGAGAATTGATTTGAAAAGTCTCAGCTCTTGCCTTCACTAATCACTCAATCGCTTCTCTTCTGAAGTAGAGGGAATATAACACTTTACCAAACCCCGTGGAAAATAATTAGATGTAAGTGGAACAACAATTTGTCAGACATCAATGTGTATACTCTAGACCACTAAGCAAATGTAAGATTTGCTCATAAAATGTCTAAAATTTTATATCCTTTTATAACATGAATATTAATTTTTCCTAGTAGATATATTTTAATATTTAGATACTTATCAACTCAATAGTATGTATAATATTTTAAAATAATGGCAACTACTATTTATAGACAGTTTACTAGGTTCCAAATACACTGCTAAATATTTTGTATATTGGCATCTCCTTTTAATATTAAACAATTCCAGGTGATGGTATTTGACTTTATAAAGGAAACAAGTTTCAGAAAAGTTTAAATGACAGCTATTCTATGTGAGAGGCTGGATTCACTGTCAGTCCTGTTTGCTGCCAATGTCTGTTCAGAATATCTTATAAATGATCAACAAAGGGTATTTGGGAGTAGTTAATAATTGAGTTTACAACAGAATGGAATACAACTGGATTTGTTAAGTCTCTTTCCTTTTGTATGTGGCTGTGAACAAGTTCTCTTACATAATGTGTTTCTTCATTGAAAACTAGAGATAAAAGCAGAGTTCAAGTTCCAGAATTATTAGGTTTATATGTGTTACCATTTAAAGCAGTTAATGTAGTACCTGTCACAGCAAGTATTGTTTCATATTCTTTAATCGTCTTAATTTTATTTTCTTCACTTAGAAAGTAGCAACAAAGATGCTTCATATAAAAGAATGTAGCAAAGGTTAAATGAAATTATAAAAGAAATGTATTGATTTGGGGGTAAAGGATATTCTGAAGAAACTCCACAAATAAGTTTTATGGACTCCACCCAACCCCAGACCAAAATCGATTCAAGACACTGTAGCGGCAGGAAGGCAGCACTGGAGGCAGGTTCGGGATGGTTCTGGGCAGACGGGTCAGGGAAGGAGAGTCTTGGAGCCCTTGGTGGCTTTTCATACTTTATTTAGTAGAGGTGGCTAGGTACATGGCAGGCATGGGTGCTGGGGGCTGGGGGGCTGGCAGGCCTCCCAGCCCCCAGCGCATCTCACCCTCTCGGCTGCTTCTTTGCTGCTGCTGCTGTCAGTTCTCGCAGTTCTGTCTGTTGGTGCTGGCAGTTCTCACAGTTCTGTCTGTCCTCACAGATCAGGTATTTCCACCCTCCCACCATTGATGATGGACACCTGTGGTGCTGCGAGCATTCCAGGGTGGGCATGCGCAAGTGGGAGCACCTGTGTTGGACACGGGCTTAAATGGGCGGCGTCATGAGGACGCCAGAACTGTGAGAGAACTGCGAACACCAACAGACAGAACTGCGAGGACCAACAGCAGCAACAGTACCAGTGAGAGAAGAAGCAGTCGAGAGGGTGAGATGCGCTGGGGGCTGGGAGGGCTGCCAGCCTCCCGGCCCCCCAGCACCCCTGCCTGCCATGTACCCAGCCACCTCTACTAAATAAAGTATGAAAAGCCACTGAAGTCTCCAAGACTCTCCTTCCTTGATCCGTCTGCCCAGAACCATCACGAACCTGCCTCCAGTGCTGTCTTCCTGCCGCTACAACATTATAAGTCCCTTTTAAGTGCACAGATGAGGACAGACGGTTTCTGTGAGGACACAGGTCAGGCCAACTGATTTCACAGTGGGGTTTCCCTGTAACTCTGGTAGTTAAAAAAATAGCAGCAGCATAAAAATGCAGGATTCGCCCTTTCAACATATTCACAACCAAATTACAACTAATCTAAGACAAGAACCCCTTTAAATATAAGTAGATGACTGTTGCATACCTCAAGAGCTAAAGGGCTAGCAAAAAACTACAATTAATTTTTATTTAGAACATTATCGGGGAATTAAGACCCTTTGGGAGGTACTCTGTGGATAACTGAAGGTCACATTAGGGGCATTATAATCTGGATACTATACTGGATAGAGGAGATGTAGAGTGGCAAATAGGATAAAGGTTTCACCACTGGAAAATTATAACAGTATGGTGTAGAGTGCTGATCACTGGTTTGAACCTGTGGCCCTAAAACTAGAACAGCTGGAGCCCAAATTGGCATGAAGAGTCAGATAGGATTCCCTGTGTGTCCTCATAGAAGAGGCATTTCTTACATCGTATAGTTGTGATATATGAAACACCTGCCTTAACCACACCCATGGCCAAAACCATGACAAGTGAGTGTTCTCACTTACCCAGAGTTTGAAGCACCTGGATCTTAACAACAGGTGCTCAGCACCTTAGCCTAATATCCCACTTGAGAAGTGAAGAGAATAATTGCCAGTGTGTGGCCCTATCTGAATTATAGTCCCCAATATATATATATATATATATATATTGCTCAAGCATAGTAAAAATGATGCAGGAAAAGATACACATATATTAGACAAAATTTCCAATTTAAAAGATAGTAAGAGAGATGGATATTACATTATGATTTAGTGCTTATGACTAATAACACTTATATATGCACCAAGTGATTGAGCCCAAGACATCAGAAGTTTATTGGTGAAATTGACAAGAACATGATGATACTAAGGAGTATTAATAATCCACTCATAATTATAAAAAAGTTAAAGAATAAACAAAGAAAATAAGAGCCTTAAATAAGAGCTACACCAAATAGACTTAACCTACATCTGTAGAACACTCTACCCAAAACTGCAGCATATACACTTTTGCAGAGTCCATATATGAGACAAAATTTTGTAAATTCCCTTTGCAATGTAGTCTAGTTTTGGAAGAGCAGATTTGCTTCAGTTAATATTTTATATATTTTAATGTAAGGTTGAAATTACACTAGAAAAGCTCAAGAAGTTAATGGTAAGGGGGTTACATTTTTCCAATGTCAGTGGAATAAAATGGAGCCAATATTCTTACTGTCAAGTTGTAATAGTTTAACTCTGAAGTACACAGGAAAAAATTGACAGGTAGCAGGATGTGGGAATTGGCAGCAGGTAGAATTAAGTTCTCTTACTAAAACTGAACAGAAACTTCAAAGACATTAATTGCATGTGTCTTTAAGTAATGTGAAGAAAAAGGTTAGACATTTTTGTAGTCTCCCACTGCCATCAACCAAAATTTACTTTTTATGTTTGAAAATGAAAGTCAAACATGTCTTGCCCTTGATTAGGCAAGGGTGTGTAATACAAATGTACACACACCTATAAACACTTTTCTCTTTAATATTTGTCATATTTCTACCTTTAATGCATTACTTTATTTAGCAATATTTTTTTATCCCTGCCACTTCCAGCTGTTAGTCTAGGCTTTTCACATACATAACTAAATGCAAGAGAAAAAGATGGTAATTGCACTCAAGCAGGAGAAGGTAAAATAGTTAATAACATAAGTCAATGATAATAAATTTTACATGGCAATTAAGAGTCTAACTTTCTAGAATTGCACAATTTGATTTCTTATATTAAAACAAATGAATGAAAAACCCTACATACTCTATTCAAATGGCCAACTTCTAGGAAAAGGTAACATTACATTTTCTTTATTAGCTGCAAGATACAGACTTTTTGCTCTTTCAAGAATCATTTAAATTTCCAATTTTCTATGCATTAAAAGACAACTGTAGTCATGTATCTGCACTCAGCAAGTGTGGGCACGTTTCAGCCGTGTGAGATGTACAGAAACATGCTGCCCTGGCCATGTGCATGCCCACAGCCTTGTACATTGAGGTCTGCGCAGGCACTCAAGAGTCCCCCAGAAGTATCACACACTTTTCTCTTCCTTTAGTGGACTTTATTATGCCCTGCTCCTACCCAAGTGTGACTTCCTCACTGACAGAAACCAGACTCAGTGCCACCACCACACAGAGCATGGCTCTGAGTGATAAAATATAAGAGATTAACTTTTTTTTTTAAAGATTTTTTAAAATTTATACATACAAGAGCTGGGGTACAGGCCAGATCACTGGAGGTGAGAGGATTCACCAGAGACAGAGTGGGGAGCAGAACAGGCAGATGTACGGAAATGCACAGCTGAGGGGAGCAGCAGGCAAGGCAGGAGAGGTCTGCTACACCATGTGGGTCCCCTCCCTGACCAGGAGAGAACTCAAGTTGCTGTGCCGCAGATGTTTCACAGTACGGCATTCAACCCACTACTCCACCAGGGAGGCCTGAGATTAACTTATTTTTGAAAGAAATATTTTATTTACTTATGCTTACAAGAGCTGAAGTACAGGCCAGGGGTGCCAGAGGTGAGAGGATTCACCAGAGAGAGTAGGGAACAGAATAAGAGGATCTATTGCAATACACTACTGAGGGGAGCAGAGGGCAAGGCAGGAGCGGTCTGCTGCACCATGTAGGTCCCCTCTTTTCCCAGAGATCTGGGATCTTACTCCCACCCTGCAGTGGCTCCAGAAGCCCCACAGTAAGGTGTCACCTGGGAGGCCCAAAATATTTACTTATGGGAATAAACCCATAACAACGGTTTAGTTTTAAGACAGTTGAGCTTTGCTGTCTCTTTGTATGGATTTCTTTCATTTGTTAATGTCTTAATACTTTTGTAAATTTATTTGCCTGTTATTTTTGGTTCCCCTCCCCTCTATTTCTTTCTGGGGTCGTCCTTGTCCTTACATACTTCACAATCATTTTTGTTTTCATTAGCAAACCGCCTCATAGAGAAGCCCTCAACCTCTTTCCATTTATCCTCCAATATAAAACTTGCCTTTGCAACATAAGTTTGCCTCAGAGAGTAGGCTTGTTTTTTTAATTCAATGAAAAAAAAAAGACTGAGAAATATATTTATGTATAATTATGAAAAAAATCAAAAGATGTAAAATAGATATTAATATCTAGACTACTAACGTGATTTCAATCATTTCGAAAAACAAACTTCACAGGAAGCAGCCCAACTGGAGAAGTACACAGATTCTCTTTTAGGATTGCCCATTGACATATAAAACTCTCACTGAAGGTTTGACCAAATGAACTGATAGATAAAATTTCCAGGACAGATATCCAGGGAAACTATTTTTCTACTCAATGTATTTTTGGCTGCTCCATTTCACCAGACTACATGCATTATCAGGCTTAAACACTATTAAACAGTGATAGAGATATGCACTCAGCTTTGAAACACGAGCATAGCGAGTGGTTTTTCCCACTGAGAAGCTATCAGTTCCATAACTCTGCTGAAGTTACAGTCCATAAATGTAGAACTGACTCCTCAGTAATTACTCTTTCCTTCAGATCATCAAAAGGAAAATAACCTTGTATATTTATAGCTAACTCTATTAGGTATTCAATGATTATTTGTTGATTCATGCATTGATTTTTCCTACAGGAAGTTATTTGAAGGAATTTTCTCATGGGAAAAGATCTAATTAAATTGATTATATAGGCAACAGAATTTCATAAAAAGCTGATATGTGCTATTTGTTGACATTTGCAGATGTAAATTAGGAGAAGTGGGGAGGGAGAAGGAAGATGGGGGAAAGACGGGAAGAAGGTGAGAGGGAAAGGATTGATAATAAATTTAAGCTTAGTTTAAGAATAATCTATAGCCTTGTTAAAATTGAATTTTCTGTATCTACTATTTACTTTTTCTTCATTTTTTAAAATAATATGTTGATGTGAAAAAAATATGAGCTAATTTTGTTAGAGAAATAAATCATATTGATAGCAGCCCATCCAAACTATTACATAAAAATGAGAGAAACAAAGCTAAGGTAACTGTGCTGAGGCCAATTTGGTACCTTTATAACCCTAGAAAAGTCTTGCTATATTTGAAATATCAAGCAATGAAAATTGACTTAACGTGGCCCTGACATAATTTAGTGATCACATAATTTTTTTTAAAATTAAAATTGGCCTAAAGAACTTTATGGGGTCATTTTACAAACATGACCATGAATCCCAGTGGTCTTATTAACCTCATTTGAAACTCAGTCTGTTTCTTAAATTATAGAAATATGAAAGTATTTTAAAATATAGGCCAAATCATTTGAATGCATATTTTGTCATTTCTTTGGCCCTAGGATAAGTTAGAATTTTTTCATGCTTTCATATAGCCATTTGCATATAAAGATATTATTTTAATTTCTGATAGGCTAAAATGCCTAAATTTTTGAAACAATAAAGATGACCAGCGATGTGAACAGCAAGATGCTGTGAAGCTCTAGGCAGCATGGAGCTTTGGAAATTAGAATTGTTGGATGGGCTAAGAGGAAAAATTCAACAATATTTTTCTACCTAATTCTTGGATGAATGTTCAGTGCTACCAATGCAATAAACAAAAACTAAAGGAGGTAAATGAAAAGGGAAGGGAATGATTAGGGACACAAAACTGGGAAAAGGAAAAGGTAGGGGATAGAAAGGAAAGGCAGGGTAATAGTCAAAATGAGAGAAGGTGGCTTAAAATTACAAATTTCTAATAATAAAATAAGTCATAGGGATATAATTTACAACAGAGGGACTACTGTTAATATTACTGTATTATATATTTGAAAGTTGCCAAGAGAATGGATCTCAAGAGTCTTCATCACAAGCAAATTTTAAGTATACATAATAATAACTGTCATTTGTGGTGACCATTTCACTATATATAAATATAGAATCATGTTGCACATATCAAATGAGTGTTATAGGTCAATAATATCTAAATAGAAATAAAAATTATCCTCTACAAATGCTTTGCTGAGTTTTGGTAGACAAGCTGAAAAATACCCATTTCTTACAGAAATTTCCTATTGAAATGCATATTTATAAGCTGTTACACTTTCAGAATTAATTAAAATTTATTCATTAAAAATATAAGGTTAAATATACCATAGAATTATTTTCTATTAATTTTATATATTCTTTTTCTTTAACCTCCTTCAGCTGCCTTTTCGAGTTTTAATTGAGCATTAAGTTATTGCATTGTATCATTTAGCATATCAACTATATTGTTTTTAAAAATTAGCAATTTCACTAGATTTGGCAACAGATTTTTAACTAACTTAAATGTACTTTCAAGTGACACATGCTGTTTTATGCTTAGTGTAGATATCCTATGTTTCCCCAATGTCTTCTTTCTGTTCCCTTTCATGTTGCTGTCATTCATTGAACTTATCTATAAGCTACAACCAACCAATATATCATTATATTATTAATTTCAACAAAGCTATCTCTTAGAATAATTAATGTAAGAAAATTGCAAAGATTGATATCACATATTTCTTCCTTTTTTGCTCTTCATTTCTTTATGTAGATCTGATATTCTGATCCATATAATTTCCTATTAAATCTCTAGCATATTAATAATAGCTGTTTTAAATTCTTTGAAAATTCCAACATCTATGTCATATTTAGTTCTTGTTAACTATGAACGCTTTGTCTCTTCAGGATGGATTTTCCCCTTGTCTATTGGCATGTCTTATAACATTTTATTGAAACCAAACACGATGTATTTAGGATAATGGGAAGTGAATTATATATGCTGTTAGTGAAAAGATTTATGTTCTTCTGACTTGAAATAGGACTGTGCTTAATGTTTGCAAGAGTTGTGTGTGCCAAAGGAATAAAATTCCTCTCCTTTAGTCTCCACTATAGACTTCGCCAATAATTCCTCTTTAATGTAAATGTGCTTCAGGATTTTTTTAAGCTATGTTTGACAGTTATTTCACTGGGATCATATTGGTGTGGTGATAAACTGTAAAAGAAGCAAAGTGTTGTACAAGGTTATGATTAAATTTCAGTCTCAATGTCTATGTCTTTGGCCTGTGACATTCACAACTCTCTTATTTTTTTTTTAAAGATTTATTTATTTATGCACACAAGAACTGGTACAGAACAGAGGTGTTGAGGGTGAGAGGATTCACCAGACACAGAATAGGGAACAGAACAAACAGATTGACTGAGATACACTGCTGAGGGAAACAGTGGGTGAGACAGAAGAGGTCTACTGTGCTTTGTGGGTTAGCTCCCTGGCCAGGATCAAACTCTTGCTGGAGTGGTTGAGGATGCTTCATAGTGTGGTGTTTAACCCCTTGCGCCACCAAGGAGGCCCATCTCTCCTAATTTTTATTCCCAGTTAGGTGAGACAGGAAGGCTAGAGGGGTGGAGTTGAAAAGTATTCTTCCCCAAGGTGAGATAATAACATTTAGTTTCTTCTTCCTAAAGATTAGACATTTATTATGGATAACGCTTTGCAAGTACTTCACAATGGTTATTCACTTCACATTGTTGGGGGTCGGGGGATCATTTTTGGGTCCTTACAAGAAACAGGAGGTGTTCTTGGAGATAAAATCCACAGAAGTGGAAAGTCTTCACTCACACTAGTCTCCAGAAGTTTCTCGCTCTCCCACCAGCTCTTCACTAGTCTCTGGCACTCATCAAAATTATCTATTCTCATCCATTTATACTTCTAGCAGCTTCTGCTGCAAGTAAACAGATGATGACTTTTAGATTCACAGTCTCGCTATATTTCATGGTGTCAATTTGCTCTGTGATCTTAGTTCTCTAGGGAATCTAGGAAAGTTTATCAATACTCAATTTAAGATTTTCAACTTGTAAGAATTAGAACAATGATTTGCAAGCTCTTAATGAGAACTAAACTACAAAATGGATATTTTCATATTAAAGACTAAAATACAGTAGATATTTAATAAAGTAGATATTTCAATTATGCATGTGTGTGTTTGTAATGGGCCGAGACTTTAAAAAGAATGATCAAACTTTAAGTCTGGCTAATACTGACTGAAAGTTTACATTGTGTGTGTGTGTGTGTGTTTTCCTGTCATAATGCTTGATGTAACCACTGTTTGTGTCACATTAGTATAAGATAAAATACACGTTGGTGTCCATATAATCCTAGTGTACTTGGCTATAATGCAACAACTTTCAGAAATCAAATTTTGCAACACAATCTAGAGAGTATTCCTGAAATGTTCCCATAAAGGCTAACTCACTTTAAATAATGTTGATATTAAAAAAATCAGTCAATTTAAAAGAATTAGGAGAAAATATAGGATGAAGTAAAGTGATATTAACATAAGAAAAAAAGATAATCTTAGAACCTCTACTTACAGTGATACTCTGATTTCTCATATTAGTCCCCTCCCCATTATTCTGTTCTTCAGTAATAGCTTATTCACACCAGCTAATTTTCCACAGACATGAAATGTAACATTTTTTTTAATTTAAAAATTTTAAATGTGTCATTAAAAAACTGTCTAATTTAAATACATGATGGTTTAGTTTGGAAGACTTTATGTAGATCTTTCCTCAGCATTCATCACCTCATTTTGAAACATCTAGCACTGCACCGTTTTGGATATGAGATTTTTTTTTCTTTTTTTCCCCCTTCTTTATTTGTATATATTTGACATCCATTGTAATCCCCATGGATTCCACACTATCATTTCACCAGTGCACTATCACCTAAGTCCCTTGTGCTCTTATCTGCCCTCAACCCTCTCCCTCCTCCTCCCCACCAAAAGTCCCCAATTTGTCCTTGTCTTTTTGTTTTTGTTGCGATATTATTATTATTATTCGTTTCCTTGATCCTATTCAGCAATCAAAAATGTTAAACTAGAGTCATTCATAGGAACATGGATGGAGCTGGAAGGGATTATGCTCAGGAAAATAAGTCAGAAGGCAAAAGAAAAACACCGGATGGTTTCCCACTAGGAGGAAGATAAGGGAACCAAATAAGAATATGAGCATCTTTTAAAGTAATTGTTTAAAAAAATTCTTTCTTGGGCATTCACACCCAGGCTTTTCTCATCAGAGCAGGGACTCTGTTTATAATAATCAGACTGAAAACAATAGTACCAGCTGATAAACTTTCCAAAAACTTACCAAATCCAAGGAAAATGGCTCCTGTCATTTGCATTTGTGCATTTTATCATGAGAACTGCTGCTGTGGGTTCCTTCTACTGTTCCCACTAATATAGTGAGAGTCAACATTGAGGGATGCTCGTGGACCACCCATGCAGTTCATTCATTTCTCAAGATAATCTCATCTTTTCATTGGCGAGGTCATTGTATCTCATAGAAGTAACTTAGATTTAACTTAGATAAAAGTGATTTCCCCAGTTACTCAGATTTAATAATGGGGTTAAAACTAAGACCAAATATATCTGAATTCAAGATAAGCAGTGCTAACCACTTCCCTCACATGAACAAATAGCTTTGCTAAGGATTTTTTTTTCTTTTTAACTGAATTCCTTTCAACTAAAGTAACATATCAATAACATTAAAATAATAAAAATTACTAATATGTGAAATAGTTGGTCTTAAGACATTATATGCAAGCTATGTGTACAAAAAATATCATCAAAATCCTTATTTGGTCTAATAAAGATGAAAATACAATATTTTTCAAGAAATATTAAAGCACAGGAAGGATTTTCTTATTTGAACTCATGCTAAATACTTTAAAATTAAGATTTCTTAATACTTGTATCTTTATTGCTAACTGAAATTGGATCTTAACTTTATGGTTAAAAAAATAATAATGAGGGCCTTCCTGGTGGCAGTGGGTTAAGTAATGCACTATAAAGCAAACCGCAGCTACCCACTGCAGCACGAGTTTGATCCCTGCTGCCAGCAGGGGAGGGGACCCACATGGTGTGGCAGACCTCTCCTGCTGTGACCGCTGCTCCCCTCAGCAGTGTACTTCTGTTGAACTGCCTGTTCTGCTCCCCACTCTTTGGTGAATCCTCTCACCCCCCCACCCACACCTTTGGCCTTTACCCCAGTGCTTGTATGTATAAATAAATAATTCTTTAAAAAATAGTAATAATGATCAAAAACATCACTACTACCACTATGACTACTACTACTACTACTACTTCTACTATAATAATAATAATGTAAAAAAGGTTGTTCCTGAACAAGTATGGGATAATAGGTGTTTTTGCCTTTGGGGAAAGAACTTACCTACTGGAAATTCTATTCTTTTTCTTAAACTAAAAAGGAATAGTTAAGTTATAGAACTTATAAGACTCCCTAGTTATAATGTTTTACATCTGTTTTTATTAACAAATACATTCTTTTAAGAGATAGGAATCTTCAACTTGAAGATATATAAATCTTCAATTTTATTTTTATTCACTACATATTTTTTGCATTTGTATAAAAAAGAGAAAGAACTCTGGCTGCAATTGCTATTCTATATCATACATGTCACTATTTACATTGACAGTGCCTATAAGCCTTTTTTTATAATTTCCCTTGTGTGAAAAAAAGTGAGGTTTATTCATGCTGAGAAATAATTATTTAGAGACTAATAAAATGTTAAAAAAAGAACAAGAGCAACAAAAAATTAAATATATAATATGTAGGGAGGTATTTATTACCACTATATTAATATTCACCTTGAATGTCAAAGATATGAATGCACTAAGAGATTGTCAGAATAGATTAAAAATAACAAGATCCAGTTATCTATATATTATCTGCACATAAAATTAAAAGTATATGGATGGAGAAATATATATATATCAATCTAACGTTAATCAAAAGAAATTTGTGATTAATTATATTAATTGAATAGGGCTAGCTTCAGTGCAAGGATAGTTTATCAGGGATAAAGAATCGCATTACAATGACAAAGGTGTCAATTCTCCAAGAAGGCATAACAAAGCTTAACTTGTATGAGTTTAACAACACAGCATCAAAATACAAGAAATCAAAATTGATAAAAGTGCAGGGAGAAATACATGACTCTGCTTTTATAGTTACAGACCTGAACATGCCTTCTTCAGATATAGATAGACCCACCAGGCAGAAAAATCAATAAGGATATAGATGAACTTAATTGCAACATCAATATATAGATTTTGACATCTATAGGCTACTTAATCCCAGACAGTAGATTACACATTGTTCTCAGACTCATATAGAGTGTTCATTTAGACTATATTCTGGATCAGATGACACACTTTAATAAATTTTTAAAGACTATTAAATTATACAATGTTTGCTAATAGGACATTATGGAATGAAACTATAAAACAAAAGTACCTGAAAAGCCCAGAATATTTGGAGAGTAAACAATTCATCTCTAAATAGCATATGTGTCAATGCCAGTATTTCAAAATACAACATATGAAAGTTTGGTGGAAGCAGAAAATATATAGAAGCAAAGCGAAAAGCCCAGCAAAAGCAGGGCTTAGAGGGAAATTGATAGCACTTAATATATATTTTAGAAAATAAGATAAAAAAATCAATAAACTATCATCCATGCAAAACTAGAAAAGAGAAAATTAATCAAGGAGAATAAAAAAGCAGAGATCAATGGAACTGAAAAAAACAAAATCAATGGAGAAAAATCGATGAAAACAAACGCTAATTCTTTGAAAATATCAATAAAACATGACAATAGTCATGATAAGATAAAAAGAAAGGACCCAGTTCACTTAAATCAGAAGTAAAAGATGTGACATCACTAAATAGTCCATGAATTAAATGGATTATAATAGGATATCATCAGTATGTCTGTGGTGTGTTAATCCAAAGAGGTCTGTTCAGCCACCATTTTTGTTACCTACAATTCTGCATTCCTATACAAGGTCTGAACTTCCTGCTCAATCAGCTACAGGAGCTCAGTCTTACAAGGTACCTTTCAAATCAATCAAGAGCAGAAAGCTTGATTACCTGTGGAAGGGTATGAGTCAAGTGGTATGACTGGGAAAGCCTGGGGGAAAAGAGGTGGTTGACTGATGCATAAGCTTACTCCTGACTTATACCTCAGGAGGTATGACTGGAACGCCTGGGGGCTGTTGACTGATGTATAACAAGGGACCCCAGAAGCTGATCAGTGGAAGGCCTTCTTGGTAAGACCAGAACCATGGCTGGGGTACTTGGGAATGGTTTCGATAACAACACTTGATCATCAAACAGATGAGAATTATCTGGTCAGCAGACTCATGTCCCTCTGAAGTCCTAGATGACATAAGCACATTTTCAGTTTCAACCGTCTTTTTCTCCTACTCTATGCAACCAATGCTGTATGATATACTGTCAATAAAAATGGTAGGGTCTTGCTTGTTGCGCAGTATCCTGCATTGTGGCATTGTGTAGCCTCCTGCACAACTCCCATTTATCAGTGTGGTATTGCCGATGCAACACATGTCTGTGGTAATACATAATTTGATATCCTAGATGAACTAGACCAATCCATTGAAAGTCATACTCTGCCAAAATACACAAAATAAACACAACTTTTGAATATTTCCATAAATAGAGCAAGTACTAACTTTCCAGGAGAGAAAGCAACAAATACAGCGTTCGTTGGTGAACCCTACAAAACATTAAAACATTGAAGAAACATTAAGGAGATTACATCAAGTTTTTACAATCTCTTCCAGAAAATAAAAGCAGAGGAATAATTTCTAATTCTAAAGCATTACCCCTTGTACAGAAACCATGATTTCAGCAATACAGAGGAACATGGGGAAATTATAATAAATGAAGTCTGCCAGACAGAGAAAGAAAGATTGTCTCATCATCTTTAAGATCTCACATTTAAAGAAAAATACCTGCTCCTAGACACAGTTAAATGGTTACCAAAGGCAGGTGAGGAATGTAGAAATAGGGGAAGGCTGGCAAAAGAGGACAAATATTCAGTTATATGATGAATGATGACTCAAGCTGCAATATATAACATGGTGACTATGGTTAATACCACTGTTCTAGGACTGAAATTTACTAATTAGAACTCAAATGGTCTCTCACACACACATAAAATATGTGTGATAATGAATGTGTTAAAATGTACTGAGAGCTGATCTGGAACAAAAAATCCTGGATGGGCAAAAATATTGTACCTTTTCTGTGTTATATTCTCCAGTTCCAGTTAAGGCAAAGACTACATTCTAAGAAAAGGTTAAATGACTTTTGGCACACACCAGTAAAACTGAGTTGCTAATTCACTGAAGTATCTGGGAATAAATATTGAATGAACAAGTGCAAATATGTATTAGTTTACAGTCAACTTATGTATAATTTGGTTTGAAAAGATATGAGATCCTGATTATCTAACTTATCTCTATGAAGCTAAATTAAAGTGAAGGTTAAATATTCCAAACATTAGATTCTTAAGCTTTGGGATAAAATCATTGTCACCTAACAGATGTAGCATTCCTAATCAGCAAATTCAACTGCCTAGAATTTAAACTGATTGTGGTTTTCTAATACTTTGTTCCTTTTTTCAACTACTTTATAAAATTACTTAAATGAGTAAGAATAAACTGTCCTCATTTATGGAACTCTGACGGAAGTAGAACTATTTTCATTAAAAAAATATATATTAAATGAGCAGAAATGTAAAACGTTAATAGAATTATTGCTTAAAATATACACAAAAATCAATATAATGCTTTGATTCTGGCACTGAGTTGTTCTACAAATTTATAAAATACTTAAAGGTCCTTAATCCTGATTTATAGATTGATGCTTGATTAATTCTGTTACAAAGTTTGAATTACTTTATCAACTGTGGATATAGCTATTAAAGGCATCATCATCTTCTGATTCATGCACATCTGAATTTGATTCCATTTTGTCAACTTTTAGTAAATATTTGCCTACATTTACTATATTCACAAAAGAGGGAATTGTCATCTCCAAATATCATTGAGTATGAATGGAAAATTCATTGTAGGAGAATTAAAATGAGTTACAAAGCATAATAAAGTACAATTTTAAGTGGGAACAGATTTCCATTCCAGCCATATGCTTTTATTAAAATGACCATTCAGCTTTTGCAATTCTCTGAAGTATAGGATTCTAACTCAGCTTTTAATTTTAGCAGATCCAAATATTAATGAACTTTAGCTAATTTTAGGACCATATATTTGGAAAATGGCTTTAACTGGGTTAGCTATCTAGATTCAAGGCAATTAAAAATTTCTTTGACAATCAAAAGATCTCTAATATCATCAGAGAAAAATGTAGTGATAAAAATCTCAATACAGTACTAATAAAAAATAAAATATGTACCCCCTTTTAAATCTCAACATGGTGCTAATAAATGATAAAATATGTACTCCTTAAGCATTACTATTTCCATAGAATGTTTGAAGGAAAAATATGACAAAGTTTGTAAGAAATTTAAAAGAGCTAGAGTGTGGCTCGGGAGAATCAAAGACCGATCCAATTGATCCTTACCTAATGTATCATTTTCTCGAGTGGGTTTTTGAATGATTTGAAAACAAGCAAGACAATGTAGCATTTATAATCGTTCTAAATTTTAAATATCAAATTTAATATTGACTTTTAATCACCAAAGGAGCAGAGATATTGAACACTGACATTCAATACACACTTGAATATTCAACTGAACTGGAATACCTTTCAAATGTCAGATAATGGTAGTAATTGTTCTGATGTTCTGAACTCTACAAATTACTTTTTCCTTTGGCCAAGTAAAATCAGCAAGATTATTTTCTCAAGAAATCATACTACAAGAAAATAATATATGATTTTTTTCCTCTGAAACTAAAGCTATCATCTATTGTAGTGAGTCTTGCTAAAGGATAAAGGACAGAAGCCCCAATTTCAAAGAAGAATTTGAACCTTGATGATTGATAAAAATGCAAATGTTGAGATTGACTGTTTTGACAAGGAAACCTCACTCTATCAAATCACTTAGAGGTAGAAATAACCATGATCATAACAGATAATCTTAAGGGCTGCTTACCATAGGTTAAGCAATGATGCTATGTACTTTAATAAAAGCTAACATTTATTGCATATTCCATATTTTTCAGAGTCTGTCCTAAGCCCTTTTCCTTAAGAAAAATAGTAGGCAAAATTTGAAGATGGTCCCTAATATTCTCTATCTTGCACATATAGACATTTTTATTAAGTTTAGATAGAATATATGAACCTGATAGACTATTACTTCAATGATTAAGTTATTGTGGAGATGAAGGAATTTTGTAGATATAATTGAGGATCAAAATTTCCCATTAAAAGGGAACTCTGAGTTGACTTACATAATCAGGTAAATACTGATACTTTAAAAAAGGTCTACAGGGCCTCCCTGGTGGTGCAATGGATGAAGCAATACACTATGAAGCATCCACAGTCAATGCAGCATGAGTTCGATCCCTTTCCCCAGCTGGGGAGGTGACCCACATGGCACAGCAGACCTCTCCTGCCTTGCCTGCTGCTCCCCTCAGCATTGTATTTCAGTCAATCTACCTGTTTTGTTCCCCACTCTGTCTCTGGTGAATCCTCTTACCTCTGCGACTCTCTCCTGTACCCCAGATTTGTATGCATAAATTTTTTTTAAAAAAATTAAAAATTATTTTTCCAATTAATATTGTTATTTCATTTTTCTAGTGTTGATACAATCATGTGATTGCATGGAAAACTACAGTTACAAAGTCACTGCTAACAAAACACAATATTTTCTTCTTGTCTCTTTGTTTTATATTGTTTACTTCTTTGATGTTACATTACTACATCTTACAGAGAACTAATAAGAGGCAGAGTTTATGAATGTTCTGAAATCTTAACAATGGGACTGTGACAAGAAAGAGTTAAGGAAGGGATACACAAATGAATAAAATGAGAAAAAAATACGTTTTTAGTGTTAAATTCTGCATTAATAAATTTAGAGTGTGAACTCCATATATCTTTGCTAACATCTAAATTCAGGGCTAAGGTATTAGGGCTGGCAGAAATCCAAATTATGATTATCTAGAATTAATTCAGAAATGAATTGTAGGCTTAGATGTTTTATAAATAGCTCATGTTCAATATTTAGTGCTTAAGTGATGGTAAATGGGGCCATGAAAGTATTTTAATAAATGGAGTGGAAGAAATAGTCTTCTTAAAACAAGTTTGAATCCTTTTTATATTAGTGGGCAGTACTTCTCCCAAAACTTATACTTTAAACTTGGTGTTGAAATTCTTAAGAAAATTTGTGCATTTCTGGTGTCTATAATTTGTAACTCTCATTGAAATTTCTAAAATAATAACTGTCCTCTGCTAAGAAATCTAAGTTTAGTATTTCCTTTCTAGGGCACACATGAAACTATCAGTCTACACAATCATTTAGTACAGAAGAAATCACTTGGAGAAAAATTACTTTAATATTCATCTCTGTAGGTAATAAAAATGACTGTTTATCCAAACAATGAATTATTTATACTTAAAACAGTCTATATAAATGACATTTCATCCCATGCAAACCACCTGGAAGAAGTACTATAGCCCTAACTAATACTGTTAAAGAATTTTAATTTCTTGAATATTCTACATAATTTGTCTTTTCAAAATATGATTAGGTTATAATGAGATATCACAATGGAACTATGAGGGACACAATTAAGATTTAATTTTAGAGATTAAAAATGTTGATAAATCTATATCCTGGAACATATTAGTTTTGCTAATATTCTTAACATCTCACGATTTTGAGCTTTTCACTCTTTTTCTTTACATTTAAGAACGGTGTGTTTCACAAAAAAGGGTAATAAAATAAATTTTATCCTTGCTATCCAGGCAGAAAAATCTAAGGTGATGTAGGAATCTCAATGAATAAACAGCCTGAGAGCCACTGAACAAAATAAAATAAATGTTGGCATTTCAATATATACACACTTCCACAAACATAGGGGCACTCACCCAATTCCCACAGCACTATGAATTTTTAACTAACCTTTGTGCTAGTTCTTTTTACAAAAATTGCATTGTTCTCCAAAGAATTTTGTTTTAATAGCTCAGAAATCCATGTTTCGCTTACTGGTTTCCAGTTTCTAAAGAGGAAAATTTCAATGGGAGTATGTGGGGGAAAACAACTGGTTTTCCTCCCCAGAAAATGGTAATAGAAATCAATGAAATATAATCTGACAGTTTAAATTTAATCAGTATGCCACTATTTTGTCTTAACTGAGCAAATTACCGTAGGTTGAGTACTTAATTTACTCACTGCAGAAAGAGGTGTGTAATGAAAACAAGAGTCACTCACTAGTTGGGTATAGAAGGTAGTGCAATTAGGCTGCTCATAACAATTCAAATTAGATTTGAATCGTGGAAGAGATTGCTAATTTAGACAAGTATAAGTTTGGAAGGCTCCATGGCTTCAGCATATCAAATAGGCACGGCAGGCATTTCTTATTCTGCCACTTCAAGGCACTGGTTTTAGGGTGTTAATGTTAATTTGCAAAGCACAAGGCTTTGTAATACAAAATACTCATTGTGCAAGTGTACAAATAAGGTTTGCTGCTTCTTCCCCCCCCCCCCACAATGACTATATTTTCACCATTTCGAGCACTGCAAAGGGCAAGGAGGAAGCAACCAATTAGTAGAGAGAAAGTCATATGTAAAATTACCCATTTTGTTTGACTACCAAGGGAATAAAATTAGACTAAAGGATTAGGCGAACAACCTGAGATCACTTAGAATCTATTATAGGATTTGCTACAAAATGAAATGTTCATAAGGAAGTTACTTTATTTGGCAATTCATTTGCCCTTTGCAGAGTCATTAGAAAATTTACTTTCTAATATACGATGGAATGAAATTTGTTCATGCCAGCAGTGTGTGGTAAATCTGGATTAAAAGTGCTTGTTAGTGGAAGAAATGTTAGCAAAAGCAAGGAACCTCATTTCGCATGGCTTTCTCTGGCAATGTTTTACAACTTAGAAGTGAGTAAGGTTACACTGAAATAATTAGTGACTTGATATTGTCAAAATCTTTAAATAGCACTATAATTTCCAGAGGGTTCTAAGATAGACAGAAAAAAGAACTTATTTATTTGGAAATATGGTCACCACTTGGTATGAAAAGCCAGGAGAGGTTAGTTCTTCAAACTCTTGTGGAAATGAAAAAGTGTATCATTTTCTATAGTCAATTCTCTGTTGCTAGCATGTGGAATTATAGATTTTGGAGAGCAAGGTAAAGACGTAGTCTCTATCCTTAGAGCTCTTACCCAGAGGAACAAATGGCTATTGGAACATGTGTACAACAGAAAAATTAGATAAAGTATTAGAATATTGGTTTGCAAAAACAAGACTTTTGGTAAAATAAAATCTGAATATACCATTTCCTACTAAATAGAAATTGAAGAGAAAGAAAAAAAACATTTGCTGATCTTGACATTGTTTACAAACTAAAGAGAAAGATGCTCTGTTTGTTCTGAGAAACACGAGAAAATATTGAGTGATTTTTCATGGGTAGCCTTACATACACTTAAAGTATGAGATTTAATCACTAGGTCCTTCATTTCAGTGGTGCCTATTGTATTCTTTTGTGCCTACTCTAATGAAAGCAGTTGAATACCGACTACATCTTGCATAATAATAAGTAGTCATAATATACATCATTTTTATTGCTTACTAGATAACTGTGCTATGCACAACCCTCAACATTAAATACACTCAACAAATATCTAAAACATCTGTTTAATGAAGTCAGTCACTTTCGACAAGTACTTATTAAAAATCAACTGCATAGTTACCATGCTCTTGGGATAGATCAATGAAATACACACACACACCTGCCTTCTTGAAGCTTACATCCTGATAAAGAATGATCAGTAATGTTAAAAATTATGTAAAAGTACAGTGTGCTAAAACGTGTTAAGTGTTATGGAAAATAAAAGAAACAACACAGAAGAGTACAAGGAACATACATATACACATATACATATTTGTGGGGATGTTTGCTTCAGAATGGAGAAGGTCTCATCTGAACATGGACTTGAAAGAAGAAAAAAGTTGTCATTCAAGTATCTTGGAAGGGGGGAAGGTAGATATTGCTTCTAGGAGGAGCATTTGGCCTAACTATCCTAATGCAGGAACAGGCCCTGACATCCCAACCTTAATGTGAATGGACAGTATTGTGTGATGAAAAGAATAAGAGATATGAGGATGTAGGATAGAGGGGGAGTGTGTCACGAGAGTTATGTAGGCATTATGCACATGGCCTTGGAGACTGATGGAAGTAGTTAACTTTAAGTGTATATAGAGACAGTAGTCTAGATGCCATCATTCTAAGAGTCAATTTCTGAGTGTTGGCCCCATTTACAATCTTGTCCTGGATAATTTTTTTTAAAATATAGTGGAATTTTTTTGTTTTTTTTGTGTAGAAGATCTGGGATGTAGGCCAGAGGTGAAGGAATTAAGGAGATTCATCAGACACAGAGTGAAGAGAGGAACAGTAGGATTTACTGATACACTTTCAAGGGAAGGAGTGGGCAAAACAGGAGTGGTCTGCTGGGCCATATATAGGTTGGCTCCCTAGCCAGGGGCTCAAACACAGGCCACTGCAATGACAGCACTGAGATTTAAGCCCTCGACCACTAGGAAGACTCCTTGGACTAGAAAATTTTTTGTTGTGTGGGGTTTCTTGTACATTGCAAGACAGCTGACCATCATAACTGACCCCTGCACGATTAGATGACAGTTAAATTAACACTTACAAGTTAAATGACTCCAGATATTGCTAAATTATATTCAGGGAGACAAAATTGCTTCTGATTGAGAAACTTTGATATAACTAAAATATAACAAATCACAGAAATGTTAAATCATTAATCCAAGATGCTGTAGTTAATAAACTTGGGTCTTGAGGCCAGATGTTCGGTAAGACACATTTACTACATCCCTTTCTTTTCTGGTTGATTGAATCCAAGACAATTGTCTGTCATCATAATGCTGTAGACACGTGAGAGCAGCTTTTATCAGAATCCTATAAAATTTATTATTAAATGGCAAGGTAGGTTTATTGACAACAAGGTCCAAAAATTTAGCCACAATACTGACTCTCAATCAGTATTCAAGCTCATCCCAAATCATGACAGGATATGTCAATAGTTGCTAATGATCAACAGGAAGAAAAAAGTTTGCTGTATAGAAGTGTCATTTCCATTGACGCATGATACTATGGCAGCAGGGTATCCATGCTGTGTGACTGGCCAAACTGGTATGCTGCAACAGCAAAAGGCAGATGATGCTGGTTTAAGCAAAAATAGAATAATCATTATTATGATATCTTAGACATAGGTGCTGCGATGGGTATGGTCATTAAGGAGAACAAAAATTTTGTTCCTAAAATGTGGAAACTGTGCTTAGCATATGTCCCTGAGAGAAAAATATTGCATAAATATACTACATATCAGTACATAGTATACTTGGGTATGATAAAAATATATATGTAGGAAGATGAGATTTGTCTCAAATTTTTTCAGTCAGCACATTAATTAATAATGCTCAGTGACTATGTGTGTTTCTTTTTTGTATTTGTCACTTGGACATTTGATACCATGCACAATAAAAATTTGTGATTATCCCAGTACATTATTGTCCTATATTAATTTACCTTCTTTGGGAGAAAGTCATCAGTGTTTATTGCTATTGTGTCTAGTATAAAGACATTAAATGATGGACATGAACATTGACTAAATATATTAATAAAGATAAAATTTATCTTAGATTGTATAAGTAGGTAGAATTCTTTCAAAGCAATGTATATGTCCATCAATGAGTATGAAGGTTATATCCTTTTTATATGCTTAAAGTGCTTTTATTGGGTGTATTTTGTAAAGGTGAAACCAGTTCTTTTCACATGTGTTATTTTATTTTTTCACAATATTTTCTATTTAAAAAATCAATGAGATAGTTCTTAAAAACTCATTAATGGTAAACTTCTAGGAATGAGTAAATACTTTTAAAAGATGTATTTTTACAAGTAACTCCCACACCTTATACTAAACAGTTATCTTTTTATTTTTTTAAATTAAGTTTTACCACCTCCATTATGGTTTGTGACACTATATATGATTCAGAGGTATATGATCACACCTCTTCAGATGTATGTTACCACCTTTTGGAGATATGTATATTAAGATACATATGTCTAATGAGCACCAGTACACCGCTATAAGCTTATATATCAAGTAGGAGTTTTCAAACTTCAGTTCAGTGAGCCTTGCTCCAAGTGAAACTGAAAACACTGTGACTAAACCCATAAGTAATGTGATTAAACAAGTAATTTCAATAAATGTGTTCAGTAGAAATAATGTAGAAACCTTTTGTTTCATTCTACTTAAGATGACCTGACCCTTATCTACTTCAGATTACAACAAATTGAAGCAGCTCATCCCACAGACTGTCATTTGTTTGCTTTCATGCAATCGAGGACAGGACACCTTATTGAAGTTATTATTAGTGCTTCCTTGAAGTTATTATCAGTGCTTCCTTGTCTGTTGAAATATCCAAGGTGTTGATTTGGGACTCTAATTCTGGTACACTTAACTGAGTGACAAGAGACTATGTGGGCTCAGAGGAAATATACTACAGGCGAAGAGAAATAGAAGGTATTCAGACAAAAAAAAAAAAAAAATGGAGGAAGGAGTAGAGAGAAAAAAATAACTTAATACCTTGTGGACACTATATATCACCCTCATTTTCGTTTTGTGAAATTGGCAGGTACAATATATGCCTGCAGCGGCTGTGCCTTTTTTTCATAGCCACTGTCTGACAGCAGGACTCCCTGCTCAGAGTAAGTAGCTGATGTGACTGGGGAAGTTGTGAAGCTAAGATTGGGAAAGACACCTGGCATTGAATCTAAGGGACTGCTTTGATCCCTGAAGATTGCTCTGTTTATTACAAACTTTGAAGATTCCTTTCTGTTCTTTCTGGCTAAAGTGTGAAAATATCCATTACTGACCTTCCCTGCCTATATAGAAATCCTCAATCAGAGGGAGTTTTCAGAAGACTGAGCACCACTCATGGTGACAAAAGGAAGAATTAGGGTGAGAACTGCAGTGAACAAATTTCAAGAGGAACAAGTTCTTAAATGAGCAAAAAACATTCATCAATTTATACTCTCAGTCCCTTTAGTTTGTTTTTTCTTTTTACATTTACCATGGTATTCCAATATGCATATCTTATAAATGCATTTATCTACATCCAAGATTATTATTATTGAAAATTATAGCAACAATTGAAAAGTTTAGGTTTTTCTTTCACTTTTGATAGCCATCTATTTCAAAGATGGTCCCTTAAAAATAAAAATAAAACAGTAATGAATCTTCCTTGCGCATGGCTTAGATTTCAACTTAGGTTTATCAAGAGATTTCAATAAAGGACACAAAATTGACATTCAACTAATTACTTCAATGTTCCCACCTTAAAAATTAAATCAGTACTATGATTTGTTTTAATGGGGTCCCAGTGCCTTGGGATTGGTGTACTAATAAGCAAAAAAAGGGGCCAGAGCCTCCTTCCTGCCCTCCAACCCCCACCCCCAGCACAGAGAAAGGACCCCTATGAGGACAGAGAGAAGGCAGCCATTTACAAGCCAAGAACAGCTCCACAGGCATAAGCCAAACTGAAGGCATCTTGATCAGTCACATAATCTTTGAAAGTGAGAAAATAAATGTCTGTTGTTTTAATCTACACAATCTGATATTTTGTTACAGCAATCTTAGCAAATTTATACAAGAGAAAAATGAGTAATCTGAAACATCAGCTGTGACTAATAATATGGGCATTTGTTTATATTTTAAAAGGGTTCATTATAGGTTTTGTGAGCTAGAACAATTCTGTGTCTCTCTGGACTTGATTTCCTCTAAAATATAAAGTATTTGAGTTTTATGATTTGAAAGTCCTTTTCACTTGCAAATGCCTGTGGATCTATGATCAAACATCTTAATGTTTTCTGCGTTTGAACGGAATTTTTACCCACAAATAGTCTTGAAATGGAGTCATTTCTTATTGCAACATAGAGCTTTGTTTTAAACTAGTAGCATCAAGAAGCAAGCTTGCAAATTTGTGAACTTAGCAAATATATTTCCTTCTTAGGGTTGATGTAAAATTTATCATAAACTTCGTAGATTTTCAAACTTTGCTATATACAAGTTAATTATCTTTGTTCTTTCTTTTCCATATATATAACTAATGATACATTCTCTATGGGTTTATCACTCTTTGAATTTATATTAGTCCTTAAATATATTTCAAAGAAATGCTATGGTAACAAATGGCTTTCTTCTTTCTCACTGTTGAAAGTACAAATCTTATAATAGCTCACATTTTAATTAGAATTTTTATCATGCCATATTTGAAATATTTTATTATATGACTTAAATTTATGCTATATTCCATTGATCTATGGGGAAGTTTTGTTTAATTACAAAGTAGCATTAAATTTAAACTATCATTCAACTCTGATATGCACTTTAAAAGCATAATAATTTGTTGACTCTACTGCCTTACCTTTTCCTGCCCCACACTGGCAATAATGTTCTAGTTAGTGGAAACGTTGGGCTTCCTTGGTGACCTCAGAGTGTATTTCATCAATCTGCTGTTCTGTTCCCCACTCTGACTCTGGTGGGTTCTCTCACCCTCCCCCACATCTCTAGCCTGTACCCCAGTTCTTGTTTGCATAAATAAATAAATCTTAAAAAAAGAAAAAGGAAATGTTCATTTTGATGAGTTTTTCTTTGCCCGCCCATCTAAATACCATAGATTGGATGACTTAAAGAAACTTACTTTCTCACAGCTCTGGAGATTGGAAGGTCAAGATAAAGGTATTACATGAGTCAATTCTTTTCTTTTTAAAGATTTATTTATTTATGTATATCATAGCTGGGGTACAGGCCAGAGTCACTGGAGGTGAAAGGAGTCACGAGAGACAGGGTGGGGTGAAGAACAGGCAGATCAACTGAAATACACTATTGAGGAGAGCAACAGGAGAGGCAGGAGAGGTCTGCTGCATCATGTAGGTCCCCTCTCTGGCCCAGGAGCGAATTTTCACTGCTTTGCAGCCCACAGATGCTTCACAGTGTGGTGTTCAACCTACTGCACCACCAGGGAGGCCTGATGATTCCATTCTTAATAAAATATCTCTTCATAGTTTGTGGAGCATCATCTGTCTTTTCACTGTATCTGTACATGGAAGAGTGGGCACACTCAGTTCTCTCTTCCTCTTATTAGGTCACAGACCCTAATTTTTAGATATTGGACCCTAATTTTTAGATATGGCCCTACTCTATGATCTCATCGAATCTTTGTTACCTCCTCATAGGACTATTTCCAAATATAGTCACCATCAGGGACTAGGGCTTCAACATGTTAATCTGGAAGGGGACACAAACATTCAGGCGACAATTTTAAGTAAATAGTTTTGTGTAGACCAAGTTGAGAACTCAATAGTGTTTTTGAAATCTTGTCTTTGTCTTTATAGAATATGTAAATTAGGGGGGAAGAGACAAAAATGACTAAACTTCTTGCATTAAAAAATTCAAAAGGAAACTCTTTACTTCAAAGAAAATGTGACCCTTATGAAGACCATGATCATGCCTATACTTTTTCTGATGGTCAATATTTTTAATGTGACATTCTAAAACAGAAAAACAGAATCAACATTGCTATAGTTAGAGGATGATTATTTGTTAACTTGCATAGTTTATTTTAGGATAAAGAAGGCTGGATAATTTAATTGAAAATTCATTATTATGCAATTCAAAAGACTGGGCATGTTTCCTAAAGATTTTCATAATTTCTTCATTTATAAAATGGATATCAAAATATTTGCTTAACCTACCAAGTATGATGATAAACAAAAATGTTTCAAATGGGAATTAAAAAAAAAACTTCCTGTCTATACAAATGTAAATTTATATATTAAAGTGCCTAAATGATAAAATTGTGCTCATATTTAAATCATTATCAAGGACATTAAACTTTAGCATGAGTATAGAATTTCTGGACATCTGTCAAAAGATAAGTTTGAAGGTAAATTCTCGGAGTACTCAATAGTATTGTATAAAGGATAGTGAATTTATATCATCTAATATTCATATCCAGAGAGACAAAGGTTGATGTAATGGGAGAAGTAGTGGTTTCCTGGAACATTGGAGAGAGAGAGAGAAAAGGAAGGAAGGAGGAAAATATAGGAACCGGGATGGAAACAGACCTATTTGAAGAGCATGGATAAAACAAAGTGGTGAAAGTCAGTGAGTCAGTATCACAGGAAAGCATAAGAATATCATGAGACAATATAGACAGAAGTAGCTTCAGGGAGGGTAACTCAACCATTATCATGTGTATCTACTGGTAGAAGAAGCCAAGTCTATAAAATACTGAGTAAAGGGTCAAAAAGTATTTCATAAAATCAAGACAAATCAATTTAAGAATTTAAATTACTTAATATAAAAGAAACTAGTCACATTTGAAACTCTTGTTATTTTATACTATTGCTTTTAAAAAATATTTATTTATTTATGCATACAAGAACTGGAGTACAGGCCAGAGATGTGGGTGTGAGAGGATTCACCAGAGACAGAGTAGGGAACAGGACAGATGGATCTACCGAAATACACTGCTGAGGGGAGCAGTGGGCGTGGAAGGAGAGGTCTGCTGCTCCAAGTGGGTCACCTCCCTGGCCAGCAGAAGGGATCAAACTCGTGCTGCAGTGGCTGAGGTTTGCTTCATAGTGCATTGCTTAACCCACTGCACAACCAGGGAGGCCCTATACTATTGCTTTTAATTAGACATTCAACTCAGAATATGTTACATAATTCTCCATATTTATATGCCCCATCCTTGTTTCATTAATGAAACCTCATCATAGATATAAAGAGAAAGGAAGTGAGTTGATGAGGACCTGGATGAAAATAGTAGTAGAAATTACATCATATTTTAGAGGAGATAGTGGCAACATTGATGACAGATAACATGTGCAGAAGAAGAATAAAATTGGCTGATCATCTTGACTGAGAAAGCTGTAAAAAGAAAAGAAAAGAAATAGGTATTGGCAGAAAAGGAAATGGAAAACTCTGGAAGGAGGGGAAAGCGGGAAGATCATTCGCTGCACTAATTTTTGATATGTTAAATCTGAGAATAAGGAAAAAGAATGTCAATCTGGAGGTGACTTTTCTCCAAGCAACTGAAAAAAAAAAAAAAAAAAAAGACATAAGGTCCATGGGTAGGTCTATCCACTAAAGTACAAAAGGTTTTGCTCTGCGTAAATATGGTAGAATAGAATAACGATTTAAACCTAAAATAACCTAGTAATTTAGCACCTAATTTATCATCATAACTTATTTGTTATAACTTTCAACCTAAATAATAATAGTTGCCATTTGTTGATGACATGGAAGGGAAATTGAGGTTCTCAATATTTGGTTTATGTAGTGAAAGTTCTGTCATTGGAAAGTCACTTAAGGTCAGATCTGCTAAACACTATGTCCTCATTGTCTAAAAAAGTGAAAGTATAGAACTTGATGAAAAAGAAAAAGTTTAAATTATAAGGGTGGTTTTTGGCAGTAAGGGAAACAGAATTAGGAAAAAAGCTATATAAAATTTATGTGAGTGAAGAATGTTTTTCTGGTTTTATTGTAGTTATTAACACACCTAAATTCATTTATTTTAGGGCCACTTTTTGTCATGAAAGCTAACTTTCTGATACAATGAAATGTTTATCATATTTTGACCCAAAGACAATAGATCTAGAAATGAGCTTAATATAATTCTCTTATTCAAGGATTTGAGATCTAGTACAGAGTATGGTATTATTAAAGACACTTATTTGGTTTATAACAAATTTTCAGTTTATAATGCATTTTCAGCTAAGTTATATTCATTTAATCATAAGGTTGAAAAATCTAAAGTCACCATGACACTTTGGTCAGAAACATAGATTGTCATAACTGTACCTATGTGATGTGGACATACACTCATTCATTTTGATCACTACATGCATTAACCCTTTTTAAATTTTTGATATGTATAAAAACATTCTTTGAGATAGAACAGCATTATTTGAAAGTTATTTCCTTACTGATCAAAAGTAAATAAAAACAATATTCTACAACTGTAGATTTTCTTTTTTCCCATAGATGCTAATTTCATTACATAGCAATTTTGCTCTTGTACCACTTTCAGATTCACATTATTCTTGATTATACAACAGCTCTACTACCAAACAATGACTAGTCATTATCATTACAAATAACAGAAACAGGAAATAAGAATCAAATTTATTTAATCATAATTACAAATACTGAATTAGTTGGCTCCAAAAATACATCTTTTCCTGGAAAAATACTTGCACTTTTGGAAAATACCAAACGTCTACACTTATCTTTGTTTTATCTCAATCACAAAACCAAATTTAGCAACCAGTCAAAATATGGAGCTCATATGCTAGATAGTGTGATTCCTCTGCTCTTTGTCAGTCAGTGGGCTCCAACTTGACTGCCCATATATGAAGCCACCAGAGATGTGTTTAACTACTCCTTCCTGTATTTTAGCCTCAGGTATCATGAGTCAGTGGATTTAGAGTTTTGGCCTGGTTATCAAGAGTGTAAGATCTCTGGGTGATTTTAAAGTATAAACAAATTGGGGAACTTCGTTTGCTATTCTCTATTGGTTTCATTTTTATTCCATTCAAATGTTTTATGAACAAATGTTGACATATTTCATATCTTGGAAGAACAACTTTTCTTAGTTTATTAGGATTGTGTTCAGGAAGTTTGCTTTTTTTTTTGTCATTCCACAGCATCCTTAGCTTAGCATTTATCACCCCTATATCCCAACTGGTTACTTGTTTCTCCTTTACATTAACTGGTATCCTCTGACCATTTAGTTTCTCTGTTTTTTAAGCCTGTAACTCTAGGATCTACTACAGTGTTATTTAGAAGGCACTTTATGAATGTTTGATCCACAAATTGTTAAGACCAGCTGAGTTTTATATTCTTGTAGCTGAGTGTATATCAAATAGTAAATTGTTACTTTTATAGAATTATATTAACGGAAGGCAAACTCTTTTTCTCTAACTAGAAAACTTTTTAAGATAATTCAAACTGTTCTCAATCACATGTTGAAGACTTTAAAATACATGCTGCAATACAAAATAATAAGTGGGAAAATTAAAGTTCTTATGTGAACACTATTGGTAGTTAGAGGGTGTTACATGCACAGAATTTAAGAAGTCCAGTGAAGTGTTTAGAGGCAACTGACTAAAGCATACTGAATGTTTTATTTTTATCCTTGCCAACTTGGAATTGGTTTAATATTCTGAACATGACATGAATATAGGTGGCTTTTGTCTGAATGTTTCAAGTGCTACAGTACATAAAATACTGACTGCACTATAGTGCTATTATATAACAAAGAAGCAGAATTTTTTTTTCCTTTCCCTCTTTTTATTTCCCTGATGTTCTTTCTGAAACCGTTTTTTTTAGGAGAGAAGTTTAGAAAATATATTGAATGTTATCGATTTCTAGTTTCTTGATAGTTATTTTGATTATTCACATACTCAGTCACTTGACAATATTTAAGGCATTATGTTAATTTTATTTGTTTCTTATAATAGTCCTATAAATTATTTTGCCTAATTTACTCATGAAAATCGTTACAAATATAAACAAAAACTTGCAAGAGATTACACAACTCTTAAGTGTTCAGAATAATATAACCTTAATATTTCTTATTCTGAAATCCATGTTTTTTTCTGTATCACCACCAGTAGAATTCTTGGCATCCCTTTAGTAGTTATTGATTGGTAAAGAATTCATTTTTAACTGTGGATTGTGAGATATTTCTTTTAAGTTTTAAAAGGAATTTGGACTTTTTATCTTGGGAAAAGAAGAAAATACACTTTGGAAAACAAGTTGCACATGGTAAGACCTCTGATTTGTTCATTCCCACCCCTGCTGCCTTTCTCCCGACACGTGCCTTACACTAACATGCATCATGTGTAAGGGCAGTGACATTCATGCCGAAGGGGCTTACAACTGACACCCACCAGTATCTTTCTGTACCTCTTTACCACACGTATAGTATCAAAATCAACCTTTCTAACTGACAGTTACATAACTGAATAGGTTAATTCCAGAATATGAAGTTTTCTTTATAAAAAAAAACAATTGATTTTATAATACAAACTTCTAAGTGACATAACATGTATTTTTAATGCACAGTACACTAATTATTATAGATAAAGTTTTCTCTAATTTTTCCAAATCAACAGTTTACAACAAGTAGATACTCTGTTCCTTAGGGTCATTAAGCTTCAGTCAGTGATATTTTTGGATATCACAAGTCAGGAGGGGGTGTTACTGTAACAGGGTCATCCCCAGGAAAGGGGAAAGTTCCAGAATCCCAGTTCCACTCTAAGTGGGTAAAGCTAAGCAGGGAAAAAAATTCTGCAAAGAAAAGGACAGAAGGAAGGGAGGAAGAAGGAAGCAGGATGGAGAGCAGGGAAAAAAAAAAAAAAAAACATGGAGGAGACACGTGGAGCAGAGAAACATGTAAAAAAATTGTGCTTGCTTCTTAGTCCTGGACTAGTTAAAACAAATGTAAATGAAAAACGCGAAAGGAGGTTAAAAATAGCAGCTTTCATCTTAATTTTAATTTTACTCTTTTCCTCCCAAATTTTTCTAAATCTTTCTAACCCTTTTCTATAAGTTTTTACTAAAAGTCCTTTAAATGTGTAACAAACTTTTAGGCCTTGCTTTGGGTCAATCCTATTTAGCTAGACTTTTACCCTCAAAAAAAAAAAAAAATGGGTAACTTTAAATGCTTAACTTAGTAACTATGTTCTTTATCCTTTCTATATTGTACCTAATTGTATTAAAGTTCCTTTCCATTAAAAGTTTTATATGTTTATCTTAACAAATAACAAAACCCATTCAGAAAGGGCAGGTTTAGGGGTTCTGGGGTGCTCTTCTCCCTACCCTGTAACATTTTACTATAATCTAGTCAACAACAACAAAGTCTAGCAGATCTATTATAGTATCCAGGAAGGCTGTTAACCATTTTATAAACTAGGAAAACTTCTGACATCACACACCATGACAGACAAATACTGTGGTTCCGAGTTGAGAAATTTCTTTCAAAATGCATTCATATCACCAAAAGCAATATTCTACCCCAAATTTATTGCTCTTTATTTAGTTGTACATGATGAGACAAAGAGAAGAAGGATAAACTCCTTGGTGTTTACAATTTTTGACAGACACCTATGACTTAAAGTATACTGAAGGAGACAGACCTGGATGAACATTCTCTTAAATGCTCAAAGCAGACAGTTTCAAAAGGAGATAGTCAAATTCTCTCTAGTCACATGCTAACATTAAGTTCTAGAAGTTTGCTCTGACAAGAAGATGGTGGTTGCCAGAGGGAAATGGGCCAGGGTGGGTGGGCAAAATGACTGAACGGGGTCAACTGTATGATAGTAAATAGAAACAGGCTTTCAGTAGTGATCGTTATGGAGTGTAGGACAGATGCAGAAATAGAAAGCTAGACACTGGAAAATAAACACACAAAAAATGATGGCCTCTAAATTCTTTCATGAAATTTTCTGAAATTGGACTCACTAAAGGAAGAATCGTGATGTACCTATGTTAATTGTAAAAGGGTCAAGGAAGTCCAAAAATTTATAAAGTCAAATGATCAAATTGCCTATGCTAGAAACAACAAATGTGACTGTAGTCACAGATAACCACTGTGCCACAAAAACACAACAGCACAACTTAAGTTTTCTCACTGGTAACTGTTATAGCCTGGATATGCAGGATATGCAAGCACTTCTCATTTGTTCTTTTCATTGTCATTTCACTGGGAGGTGACAGAAGCTTTAATGCTCCTTTTTAAGTCCAAAGAGGTATTTTCCACAGCGGGTGCCTTTTATTTTGTGAACTTAACATACTTCTGTCCTGACAGTTAAAAAAAGGGAGAAAACAGACCTGCAGAAAGCAAAAATCATTTGCTGCTACTTACCATCTGGAGGAAAACAGCCTGCTCTTTATATTACTTAAAAAAATAATAAGTCAAGTAATTTACTTTAAACGTAGATCTTAACATTTGGCCAACTAGCAATATTGTCCAAATACACTAAGATAATATTTCTAATGTTTCAGAAGGTTAAAATCGAAAATTAATGAGGAAGCAGGTATCAAGGTCCATCCATAAATTTCTGTTTGAAATTCCTATTTAAAACTCATAGATGCTTTTGTGAAACATTTATCTTTAACTTCAGTGGGGCTATGAACATTATCTCATGATTTTCCACCGTTTTCTAAATTTCTCTCTGCTTAATAATCCCTTCAAGTAATACATTGTCAAAGTAGAAAACAACCTGAAATGTAAGAACCCAAAATAAAAAAATAAACTGAAAATTCATAATGAGAACAAAGACTTTTATGTCTAGCCTTCTGGAATATGATATATAAAATAAAGTTTCTCGTTACACAATTTTAAACAAACACATTGTCAACAAATTGTTAATATGTGCTGCATCACTCAGTCGTGCCCAGTACTTTTTCAAAACTGTTACTATACTAATTCTGTATTTTCAAATGCTTAAATTTCCAATGACATAAAAATAGTTTCATAGTTGTATAGACCAGCCTGTTTTATAGATATTTCCCTATATTTCTCAAAGAACAAAATGATTGTATAAAATTAACTGTTTTTATTGATACTGACCAGATAGGTGCCTGCCAGGAAGTTTACATATAGTTCTTCTGCTTCAATTTGAAAATTTAAGTGCCTACTTCTTGAAAAGTCACTCAGACCCTCACCCGAAACCACAGGGCAAAGGTTCCAGAGAAAGGGGGTATGTCGAAATGCAGCAGTCCCCAGAAATAAAATAAGCTGGCACCAATAGCTGCTCCCCTGGAACCATGGCCCAGAGCAAAAGCAAGGACCCCCTAACTGCAGAATGACATGTGACTCTCCGATACCCCCAACTGCAGGACAACGTGTGACTCTCTGGTATTTTTCCACTCAGGCCTGGCAGAGAGGGGGCATATAAAAGACCCCTGACCTATACGCTGGGTGCGTCTTTCCCAGATCCCTGCTTGGCATCTGTGAATTTTACCCTGGAGGCACAAATAAAGCCTTCCTTTCCTTTCATTTCGGTCTCTTTGAGTTATTGTATCTGCTGTGAACCTTAAACTTCTCCCAATGGAATGAGGTGGAAGAGTAATGGTGCCTTGTGGGAGTGCAGCATAGTAACATTCACCAGAAAGGGTGTGACACTGTGACTGAATTGTCAAATGTTACAAACCAATGTTACTTCAAAAATAATTCACTACCCCAACAGAATTTGAAAGTCTAACATTGAAAGACGAAAGATTTAATCTCATGCTTACTGAGTAATAGTGATGCTAAACTTTCTTTGTGTGTGTGTATGTATCTATATATACACACATGTATATATCCACATCTACACATGCATGTGTCTATATGAACACCCATTATGTATATATACACATGCATGTATGCATATATGCACCTATGTATATACACATGTGTGGCTATGTGTATACACATATATGTTCCTCATTTCTGTATCTTTCTTGATTGCTAGTTTACTTGTTTTCTTCTGATTATTAGAATCATTTAAATTGTAAAACTATTTGAAATATATAAAATACTTATTGCAATGACTTTCTTCATCATTCATTTGTGCACAAACATATTAGTATTCACTATAAGCTCCCTTAATCCTAGTGTCACAAACAATGGAAGGGAAAAGCAAAATAAGTTCTATACTTTCACTGAACCTGCAGGTAATTATTAATAAATAACAGAAACTGAAGGTAAAGTTATGTTTTATGAAAAAATATTTAATAATAGAATTTAAAGCAATACTTAAACTGAGTAAACCAGAAAAGATCTTTTAGAAAAATGATGCATAGATTGAACTGGCAGGTGGATTGGTAAGCAAATAACATTTCAGAGAGACTGGTCAACCCAAAACCAAGGCATTCTCCACCTTATATGTTTCTTACACTAACTTAAGCTGTTCAAACTACCAGGGAAAGCAGACACAAAATGACACAGACCCTAAAACAAAATTACTTTTAGGAAACTTCAGATTTTACCATAGGTTCTGGGTTTGCTTTCTCTAGAAACTACTATGAAAAGCTACTTATGGAGCTAACTTGGAAGACACTCTGGCACCATTCTATAAATTGGAATTTAAAAAAAAAAATCTTGCTGGTGGCAATGAGAACATTGATATCTTTGGAAGCACAGTATTTCAGTACAAAGGACAACAAGCCATGAATTAACCATTATTGCTCTATTTCACCATCTGGATGGCAAACTCAACATGCTTAAAACAAAGGTATCTCCGCTGCTGAATGATTTTCAGCAGGGAAAACAGAAACCAGGATAAGTACAGACAAGTTAAACAGCAATGGCGCATCATATTGTCTAGAATTCTGATAGTTGAATGAATAAACAGCAATGGTAATGTATATATTAACAGATGGTGCCATAAATTTAATTAGCTATAGAAAAAGAGCATTGTTCTTGTTTTTATTTATAATTAAAGATTACTTAGCTCTTAGAAATCATTTTTGCAAAGCTGAAAATCCATTCTTCTTAAGGTAGCACCTGATGATTTTTTTTCTCTTACCATGGTAATCTAAATGTAAGACATATGTATGTTCTGTGTAATGCTGATAATATTAAGCAGTCATTTCTCTGGAGGGTTGGAGGAAAGACCCTGGTTTGTAAAGCATCCATTTTTTTTTTTTTTTTTGGTATAAATGTGCTCAAGATGACCAATTTCTAGCTTCTAGCCTGACATCACTGAATGTGGAATTGGAAAGAAATACCTACACTCAACTCTAATGAGCTGGTTTGAACTAGCTCCAATACACCACTCTTTATAGAACTATAATCGGGAACTGCTTGTGGTTGAGTACTTTATTATGTCCTTACGAGCCTCTGCTAAAATCTAACATTTTCTACCTGATATTGAGAATTGGCTTTTGTCTTCATCATCAAAATCACTGGCTGCTATATTTTTCTGATCTTACTGAACAGGAGCACAATTATCCCTCTGGATGTTTCTGCCCCAAACCTGGCTTCTGGTGACTTTGTAGCACCTGCCATGGAACACATAATCCTCACAACAATTTTATGGCAGCTGGGTTAGTATTTATTTCTCTAAGGCTTGGATCCTGAAAATTTTTGAACTGTCTATGTCCCATGAAAGCTGAAAGATTTGAATGCTGGGAGTAGTTCTCAGACACACTTTGACAAAAGAGGATGCACGGCCATTTCTACTCCACTGCATTGATCTGGCATACAAACGTTCTGCATTTATGTATCCACTCCAAAAGTTCCTTATCTATTTCCCAAAAACCCCTTATCTTTCAGATTCTGGACCTAACAGTTCCTGGGTGTTGACCCTATTGTTCTTTGGGGGATAGGTCAGAGCCTGCACTAGTTAAACTAAATGTATGCTGTTTTAGTAATTCTCTACAAGTTTCTAAATCCCAGAGAATTCTCTCTTTCCTATTTTTTGTGAAAACAGCCTTAATAGTCACATCATTCCTGATCCATGGATACAAACTAACTCTTGAGTGTAACAGATTTATTTCATGATAAAAAAAAAAAAAACTAAAATTCAAAATTCCATTTGAAAAACAAAATATTTGTTTTCACTTGGCTTATCTCTTGAAAATCCAAAACACACTAGATTTCACATTACTGGTACATAAGAATTTGAAGTGCATACATTTATAAATCAGAGCTGAGTGATGACTTTTTACCTTCCCTCCCCCATACTTATCTTCTTTCTTCCTGAAGTAACCAATGCAATTCAAGATTGAGATATGGGTCTTTGGAAAAGACACAGGTTAAAATCCACTTTACCATGCTAAAACCGTTATTACTGAGGATAGTCAACTATTGGGGATACACTGATGTATAATGCTCCTGCCTTTATAGACGTTACAGTCAAACTTGAGATACCAATTCATTTTTAAGTGCTAAGGTTTAATAGTAATACCAGATACTTTGTTAAATCATAAGAAGTACCTCAAACTTGTGTAGTCAGTGAAAAATTCCATTGAAACTCTGCTGGAGGTCTGATAAATAAATGGGCACAAATTGTCAAACAACATAGTGTACATCAGGACATACTGTACAGATTTCTGAAGTAGGTTCCACACTTCATTATAATGGTTCAAAATGAATGGACAAATGAGTTCATTGTCAGGATATTTATTGGTTATTTGTGAGAAACTGAAACAAATGCGGGGGGGGGTCACAGAGACTAAATGTTATAAAGAACTATAATTTATTGCCAAACATGCTGAAAGTTCAGCCTAGAGTATTTTTCGCTTGTCAATTATCTTCTAAATCCTGTTCCAAACTGTTCTGTGATTTACTTGTCAAGTGGTAATGCCCATGTTGTCTTAGTTAGTCATTTCCAAAATCAAACTATTAGCAGTTATTAATTATATTAATAGTTCATATGATTATATAATAATTAATAACTGACATAAAATATAGTTCTAAGGATGTTTTTACAAGTATTAACCCCATAAATTATTATGCCTTTTTTTTTTCATCTGACAAAAGGTTACACCATTAGATGGATATCGCCAGTATGTTAGCTTGCTAGTAGAAAAGCAAGGAATCACTAGTCAGCACTGAGTAATCAGGGATTGCTCTTGACTCTTCATTAGGAATTAGAAGAGTAAGATCAATCTCAGAGTCTAAATGATAATTGAAGGAAATATTTAATATTTATATTAATTCTGTAGAACTTCAAAGGGCTTTAGTATATTTGGGTTATGTCTCAGTATTGCTGTATTAGATTAAAACTGATAAATGTTAAAATATTTGAAAGAGCAATAATAGCCAAGTGCTGTAAATAATCTAAGCACTGTCTGAATGTGGTGTGTGCACATAATGGAATACTACTCAGTTATTTAAAAGAAGAAAATCCTGTCATTTGTCTTGACATAGATGGGTTTAGAAGTTATGCCGAGTGAAATCTGATGGGAAAAGACAAACACATAAACTTTCACCCCATGTAGTTTTTACTGTTGCCTTTTTTAAAAAAGGATTTTGAGCTTTGACATATAAGAATTGTGTGTATGACGGTGGATGACTATGTGCTTAATTTGTTAAAGACTGAGAAGGGTATGTAAGTTTCCTTGATGCTTTTACAAGCTTTATTTTATGTGTCTTAGTGGTATACAATTCAATATGAAAATTCATGACATTTTTAACTGGACTGTACTTTAGCAATAAAAACTGTTTCTCGGGACCCATGTAATACTTAAAATTCTTATTGTGCATAATAGGAAAATAGTTCCAAAGAACTTTTAGTATTAAAACACAGAGTCACAGCTCCTGCCCTATGTTTTTCCAAGAGTACATCTTAACTCTTACAATCATTTTTTTATATTTATGTTCCTATGAATATCATATATGGAATTATTTTTATATTTATAAGTTATACACTTATTCATATTTGTCCATAGCGATAAGCATAATGACCAGCCTCTACCTCCCAACAAGTCTACATAAACACCTCAGGGATGGAGCAGATGTGAATAAAGACACCTTGTTATAGAGAGATTATTCTGAAGTCATGAAACAGTTGCTTAAACAAAAGAAATTATATAATTGTAAGTTTTACACAGGAAAGTTTTGCTTAACCTAAATATTAAATAAACCACTAACTGAACAAAACAGACTATAATGTTAAAATTAGGAACATGTATTTTTCAAAAAAAAACCTAATAGATAATTAAAAAATATGGTGGGAAAATGTTATAATATGCATAATAAAAAATTCAGTTAGAGTATTTTAAAGGATTCCTATAGATGAAAATAAAACAAGGCAAAATGTATTCTTGTTCAATAGGTAGTCAGACACAGACAGGTGAAATTTATTCCATGTGTGCCACACTCCTCAAATAAATGCTAAAAACACAGTCCAATAATCTTGCACCCCAAACACTTACACAGGGAACGCCTGGAACTCTGATATCACTCCTGAAGTATGTAAATTTGTAAAAACCAGATTGGGAAAATATATGGCAGTATTAAACTGAAATGAATGCTTTATCACATGAACTAGCAATTGCAATCCTGAGAATGTATTACAATAAATGAGTATGGCTATTCACTAAAGGTTCTGCATTAGAAATATTTGTAACACATAACTGAAAACTGAATACTATCCAATCTTTAAAATGGAATAAATGAAGTTTGGTATCACATATACTGCACATGCTTTTCAGTAATACCAGTAACTGAATTACAAGCAATACTGTGGATGAATCTCACTAAAACAATAATAAAAGATAAGAGACAAATATTTCTTACTGTATAATTTCATACCTCTAAGTTCAGCCACAGGGTGTTAAATCTATTAATGCACATTTCAGATCAGGAAAGTGATGTGTTTGGTTGGTATAAAGACTTCAAATGACATTGTGGGTTCCTAAGTTGCTTGTAAGGTGCTCTAATGTGACTGTGGTGCTGGTGACCAGCTGTTCTCAGTTTTTGACAATTTATCAAGATGAGTTCTGAAGAGATGTGCACTTCCCAGTACCCGTACTATAATTTAATAAAATTCCTATTAAAAATGCCCCCCCAACACCTGCCAAATTTGCTGGCCCACCCATTGACCGGTGAATTGTACCAAACTTTTCATAATAACTATAAGAACTCTAGTATATTTACTACAACGAACTGTTAAACAAATTTTAATCCTTTAATCAAGTATTTATTTCACACTGTGTCATATGCACTACTCTATCCTAATTTTGTAGCCACTGTGTATGCTAGCTAGAACCTCCATAGTGAATATAACCCACTTCTCCCCCATAGCTGTCTTTCCCATGATTAATAGGCAGACAAGGGAATTACACCTAGTAGCCAAGAAAATAAATCTATGGAAATATTTTCTACCATTTGAGCACACAACCATGAAAAAAATTCATATATATTACAATTAAAGAGCCCAAGAAATAAAGTTAAATAATCAAAATTTGGACATAGAACATGGTTCCCTCCATCACATACTTAAAACATACTAAACAAATATTAATCACTTACTTTCCTGTTAATGTAATTTTGTAAAAGCAATTATTGCTAAGTTATCATTTTTCCATGGAAGTCTGAAGCATCACACTTCTGATGGGAGTAAACTTTAATAATTTAGTGTAATTTTAATAATGTCACCCTTTCTCCAAATTTAACACCTTGCTAGACATTTTTCATATAAACATAAGTGATGACAGGTCTCCTTCCAAGAAACTTAAGATTTTTAGTTTTGTATCTCCCAAGCAGTGGAAAATGGTAAGGGTACAGTCAGTTATCATCATCTTACTAGTTTTGTAACAACTATGACAAAACCAAGAGTAAAAACAAGAGAAAAGTTTTACTTACTGTTCAGGAGGTCAGAAGTCCAAAATGAGCATCACTGGGGCTAAAATCAGTACTTGGGCAGTCTGCATTTCTTCCTGGATTCCAGAAGGACTCCGTTTCCTTAACTCCCTTGAGCGTCTAGACCAAGCACCACGGACTAGGTGCGCTGTGGCTTGCTTATAAAGACTCACGATTACTTTGGGTCCACCTGGGAAATTTCTGCCACCTCTACGTCAGCTGATAACTCCCCTCCCCCAATTTATTCCATCTGCCACTTAGCTCTTTGTGGTGTAACAAAATAAGTTCACAGGTTTCAGGGATTGAGATATAGGCGATGTAGAAGAGTCACTTTTACCTTCCACACCCGCCAGTACAATTCACTTGAGGATGCTTTATCCACTGCTCTGTGCATGGATTAATACTGGGGAAATACATAAAAACAGCAAATGCCAATCTTTGAGTTCAGACAATCATTATAATAGGTGTAAATGCTTGAAAATAATATTCTATTTTTAAGTGCGATATAATTAACATCACATGATATAGTTCAGTAGTGCAACTAAGAGATCAATATTTTTGATGTTCTGTTTCTGATTTAGTATACTGCAAGTCACTGGCGGAAGAGCTTGAAAGAAAATCATTCCATCTTAAGAAAAAATAAAACTGAGGACAGATTTTAAAAGAAGAAATGAAATATTATGGTTGGTATACAGGAATTGTAGTCAGTCAGGATATTCATTTTTATTTTTATGACAACTGTCTCTAATGCAGATATGTGGACTTACACAATCTTGTATAGAGTCTTCTCTGAATGAAGTATTTTAATGTTCTGATTCAGAAGACATATAAATATGATATTCCTAATATTAAATATGAAATTTACTTTTATTTCTAATTTGATGTAAAATTAGCAGGTAAAGATGATTGGAAACAGCTGAACAAACAATACATATATAATTATAACAAATAGTATTTGATAATGTATAATATAGATTATATATGTGGTTATAGATATATCAAACATAATCATAAATATAAAATATTTTACTCTTTCCAATTATCTTTTTGTTCTGGTATCTATGTGTGTGTGTGTTTGATTATCTAGAAAGTGTGATTGTATAGCAGCAGGAAAGGTGGCACATTTTGCAGGTTCAGGATGGTTCTTAGCAGATGGGTCAAGGAAGGAGAGTCTTGGAGCCCTCGGTGGCTTTCTATGCTTTTATTAGTAGAGGTGACCAGGTACATGGCAGGCAGGGGTGCCGGGGGGCCGGGAGGCTGGCAGACCTCCCAGCCCCCGGCACATCTCATCCTCTCAGCTGCTTTCTACTGCCTCTGCTCGCCAGTACTGTCGGTCCTGTTGGTTCTGGCGTCCTCATGACGCCACACATTTAAGCCCGGGTCCAACTCAGGTGTGCCCACTTGGGCATGCCCACCCTGGAATGCTTTCAGCACCGCAGGTGTCCATCATCACAGTGGTGGGAGGCTGGAAAGACCTGATTTCTCTAACCCTACAGATTGTAATATGCTACATAGCACATTCAACTCTCTATTCAACACATCGTTATCTGTTTGTATATTTTCGTGTGAGATTATTAATAAAGGTAAATATTCATGAACTGAAATAGAATATAAATGATTTGTTTCAAATTATTAAAACCCCAAAACAAATATGCCAAATCAACCAAGGATTCATGAAATGCTTTAAAATCCAGAGAAAATGGAATACGGATTAAACTTGAACAGTTTTGTAGAGGATAAGGATTTACTATGTGCATACTTAGGAGCACTTCAGTCTAAGCAAAACATTAAACGACAGTGTCAAATTCTTAGCCTGGAGCTTAGTTATCAAATTTCCTTACTTGGTTGTAGCATTAAGGATGCATTGAGGAAAGGACAAAATGCATTTAATACTATAGGAAGAAAAAGTTAATGATCCTAAAAGATGATCATAGCTGCTTGTCCTTGAGTATTTAAAATAATTTTTTCTCACCTACAAAGTTACAAAAAATGTTTTAAAATGATATTGGGTTTCATATGCGATATAAATCCTTTAATTTCCCAAGAGCATTAAGTGGGCAAACTCATAAACCAGATTTGACTTTCATTGTCCTGTCTGATAACTAAAAGCACTTATTTTTTCGAGTTTATAACCTCCACACTGAGAGGCATTTGTTTCTTCTGAGGACTTTTGCCAGTATTGTTAGCAAACTACAGCAGTATTTATGGTCTCATGGTCAATGCTACTTTGTTTTCCGTTTGAACCAGGTTAAACTGGGAAGCAGAATTTGCATGTTTCTCCAATCAGTGACTGCTTTTTAATAAAAGTACAGTGTCATTACTGAACAGTTAAGATGAATTTTGTTTACCAATTTATGAAGGTGCTATTGATAAATAGAAAACTGCAATTTTAATATATGTAATTTCATGAGTATGAACATATGCATATAAGAAGCTTAATTTTAGTAATATAACTATACTCATTAAATGATGCTCGGTAATTAAGACCAAAATCTAGTAATTATAAACACAAGGAATCTTTTTTTCCACTCTCAAATTACATCTGACTTTAAAGAAACAGTCTTTGTATGATTTTAATTTTCTGATGTATCCTTCATGATTCCAAACGTTTGGAATCAGCTGCCTTTGGAGTTTCCTATCCTGATCAGATATGACTTGGACTTGCAATCAAACACTCTTGGGCATAATAAATTGAATACAATAATAATCTGGCTCCCTACACCTACTGAAAAATTAGCCACCAGGATTTTGTTGCCTCCCTATGTTACTAGAAAGTAACAGTCAACTAGTCACTATCGCCTTCCTTCAGTTGTTGGATGAAATCATGGCAAGGATGTGACCCCTAGTTGAACAACAACAAACTAAACTCTGGTAATGGAAGAATTTCCATTCCCTCCCATGTCCTTGGGACATATGTCCTTCCTGTCAACCCTACATAGAAGATGCCTCAAAGACACAACCCAAGATCGTAATGTGTTTTGAGTCCATCAGAACACAGTTAACTCCTCTATATAAAGTTTTAGGACTATAGCAGGTGAATGCAAAGATCTACTCCTCTTGTGTCCCCTAAGTCTTACAGATAAGTTCACTTGCTCTTTAGAACTGTCATCCACCAAGTTGCATCTTCCTTCAGTCACCATTGCCCTCTGTGTTCATAACCAATTTGTGAGCCACCACCAATTCACTCCGTGTGCATATCCCACTTGATTAACCCTGCATTTTGACAGATGTGAGTCATATCCATTTTTTTACTATTTATAAGTAGTTTGAGTGAAGGGAAGAAAACTCTTGGGGCAAAGTAATTAAGTTGAATTGCATAGTTGTGCTAAACAGAACTAATTACAGTTCAATTAAATTTAATGTTCAAATAGAATCATAATTTAATTATTTCAACAACAAATACCAGTTGAAATGTAAATGTATGCTTATTTTACATTGAAGAACATAAATTAGACACTCCTTTTCAGAAATCAAGTGTGACTAAAAGATATGAGTATTACAGTATGGTTCAGCATAATTACCTGTACTTATTTGGTATGTCCTTTGTAGTTCTAACCTTTGGAATCAAATGCTCTTTGGAGTTTCCTATCCTGACCCAGTTCTCATAATTATTAATGGATATTTTTGGATTAAAAAACTGATGAGTCATGAAAATTAATCTTCAGAAAAGGGACTAATTTGAGTTGAGATGGATGCTAAATCATCAACATATGTTAAGCTGAAACTGTCGCACACGATCTGGCTTCATAAGTTTACTCAGCCTATAAAACAGTCCTAAAATGGTATTAAAATTTACCTGCAGTGAAGTTTCACTGGTTCTCTAGTAGTCTCCCTGCTGTTACGAACTGTTAAATTAAACAAAATGAACAAGGCAACTGTTTTCAGCATTTAAGGACAGGAAATCTTATGTTATGAGCTCAGTATTTTTCCCAGATTAATAAATGTGCATGATTTCTTGCCCATGACACAGGGAAGAGTCCCATAGAATCTCTCTAAAGAGGAGACAGAGCTCAGAGGTGGGAGTTGCTGATGAAATATCTGGAGTCTGGCACTCATAAATACCAAGGAATCAAGCACACAAGAAAGGCCAAAACTTTGGAAGACTGTCCACACTCTGACCAAATCTTTGGAGACTGTCTAAACTCTATACTGAGGACCTACACCTACTCTACAAAGGTCTAACTACAAATCTGAATAAATTTATAGGGAAGAAGACTTTGCACTCTGAGTTCTGTCAAACCAGGGAATTGGTAAACAGCCTACACTTTCTAGAAATTTTCCTTAATGAAGTATAAAAGGAAGTCTATACAAAATTCAGATGACAAGGCAGTGATTGAACCATCTCTTGACACAACCTTCACAGCACTTCAGAGGAAAATAAGAAAACTAAGTTTCTGCAAGATCTAGCACTATTAAAGATTAAAAACAAAAAAAAAATCATTTAAAGTTGGACTGAATGTGGGCCTCCCTGGTGGCACAAGGTGTTAAGTCACAGCACTATGAAGCTATGTGTAGCCACTGAAGCACGAATTCGATCCCCAGACAGGGAGGTGAGCCACATGGCACAGCAGAACTCTCCTGTCTCTCCTGCTGCTCCCCTCAGCAGTGTATTTCAATAAATCCCTCCTGTGTCTTTGGTGAATCCTCTCACCCCCCATACCTCTTTCTGTACCCCAGTTCTTGTATGCATAAATAAATATTTTTTTAAAAAACTGGACTGAATGAAAATAATCTGAAAACAAAGCCTTCCAAATGTCTATTTTTTTTATTTCACCGATACTTTGTCTAATTAGATATTCACACTATGCTGGAATTTGGGTAGCAAGCTAATAAAATGATGGTTTTCTTAGATTCAATTTATTGCAGACCATTTATTGTTGTCTAGAGAATTTTCAAAGCAAAGTAAACCTAATTTTTAAAATCTTAACAGGTATTTATCTTTTTTAAGATTCTTGTGACTACAGTTTTTGTTGTTGACACTATTTTTAGTAACACTTAACATAACAGCTTAGTAACCAAACTTTGTATTTATCTTTGCAATAGTCAAAAGTGTAATGATACAACTTCTTAAAATTAAGTTACTTCATCCTTAATAGTTAAATAAAAATCCTAAAATTAACAATTTACTTAAGGATAGAAAAGTTTGGTGCTTAATGGAAAATTTCCTGCAATTAATCACTAATAAATGCATGAGGAACTTACATACTAATGTCTATTCACTGAGTTGCATACCCACAAAACATGTATGAAAATCTCTTTACTCTTTTCATTTCTGGAATATATTCATATTTCTACTCCCTTTAATACAAATGGGTAGTCACAAAAAGTCAAGATTCCTTTCAATAAATAGTCTACTACATATTTAGTAGTTTCCTGAAAAAGATTTCTGCTATCTGAGGAATGAAGAAAATATACTTAAGAAATTTCTGGCTAAGAAAATCCTAATGCTTGAGTTCTCTAAAATGTTCTTCTCAAATAGATAGCCATCTCACATGAACATCTTTAGTGATATAAATCCCTTTTCATGTTTGAACAACTATGTTTTTCACAAATGAATTGCAGTCTTTTTTGTTTTTTCCTTACTATAGCTGCTGCTCCCCGATCTAACTCTTTCCAACTGCCTACCCATCATTAGGCCTAGGTTCAGACGCCACCCATAACACTGATTGGCTCATAATTAAGCCAAAATCCATTTGCCTCTATAGCTCAAACTCAACGATTATTACATAAGAATGACTTTTCTACTTATCAGCTTGCTATTTATTTTTCTTCTGTATGTCTCATTCTTTATCAAAATTAAAAAAAAAAATCCTTCCACTATATTATTGCTATAGAAAGGCTGTCATTTTTCTTTGTAATAGGTAGTCTTTTGGTTGAATATAAAATTCAACAAATTTTCAATATGGTAAGGGATGCTGTGACATATGAAATAATGTTTCTGAAATGACTGTGGTATGCTAAATGTTGTTTTGTATGTATTTCAAGTTTTATTTTCTATTTTTTTCCCCTCTGGAAAACATATTATTGGAACTCTGAAAGATATCAACAGAACTCTCATGAACTATATAGACATGTGGTCTCCACCATAATAAAGCTTATAGTTTCCTGGGAAAAGTAGACATTGAACAGATAATCATGAAATTGATTTATTACAATTGTAATAACTATGGTTGAGGGGGATCTATTCAAGTCTGAAAGAAGTTTCACAGATTAAATAAATAAATTGATTTGCAAAATTTCTTAGAAAGGAATTTGGTATTCAATTGACTTAAATGTAGTCACTAAGAGCACAGTTTGATTTGACGGCTTTCTGAAACATAGTCTATGATAACATAAATACAAGCAAACCCTAAGAGAGATACTCTTAATGAGATAGCCACAATGAATATATTCATTAAATTTTAAAATTTTCATTGATAAAATAAAGAATAATAAATGGTGATGGAGGCATATAACTTGTCTTTTCAGAAAATAACAGTAATAGAAAGTTAGTACTTGTGACATTATGTTGTGTGCCCTCATTCTCATTCATTCTTCTTCCTTTTCCTCTTTGTTCTTAAATAAGATTTTACTTTATTTTTTTAAAAGGTTTATTTATTTATGCGTACAAGAACTGGGGTACAGGCCAGAGGTGTGGGGGTGAGAGGATTCACCACAGAAAGAGCACAGAGCAGAGCAGGCAGATCAACGGAAGTACACTGCTGAGGGGAGCAGTGGGCACAGCAGGAGAGGTCTGCTGCACCATGTGGGTCCCCTCCCTGGCCAGCAGCAGGGATCAAACTCATGCTGCAGTGGCTGCGGTTTGCTTCATAGTGTGTTGCTTAACCCACTGCTCCACCAGGGAGGCCCCAAGATTTTATTTAATTTAAACAATGACACAAGATGTATGTACTATATTTTATCCCTTTCATTCAGGTGAACTAAAACTTTGAGACTTTAAATCATTTCAGTACTATAGGACATCAATATCAGTAAGTGGTATACACTAGAATTCAAAGGCAATTTTCTCTGATGGAAAGCTGATACTCTACACCTACTTGGTGGGTTGTGTTTTCATATGAGTTTTTAAATGTTACCTAGAACTGGAGACTATTTTAGGGAAGTGACAGAAAAATGATAAGTTTATGAGTCTTGGGTGCAGGGTAGTATAACAGACATAGAAGTAAAGAAGTGCTATAATTTCCTAACACACAGCAAGTAGAACTTCCAAATCCCTCAAGTTAAGAGGGTTCAAAAAGTCTTAACAGAGAGGTACCCTTAAGATTAGTCTTGAGGAAAAAAATCAGTTTGTCCTCTAAATTTTAGCTGCATAAAAAAATACTTGCACACAGGATGATTAACAAATATTACAAAATTAAATTGAGGTCCCTAAGGAGTCTTACATAACTGGATTATAAAATGCATTATCAGAATAATTTCTAAATATTTTAGCCAGAGAACCAATGTCTGTGCAATTAATGACAGTTTTAATTAACTAATTGATTTAATAGGCTTCTTGATTATCAATATGAGAAATAATTTAATGTGTTTTTAATTTCATTTTCAATATTAAAGAAATCTTCTGTCTTGATTTCTTTATTGATATACAATTTATCTAAACCCCAATTTGGAAAACGTCGTCAACTGGGTAAGAATGTTTTGAGGGAATGTTTTGAGGGAAGAGTAATAAATGGTTGAAAGTAATCGATTACATAAATTATTTGAGGTTTCAGGTTTGCTTTTTCTATTTGTTTATTAAATGGCTTTGAGGGAATTTGTTTGACATGAAATCAAAAGAGGCTTGTGGAAATTGTATTATCTATTTCATGGCAATGCATAATGAACCTCTGAATGAAGGATTAGTTACCTGTGTTTTTGAATAGTTAAAGGGAATGTAAGTTTATTTTCTTGTCAGCAGAACACATCAACCTAGATGTAATCTGAACATTTCGACATTCTAAAATGTGTTTCTTTTTCCATGGATAACTTCCAAATGCTATATCAAAAGCCAAAATCACTCTTCATCTTTCTAATTTGGCATGCATTTCTATTCAAGAATATTTCTATGTTTACCAAATGTCCATTTGAACAACTGCATTCATCATTTGTTCCTCCCTATGTTACCATTCATCCTTGAATCATCAACTTTTGTTTTGCGCCATTTACTTCTAATGGAAATGTTTTCCTTCTATTTCGAAAGATTGATACAACATGAATGAATATATCCTACATCATCAGTAGGATATTGCAACCCTATGCTGTGAACCACTGAAATGGGTTCCTCTCCCAAATTCCTAGTTGAGTTTTAATACCCTGTGTGACTATATTTGGGGATAGGAACCTTAAGGAGGTGACTAAGGTTAATGTCACAAGGTTGCACCCCCATTCTGATATTGCTATCATCTTAAAAAGAAGAGACAGTAAAGATCTCTCTGCCACCCCCCCCCAACCCCATGTAGAATGGAAAGAATGTGATAATACAGGGAGAAGGTGGCCATCCACAAGCAAGAGTCTCATCAGAAACCAATAAATTTTGAACCTCAGCATTGGGCTTTCAGTATCAAGAGTTGTGAGATCATAAAGTCCTTTTCCTTAAGCCATGAGTATGTTACATTCTATTATGACTGACTTATAAGAATGACATAAATGGTAACCAGGTTAAGAACAGGTAACTTGTTCTTAAATGTTTCAAGGGCTTCAATAGAAATATCTCTGGGAGCCCTCTGTAGATGGATTTATAATGCATGGAATCTGCAAAATTTAATTATACAGATCTGGTCTTTGTGTATGTATTTTTTTTAAAAAATCTACTTTCATTACTACAGACTGACCATTGGTATTCATTCTCTGTATCTACCTGAAGTTAGCCTTTTGCTAATGCATCACCAGCAATAAGTCCTAGGTACAACATCCTTTTATAACAACCATGACAACAAAAACTGTCTTAGAGAAGTCATCAAGCAATATTTATAAGTGACAGATTATTAGTTTAATGAACGCAGAAAAATGTAGTCAAATCCCTAAGTCCTACTTTTAGCTTTAGTCTTTGAGAAAGTGATTTTTAGAAGTCTGTTTATTTTAAAATAATAGTACTACTGGATTTTGTACTATCTAAAACACTAGTACAATACCAATCAAGGTTTGATTTGAATAATTAAGAGAAAGGTACAGAACATGTTTCGAAGCCTGTAGGGACAATTACTGTATTTTCAGCCATTATAATCATAGTTGCTCTAGTTCTATGTTGATGTTTTTCTTTTATAAAAAGAATTTTACTTAATTCAAATTTAATGTGACATTAAGTATACACTCCACTAGAAAATAAATCATTGGAATATTTAGGAAAAATATTAAAGCACTGAATTCCCAAGAAGTATTTGTAAGATTTAAGTGTTACTCAGAAAACTACAGCACTTAACCTTATCTAGCCACACCCTATAATCAGTAATTACCGGTTCCTGAAATAACATTTTTTAAAATGATAATATTCATATCATAGTAAAATCTTAGACTTGGTTTAAGATTAGTGATAATTAAAATTATACACAAATTATTCCACTAGTATAGGGAAGGTTTTCTTCCCACAAGAAGTGTTTAAAACTACAATCATAAGATCCTTAAATATTTAATACTTGGATGAGGTGTTCCTGGAATTAATTTACAATGGAAAATATTTTTTTTTCCATTTAAAAGAAAAGGAATCCAAATCTAAGAGAATTTAAGTCTTTGCTCAAAGGTGCTATTAAGTGGCAAGGTTGATAGAATTCCAAACTGATTCTAATACCCATTTATTGCCTGTAAAAATTCAGATTTGATGAATCTTACATCACACAAAATTATTTTTTAAAAGATGTACATTTTTATTTCACTTACTATAACTAACATTGACTTGCCTATACATGTATCCAACTGATAATTGTGTGGAGTGGAAGGATAATATAGCTATGTTAGTTTTTAGTATAGTGACTATAAAATGTCCAAGTATTAAGTATCAACATTATTTGTAATACATGATTTTTTAAAGCTAAAATGTTTAATAACTAAGATAACAGATTTGGGTAAAAAAGTAATGCTGGTATTTACCACTCATAAAACTAATATTTCTAACATACAAAATATATTACAACTAAGTAAAATACCAGTGAACTTTTACTGAGATTATGAAGGCAAAGGAGAGTTACAAAGAAAATTCAGAGTAGTTAATTTACTAATGATAGAAAAGCATTTGTAGCAGAAATTTTCTTCTGTTCAAATGATTATTTAAAGATAATGTCAAAGATTCTAGGTTTTACAATCTCAGATAATGAAAGTAGGTGATGCTAACACCATTTACCTGGGTTCTTCAGTGATTAGATATTAAAGTATTCAAGAGATTCTCTTGTTTTAACCAATGGAAGAGTATGCAAAAGGTGAATTAAGAATGGTATTATTTTACTAGCTTAAATGTGTTTAACTTTTAAAGGAGCAGATGATACTGGCTAACGTATTTGTCTTCAAATTAAGACACTCATTATTAAATAAAGGGGATTTCCTGTACTATATGAATGCAATATGTATTTCAAATAAAAATATCTCTTCTGTCCTTTTAAAACCACCTTATAAAATAGATTTAAAAATGGTCAATCTTGGAGTAGATGAACAATTTCAGGATTCTATAGGGATTGCCTGATAAAATACAAGGCACCAAGTTAAATTTGAATTTCAGGATAAATGATGGGTAATATTTGAATATATGTTAGGAGTTTAATTGTCTTTCGCCAAAATTCATATACTGAAGTCCTAACCCCCAGGACCTCATATTGTAACTGTATTTGGAGATAGGACCTATAAAAAGGTAATAACGTTAAAATGAGATCACAAAGATGGGTCAATATGACTTACAATTGGGTTCTTATAAGAAGAGGAAATTTGAACATAAACATGTGAAAACACAAAAAGAAGATGGCTATCATTCATTAAGGAGAGTGGCCTCAGAAAGAGCCAGCCTTTCAGAATCTAGGTCCAGTCTGTGAGAAAAGAAATTTCTGTTTTTTAAGGTCTCAATTCTATAGTACTTTGCTTGGTAGCCCCAACAAACTAATAATATATACTTAATATATTTATTTGCTAGATGTGACAACTCTAATTATAAAATATTAAAACAGTATATTTTGCAATGAAAAAGAGCAGATAAGCATGTTAATTTTTAATTTATTTTTGTTTTTGGTAATGCTTGTAGTCTATTTTCCAGATTCTAACCACCCTTACATGTAGGGGAGAACTCAGTGCTTAATATATATAATTCAGAAAGCTTTTCAAACTTTAAAGTCTGAATAAATTTAGAAAAAAATATGTAATATACAGATATCCCATTATTATTAGGGAAATGTCTGATTAAATTAGGTTACATCATGTATAATGTCTCCATTGTTATTGAATAATATTTAGGGAACGTAAAACAATGAACGCATTATACAGTTTGAAGAGCCTCTGGGTAGCCACTCAGTAAATATTCCAGTTATTAAGTTAGTAGCCAGAAAGTAGTATCTGTTTCTTATTAACAAGTGAAACTTTCAGATCCAAGAACAACATTTAGTTTTGAGTTATCTTCCAGGTTGAAAAATTTGCACCTCACTCTGCAAATAGCTTCAGGACAGAAAACTAACCAGAGATGTCATAAACAATATTGCTTTCACTGTGCTGTTCCTAGGTTAAAACTACTAAAGGGTTCTCATCCTAATTCAGAAATCTAAATTACAGATTTTAAGACTTTTATCATTTGATTTTATATAACATATCTAACTTTATTTCCACCACAAAGACATTCCTCTAGTATTGCCGATTTTCCCATTTTCCTATGTGATTACCATAGACTTACCCGCTTATTTTGCTTAATTTCTCATTCACTCTGGAATTCCTTTCATATCTTCTTTTTTCTTCAACTCCTTAAATTTAAATTTCTAGTTTCCTTCTTTATACTTTATAAAGAAGGTTATACCTTTATGCTGAAGGTAATATTGGTTTGATTTCCAAAACTGTATGTGACTCAGGGATACAGGATTTAAGAGATGTGATTCGAGGTCATACTAAACCTCAACACTAAGCTAATTGATTCCTTTCTCTTATTCACTGATTCATCACATACTTTTGAGGATCTGTTTATCATAACCCAAGCCCCAGTATGTAATGACAGCAAGCCAGACATGGCATCTTAGATCGCACTTTGTAATGAATAAAACTATATTTCTGTTTTAATTTACTTAGAGATAAGAAATAATTTTAGACTTTATATCATTTAATGTAATAGTGACAATGATGCTTCCAAAAAGGTTAGCTTCTGTAGGGCTAAATTTGTAAAACCTGTATATTTAAACCATGGTTCCCAGAGGAGTCCATTGTGAAAAGAATGAATTATAAACTTTAAAAGGGAAGGGAAAGTCTGCTTCCTTGAAGGACTTGGTTTTAGTCATTGGAAATGCAGAGTTTACATCGCAGTTTAATTTGGATCAATGAAGATACAGGGAGAACAATATATGTGATATTGTTGAAGACAGCCCTTTAGCTGGTTGATTAGTGACAAGAATGCTCAGTTAGGTGAATAAAAAGTTCTCTTAATTAGAAACAACCAAGTTTGAAGTCACAAAATTAGCAGAAAGAGATGAGAGAGAGGTGAAAAATGGAACTAGGCAAGTAGGTGAGAGGTGCCAAGTCCCAGAACTGACAACTAAAATAAAGTGATGAGACAGTCTAAATTTTTAGGCTAAGTTCAGTTTAAAGACTCCTACTCTGAATTAAACCTGAATCAAAACAAAAAAGGTAAAGATGTTTCTAAATTTGTAATACTGCATTCAACACTGTTAAGGCATAGATTTGATTAAAATAAGTGACTGAGAATTAGAATTAAGATAGTTTATTAAAAGGTTATATTACTCTTTAACTTTGGAAAAAAATCCAAAACTGGGATAAATGCAGCTTCATACTGAATTTCAGCAATTCTGTTTTCTTTTAAGTAGCCATGTCTTTATTAATAATCTGATGAGGATAATCAACAAGAACACTGCAATCCTTGAATATCTTCCACAGTTTCTTTATGAAACATATTTTAAAAAAATAAGATTTTATTTATTTATGCATTCAAGAGCTGGGCTACATGCCAGAGGCAGGGGGTGAGAGACTTCACCAGAGACAGAGTGGGGAGCAGAACAGGCTGATCGACTGAAATACACTGCAAAGGGGAGCAGCGGGCGAGGCAGGAGAGGTCTGCTGTGCTATGTGGGTCCCCTCCCTGGCTGGGGATCAAACTTGTGCTGCAGGGACTGCAGAAGCCCTGCAGTGTGGCGCTCAACCCCTTGAGCCACCAGGGAGGCCCCAGATTTTAAAACTTTTTAATAAACAGCTTTTAAAACTGCTGAGGGCCATTATAAGATCAAAAGTCAAGAATTAGCATATACTTGGATACTTTATAAAATATCAAGAACATGAAGAGGAACAACTCTCCAAACAAGACATTGACAGTCAGAGTTTATAGATTAGATTCTGCCTGAATGCTGAATTTTAGCTTAAAGTCTAACAAAAGAGAGTGTCTGGTTTTAAAAAAATCAACATTCAGGTATTCATCATTTTATACTTGCTCCACATTGACCTAAAGGAACAATTTCAGATGTTTGTCTACTCTAGCTCCCTTTCAACTTCTTTTTATGCTCCTCCACCATCTCCCCCCCCAAAGAAAAAGAATAAAACCAAAAGGCCTCTTGTAAAATGTTTATACAGCTGGTTTTGTTTGTTTGGTTTTGTCTATCAGAGAGATTAAAGATAAATGAAAACAGTTACATATTGGAAGATATAGTATAAAATGATAATCTTTAATTTGTCAAATCAAAATTTGAAAGACCTGGTATGAAGATTTTCCTTTTGACAATCAACACTATTAATAGTAAAGCTTTTATACCTTTATTGAGACACTGTAGAGATGTTATGTATCCCTTACTTTCAAGGAGAAGTCAGTTAAATAACAGTCTTCCAGAGATAGCATTCTTTGTCAGTCTGGCATTAGAAAAAAAAATGTTGTTTCAGATATGTATTTTAAAAATAGTTCTTAAATTTTCAGACTAACTTAGGTTAGCTCCAAAACTTAAAGCAGAGTGGAAACAATCATATATTTCATTCTTACAGTGCTCTGACTTTCTTTATAAGTTCAAGGTGACAATTCTATTCTTTTTGTCCATTATATATATTCTATACTGATGTGGTACTGAAAGTATGGTATTAATAACCGGTCTACTGATACTTAAATTAAATTTACATATGTCATTGACACTTCCTATTATTACAGGAGACTCGTATTACCTTGACAAAAACATACTTTCTTTTAATGTCATGGAAATTGTTATGCATAGAACCTATTCTTAATACTTTCTATAAGAATGTATATCTTTGTAATAAAAAATCATTTATAATATTGATTTGGAAAATGTACATATATCAGTCAGCATAAACCAAATTATTCTATAGCAGTAAAACACTTTTTTAAAACCTCAGTGACTTGAAAACCACATAGTTGTAATTCTGTCATTGGTCCCACTGAGGTTTTACTAGCCCCTCTGTTCATGATAGTCATCACTGCCTTATGGCTGTCATCCCAGAGTATACTCGTCACTATTCCAGATTGAAAGAAGGATGCATATCAACCCCTCTCCTCACAACTCAAAACCATATCCAGTCACTTGGTTACAAACACTTAGAAATGGGCCAATAAGTATATTCTGCAAAGTGGTAAAAGGGGAAGAACCAGAAACATATGGTAAACAGCACTTATTATAACCACTATTTACCCTCTGATTACCAAATACTGCATACACTCCCCTTTCTGCACATACTATAAACTTGTTTCTCAAACATATACACTAACATAATTACAAAATCAATTTAAAAGCAAAGGATCTTTGGGTGAATGTGATATATGAAATTCATCACATCCACACCAGAAACACCTCTTCTTAAACAAGATATATGTTATCAAGATAATATGTGTTATCTCTCCCTAAACTTAAATATACAATAGTTTGGCAAATATTGGAAAATAGTGATTGCTACTAATCTTTCATATACCAACAGAATTTCTCAAATCACTACTGGGCAAACTTTATAAATATCTTTATTCTGAAAGTGAGGACTATTCTTTGAATACTCCCTGTGAGATGAGTTACTTGTCTAGTGTTCAATATGGTTCTTTTCACTCCTGTTGAAGATATTTTATCATTCTTGGCCACCCTTGAACTCAGTAAGATATATAATATATATAATATATATTTTATATATATCTTATATATTGTATTATATATTTTATATATTATGTATTATATATTGTATATCTTATATATATATCTTATATATTGCTGAGGCTTGAATAATATTCTCAGCTTAATCCCCTTACAGAGAATGGTCATTTTAAGCATTGGACAATGATAGTCTCTTTAATATAATTTATGGTTCATTTGGTAGAATCAATAACTTACTCACCTTCTTAACAATTGAATCTGTCAGTTCCATGTGGCAGTAACCAGTCTACAGTTGTGTATAGGGACAGTCTACTTTCCCATGACTTAATCACAAACAATTTGAGCTTATCAGTATTAGTGGGTAAAAAATGCCATTAGAAATTTTCCCAAACACCTTTGCCAACAAAAGATATTTTCTATGAATAATGTTAATTTTAAGAGGTTTTTAACAGTGAAAGTAAGATTTCTTCATTAAAATCAATCTTCCTGCAAGGTAGTCTTTCACTGGTGATTTTACTTAAAACATGCCTTATTTTTTATCTTTATTTCCTTAGGGTTAAGAAGTAATACCTCTTTCAAAGTTAACTTTTTTTGTATTTCTGAACTCTCTATACAAAGAGAGTTCTCTTATCCCTACTTCCAATGGCCTGATCATTTACTGAGTTCATGTGTTACTTGGAACATCTTGTTGGCTTCAGATGATTTATACAACACTGGCTACTACCAGTACTATGTTCTATCTGCTTTCTGAAACCTCAACATCATTAACTGTATAGACTAATTTTCATATTAGCTCAGGTTTATATTTATTTTTTTTCCAATACATAACATGGATTGTTATTTTTCAGTTCCTTCACCTTCAAATGAATCATCCATAATATACTGTTACATATTTAGGTTTTTTTGTTTTGGGTTTGGTTTGGTTTTGGTTTGTTACCACTTTTCTGGATTTGATTTATATGTCTTTCAGGATAGGCTATGTTATGCTTGCCATGGTGTGGTAACAATCCCAATTATTTATAATTCAAACAACATATATTTACATGTGAGTTCATCATTTCTGCTAATTATGCCACTTGGAAATCAAGGTTGAAGAAGAAAAATAAATTTAAATATTGCTAGTGACTACGACAGAGCGAAAACAGAGTTCTGGAGAATATCTCACACTGACAATTCAATGCTTCACCTAGAAGTGACATGATTCACCAAAATTAACAAATCTTTGGCAAGAATTAGACACAAGGCCCCACCCATATCAAATGCAGAAGAAGGTGATTTTTTTTTATCTTCATGCATGAAAACAGGGAACATTTAATAAACAGCATTAATGTTGACTACATATATGTTCTATGGTGGTCATCAACATGAACATCACATTTTGGATTTCAAAATACTAGTGAAATATGTGCAACAAAGCTACTGCCCACAAATATTCGTTTGAAGTTAAAAGTTCCTTAACCCAGAAAGCTTATACTGGAAGAGTGCAAAATAGCATTGTTAACAAAGTTGTTAAACTTTTGCAGTTAGAAGACAAGTTAAAAGGTTCCTGTGGAGACAAAACAGTGCTCCGATAGATTTGGAAGTATTTTTACATTTAGATAACTGAAAAAAAAACTGCCAGTAACCGAATAGCAATCTTTTCCACAGAATTAAACACTTAGACATCACTTTTGAAAAGAGTAGGCAAAAATGCCTAGACTTTGGTCAAAGCAGGTATTACCAGCATGATGTTGATGCATGTTGATGGAATAGCAGTTAAAATGACTAATTTAAATAATTGAATACAACTGTAAACCATAGATCACTCAGCTCTGAATACTAATATAGTTTAAATGCTGTTGATTCCTTGTTTCAATTTATACTCTTTCACTTGTTTTAATTTATATTGAAGGCATTTCATTCAATTAAATAGATACACTACCCAGTGTCCCAATATGTTTGGTGTTGTGATTAGGTGACATCAATTGTACAGATAAATAAATCTCTCAAGTAATTTAAATACTAGTGTGCGAGTAGGAAGAATACTAAGTGACCAAAGTAATACAATATAGTTTATGAGTGGTATAAAATGTACTGGGATTCAGTAATGAAGAATAACTTGAAAGAATCAGAAAACACTTTCATATATATTTTGATACTGAAATCTAGAAATGAATATGATATCAATGCATAAAGATAAATTTAAGTATAGGCAAAACAAAGGCAAATATCAAAGAAGCATTCCAGAAGTTGGGGAAACACTGATAGGTTAGCTACTCTAAGCTGTAGGAAGCAGCACTGGACCTGAAAAATAAATATAAAATTATGTGGAATCCAGTCTGTCCCTCTCCTGAATAACTGAACAAATTCTCTATCCTGACTATCTCTACTACCTCCCCTCTTGACCATTTAAGTATCTATCTGACATAATTTATAATATGACAATGCATGGTGTTGGTTTTAACATAGGCACATGAATAATGTCTGCCTTTCAATGGTTAAAATTCTACAGAGATTTTCTTGTATGCTCAAATTATAGAGTATAACATTGACTGTTGATTAATGAAAAATAAGTTAATGTTACTCTGTAAAGTATAATTCAGAGCCCATTGTTTTTAAAATAGGCAATAAAGTTTTATTGTAACATTTACAAAAAACTTTATGTACTACTTATGACTACTTTCATAATACAATGCAGACAGGCTCTCTGACCTGTGACACCCAAAAAAAAATGTGCTCATAACATAAAAAGTTCACCAGTCTCTTATATAGTACATTCATAAATATGATAAATACTTAACAATTATTTTCTCAGACATTTTTGTACTTGTAACCATCAGTTCTGTATGGAATATTCACATTTTATAATTTCTTAGGGAAAAATTTATGTAGTTTATTGGCAATTAGTTTAAATATGCTTTGTGTTGGTAACAGCTTTTTTAGGTCATTAGTCTCAAATGTAAGGATAAAAAACTATGGGATGAAAGAGATATAATGAAAATTATTAATGTTTATTTACCATTTGTTTATCTAATTGGAAGAAAGTAAGAGGACCATGTTCAAAGCTAGAACAACTGATAATTGATAAACAAAACACTATTAAAATTTTTAAATTGTTCAGACTTCACAAATAACATTCTATCTAGCCACCTGCCACCACATCTTGATTTTTCTCTAAGAAAAGAAAATAGCATTTACAAACAACTTATTGGTTTGTTAGAAAAGACAGAAAACCTTTTCTCTTTATTAACATGGTCATCTTTACTGAATTTAGCATAACTTTAGTAAAGATAAAGTATTGGCCATAAAATTTCTAGTGAAAATAGTTGTTGTTTAAGAACATCACAGATTCCCAGTAAGATCTCAACACCACAGTATTTGTGAGAAGTCAGATCTATTGTATCTAAAGAGTAGTTATAGACATGTTCTATCAGTTACTAATGAGAACTTTCAATGGACAGGCCATAGTTATGTGTTTCTTTGCTTTGCTCCAAATTATAATGTATGTTATAATAAAGGTTGTGCTGATGTTTTCCAAACCTTTACTATTTATTTCTCCTTAAATATGTAAGTTAAAAAAGCTAATGTTGCAACCAAAATCTATATTTGAAGGACTGATGACTGGTGCCTAGTTATAGTTAATTATCAGTCAGACAAATTCATAGTAACACAAGTTAAATTTAGTGAGTAGTTCAGTGCTGGGACTCTAGAAAAAGGTAACACAGACCTAAAATCCTTATTCCTTCTCTTTTTAGTTGTATTCTCTTGATGAACTGAAGAATCGCTTGAGCCTAAATTTTCTTCATGTGTAAAGTGAATTGCATAATAACACTTGGTCATTCATTTGTAATTATAATTAAATTTGATAATGAAAACTGTGGAATATGGTGCAGGGTCTGGGCACCTTGGTGGTGGGTATGGTGTGGTGACGTCCCTCTGAAGACATGGAAACTTATACCTCTGAAGTATATATAGTGCTGTAATCCAATGTTACCATTACCTGAGCAAAAAAAATACAGATATATATATATATATGCAAAAAAAAATAGAAAGCTTGAAAGAGCACCAAATAAATGTCTTTCTCATTGTTGTTATGCTTTTGTGGTTTCTACATACAGCGTGAAAGAGTACATAGCTGCAGGAGAAAAATCCTTGTAAATCAGTAATCACTCTGAGTTCATTTTCTTTTAATGGTCACCCATCCTAATATTTTATTATTACATTATTTTTACTTTTTTCCTCACTGGTTTATCTAAATCAAACCCTTTAAAGTATTTAGTAATAAATACCCAATTCTAACCAAGGAAACCTGTAAAATGTGCTTTATACAAAGATACAGCAAAGCAAAAGTACACTTTTTAACTTGGAATGAGATTAATTTCTCCACAAAAATGTATTAAAACATGCTATTTTTACTATATACATATAATGAGAATAACCAAATAGATAAATGTTATGACTTATAAAAACAAGAGTTTTTATAAACTTATAAAAACAATTGTTAAATGAAAAAGGATATGCACTAAAGTAGACTGAGTACTGTTCTCATACATTGTGTTTTTGATAATTTCAAGAGTCATGTGTATTATGTAAAATTGAGAAACATGAAACACCTAGTCTTTCTCAAATTACAGCACACCAAATTTTAACCTAATATTTAATAAAAAGTATATGATTACAGTGAAAATTTTACAAAAAACAGGGAACATATTTTAATACAGTCATTTATTCTCATAGTACATTAATAACATACAAGCACATCAAATGGCTAATGTGTTTTCTATGTAGTTCATTTCCTTTCAGCTCCTGGAAAATTAATCGATTGAAGACATTTAAGAGATTAATTGGTGAATGCTCATAGTTCATCATGGAGACATTTAAATATGGTGATTATGGTACTTTTGAACTGGGTGTCAATTCAATTTCCTTTTAGGAATCGCTAAGTAAGGAATTACATTAAAATAATCTCAAACACCAGATTAACCTTTTTCAATTGTCATGCTTTCGAATACATTAATCACACATTAACAAAGTGGACAAGTTGGCAAACAAAAGATTCTTTGTTGCATTACACCAGGGCCAAAAGTAAATTTTAACCATTATGATAGATGTAGCAGGTAAGTATATGTGGATACCTCAGTGGGGTAGTGTTAGTAAATGTCTATATACCTGATTTATAGTTGAATTTATAGGTTCTCAATTATGAAGTAAATGAAAGGCCATGTTGAAGTACAGAAGTGCTTTAGCTTTATTCTGAAAACTGTAACTACATCTCCTGGGAATAAGAATACTGGCAACTTTAATACAAAACCTTAATATCAAGAAGACCCAAGAACTGTAGAATTTACCATTGAGAAACACAGCATCACTCTACAGTCACTTCTGTGGCTACTAGTATGATTGAATAAGATTACATAAAATCTATCAGTTTTGTGGAAGCAACAATGGCAAAATGACTAGGTGTCTGTGCCAATCCCAACAAGTCTTAAAAAAAAAATTAAAAAACAGAGCAGGTAGTTTGCTCTGTGTGAACTTTCATTGAGCGATGTCTATAGCACATCCATACCTGCCATTTATTTGAATTATGAGTTGTTTTGTTTTTTGAATATTTTATTACAGCTATATTTTCAAAATAGTTTCACATTTGTAGCAAAACTAAGGAAGGTTTAGAGATTTGCCATGCATTACATACCCACAAACATGTACAACAAGCCCTATTATCAATATCTTTTACCAGAGTAATACATTTGTTACAAGTGATGAACCTACACTGAAATACAAGGCCCCCAAATTAAGAGTTTATATGATTCACTCTTGGTGTACTTTCAAGTGCTTTGAACAAATGCACAGTATGATATGAAGTCATTGTGATGGTCTCACATAGAGTATTTTCACTGCCTTAAAATTCCTTTGTTCTTTCTTTTTACCTTTTCTCACCTAAATACTTATCAATATCTGATCTCTTTATTGTCTCCAGATTTTGCCTTTTAAAGACTGTCATATATTTGAAACCAGACAGTATATAACCTTTCAGTTTTTAAATTCTAAAAGAAATTCTTGAAACTACAGAGCAATGTTCTAGTCTGTTTTTCCACTCATAATATTTCACATCACTCATGTTATCTTACTATGGATATACAATATGCATTCAACAATGGCCTACTAAATAACTGTTAGAAGTGCATAACTTTATCAAAATTTGAGTTGACATCAATCAGTTTAGTATTAATTATGGATTTTACCCTTTGTTATAATAGGGGGAAAGTTTTGAGGGTACTTTTTATTATTATTATTATTATTGAAATAAGCAAACAAACTTGCTTCTTTTCTGTTGCTACCGAAATGATACACTAGAAACAGTATTTAATAGATGCATTCGTTAATGTATGCCCAAATAATTTCATGTTTCAACTCTTTTGCTTATCTTATGCAAACAATGAGATCTCTTGTCCCTGAATAGCCTGACGAGAAATTATATCAGGACACTTTTATGCTCAAAGCATTGAGAAGTAGGATTCTTCTCTTTATTTTGTTTTAACAGCAGGAGTTACTAACACCCTGAATGACAGATATGAACTCAAGTGAGAAAGAGATATAGAAGACAACACAACAAAAAGACAGCTATACAATTTTACCGGAATATGTAAAAATAACTAAAAGCAAAAATTATATTTATCACAGTTCCTTAATGTAAACTGACTTCAATAAAAAGAACATTTTATTATTTATTATTGAATATCCTCCCCTCTATAATGTTTCACTTTCCTTTCAGAAGGACAATGAAGACAAAATTATATTTTATATTTTTCCACTAATTATGACAAGGAATGGTTTGTCACATGAATATGTTATTACAAGTAGCAATAATACTGCTACTTATTAAATAGGATAATCAGAGATTCTTTAGAAGCTTAAGTAATTTGTGACAGTTCATATTTCAATAAAGTAGCTTTTAATATATAGGCAATTTCATTGTATTTTGGTCAAAATTTCTAGGACCAGACTTAGGACTGTTACACCAACATTCTATGCATGATTTTGACCTAATATCTTTAAAATGATATACTAAACATAGAGCACATATGGTATTATAGATAGTTAACCCTCCTTTGAATACTTCTCTATCCTCTAGTACCCCCTATATTACCCCTCTCCCCACAAATTGAGTACCATCAGACAATTTTCATTGCAGTCAATGAATGACAAGAAATAAAGCTTCAACTGACCGGGGCCATTATGTACTGGCTTTCTTTCATCCTTAAAGCAATCCAATGACATGGCTACTATTCCCCTTTACAAATAAAGGTATTTAGGGCATTAGTAATCAAGGGAGTTTAAATTTGCGCTCAATATGACTGATTTTAGAGTCTATACTGAAACCCTTTGTAGCTCTGCCTTACAACAAAATAAACATTAACAAGTCCATTAATTTTATCCACTCAAATCCAACTAGAATAGAAAATAATTACAATGTGAAAACATTTAAAATACACTTGGTCACAAAGCCTCATGAATTTTTACCTATGTGCTATTCATATCTACTTCAATGTCCATCTTTTTTTTTTTTTTTAAGACTTATTTATTTATGCATACAAGAGCTGGGAAACAGGCCAGAATCGCAGGAGGTGAGAAGATTCACCAGACAGAGTGGGGAGCAGAACAGGCAGCCTGACCAAAGCACATTGCCGAGAGCAGCAGCGGGCGAGGTAGGAGAGGTCTGCTACTTCATGTGGGTGCCCTCTCCGGCCGACAGCAGGGATTGAACTCGTGTTGCAGTGGCTGCAGTTTGCTTCATAGTGCGTTGCTTAACCCACTGCGCCAACAGGGAGGTCCCTTCAATGCCCATCTTTATGTGTATTTTACATGTACAATTTCAATTACCTCTTTTCTGGTTAATCATTTTAATAGTTGGTAATTGAATATATGTTTTCCCCAAAATTGCATTCCCCTCAAAGTGCATATGGTTTTCTTAAACTTTCTTAATAATTGTCCTTGATAATATTATCTATCATACATAGTATTTCTAATATACTTCTATTAAACTATTTATCAACATTATGTTTTGTCACTATGTTAAATACAAAGATTACATTCACATATGTCTTTATAAGCTTTCAAAATATTCCTGAGGGTGTGGGGAAAATATCCCTAGCATGTTATGAACAAAGGGTTTATAGTTAATATAGAACTCGTCACAATCGCCTATTAATGTCTTTTTACTCTCGCCCACCCTGTATTACAGGAACTTGTGCTCCGAGAAGTTACAGTGAGGGACTAGTGACAGACTCAGATCTTGAATCAAGACAACTTTACTCATTTCTTTTTCATTTACTCTGTTGTCTCTAAACAGTAAGAGAAAAGGAAAACATTTATTTTACCCTATTTTTTTCTTTTAGGAATTTATTCATAACTTAGTAACAATTGTATATTTTTAATGTTAAGACTTTGTCACCAAAAATGTACTGTACTTAACCAGGGATTTAGCTAGTTATTTTTATTTAATCTTTCTAAGAAAAATAGATAAGTAATACATTCAAGCAAAAGTGGGTACAGGAAAATAGGTGATTGTGAGTAAGTATCTGTTTAGATGAAATGTAGTATGTTTAAGACTAAGAGAAGGAAGATGAACTATGAAAATCCAGAAAATCCAGTAATGAACAAAGTTGTTGATAAGCATCATTTAGCAATATTAGTAATTATTTCATCAGAGGAGTTAAAAATAACTTGAGAAGTACATCAGTGGAATTACTTTTATAAAAGAGAGTCACAAACTATATTGAATTATACCTTCCTTTGGCTCTATGCCTCTCCAAGAAAAATGATGGGTAGAAATCATGATCAGTAGAAGAGTTGAACAATAAAACTACAGGAAGGCTACAGACCAGAGAATCCCCAGGTGATCAGCTGCACCTACATGTTCTCTTATCTTTCTCTCTGTGGGGCTATCATTTTCGAAGTCAGAATCATTTTCATGTCTATGTCTCTTTGTTCATCTTTCAAATTACGAAGGAAGTAGATTCTGATTGGCTTAATTTAGTCCAGAAGTTTTTTTCAGTTACTTTTCTCTAAGCTACTGAATAAGAAAATCATGAGAAAAAATTGTTTCAAATTGTAATTCACAAAGAAATTGACAAATAAATACTTGCTCAACATTACTGTTATTAATTCAGGAAATATATTTGGTATTCAGATAATCAAAATATGTTTCTTATCTATCTTTGATTTTTATCCAAATTTCCTGACTCACATTTCCCCAAAACCTTGACATTTCCTACATTTTGAGACTGAAAAGGAATCTTTTTATGTTAATAAAGTGAAATTTTAGAAAATTCCAAAGAATGGGGACTGGTTGCGAGAGAAACTACCAAGAAAAGAGGGTTGGAACTTCCAGTCCCACCCTAGAACTCTGGGAAGAAAAGAGTGGTCCAGGATTTGATCTCAACATGTAATGGCCAATGAGTTGATCAAGTTATTTAATGAAGTCTCCATAATAAACACAAGAGGAAGGGGTTTCAGAAGCTTCTTGGCTGTGACTATGAAGAGGTTTGAGGATAATGCCATAACTGAAGGAACTCCCCCAGCCCACCCTACTCCCATTTTCCCCCATACCTTGCCCTATACATCTTTTCCAACTGGTTGTTCCTCTGGAATATCCTTTGTAACAAACTGATGATCTAGTAAATAAACATCTTGCCTAAGGTCTGTGTGCTGCTCTAGCAAATAAATCAAAATCGAGAAGAAATTCTTGGGAATCTCTGATAGTAGGCTGGTTCAGAAGCACAGATAATGGCCTGGGGCTTGCTTCCGGTGACTGAAGAGAAGGATCTTGGGAGACTAGCCCTTTACCTGGGAATCTGATGCTATCTGCAAGTAAATACTATCAGAACTGAGCTGAACTGAAGGGAATTCTCAGACCACTTTGGTAATAAAAATTACTCATTAGGGCCTCCCTGGTGGCACAGCGGGTTGAGCACTATACTGTGAAGCATCTGCTGCACTGTGAAGCTTCTGCTACACAGCAGAGTGAGTTCAATCCCTGGCCAGTGAGGGGACCCACATGGCGCAGCAGACCTCTCCTGCCTCACCCACTGCTTCCCCTCTGCAGTGTATTTCATTTGATCTGCCTGTTCTGCTCCCCACTCTGTCTCTGGTGAATCCTCTCACCTCCTGCGATTCTGGCCCGTAGCCCAGCTCTTGTATGCATTAATAAATAAATCTTTTTTAAAAATACTTATTAGTGTGGGGAAGGCTACTATATGCACACACATGTGCACATGCATGCGCGCGCACCCACACACACACACACACACACTCTAAGATTTGCTTAGGTAGTCATCTGCTAGGTACTACTAAAAAGTAGCTAAGCTCTTTGTAACCTTCATTTTTCCATATGGAAATTGAAGATAATAATAGTACACTGTAGTTTTGTTACAGGTTTCTTGTGATTTAATGAAACGTCTCTGTAAAGGCTGTTTCATTCTCTGAAATAAAGCTATTATTTTTTTTAAAATGCTAAATCTATTGCAGAGGAAAAAAGTGATTTCAGCATTAGCATTCTTACACGCTACTTCATTTTTGAAATAGGTAAGCAATGGAATTAAAATTAGGCAGCAGGAATGTCAGGAGACTGGAGGCAATTTCTTGCAACATGGTGATTCACAGAAGTATCTGCTCCCCTACCTCTGGGTCTATAAACTAAAGGTAACGAAGACAGTTTTTCTCTCTGTCCTTCTATCTCTCTTATAAGTTTTGGTAAAGGTAATGATTTCCTTGGATGAAGAAATATATTTATAAACATTTTAAGTCACACATGACAATTTACTAGTATGTAGGTCAATGGTAAGTCTAAGAAAATATCAATTCAGTAGTGCAACTAAAGTACAGATGATATTTACATAATTATGGCCATATACATTTGAGCCTTTGCAATTCAAACCAAATTTTATATATATATATATTATATATATTTGAAATTATTTCCCAAAACAATTTGTATGAACTTGTTCTGACATTAACTATACAGCAGCTCCCTTAGCTATCTCCTTTCCTTCACACTTAACTAGGCAGAGAGAAATCACGTAACTTCCCTCAATTAGTAATCCCAAAGGCAAACAATCATGAAGAACTAAAAGGATATCACTTAACTGTAGTTTAAAATATTATTTCATAAATCAAAAAAAAAGTCAACATTTCTGCAGAAATAAGTTTAAATTATTAAACACCTGGGGAAATTCTATATTGTGACTATCAATTTTCTTTGTCTTTCTCATTCCCTCTTTTGTCACATTTTGAGCAGTTGGAGTTGCTCTCTGAAATGTTACCCTCCAAACTTGAGAGCCACAGAACAGTGCTTGAGTCTAGAGCATAGTATAGTGAGTATATATGCTTATTAAATTTAATTATGGTTCATTCATTAGAACTCAGAGCTCAATACCTCATTTTTTCCTAATCATCCTGTACACATCTCTCCATTTAATTTTATATCCAAATTTTTGATGGAGGATATCTGAAACAACTTGGAATAATAATGTGCCAGTGAGTCAGAAAGCTGTTGGAAAGAGAGAGCATTGGCCTGTGCTAAAATAGAGAATGCAGCTCTGTAGCTTAGAGCACTCCGGGAAATATTCCTCCAGGGTACAAGACAAAAACTGCACTGGGGAGGGAGGGCTATCTAACTCAGCCAGATCTTCTAGCCAGGAGGACAGAGGGGACCAGGTGTTGCTAATCCTTTGCTTCTAGCTGTCAAATGTCCCATCAGATAACATTGAAAAATCAAGAGATTATTTCTGGAACTGTCTTTTTTTCTCTTATATTTAAGTCATAAGTTGCCTGTGATTCCTCCTTAGTCACTGATATTGGGGATTTTAATATAAACTATGCTGTAAATATGTCAAAATAAAGATATACAATAAGGTCAAGACTCTATATAATAAATTTTATTTCCAGTATGAATAAATAAGTCATTTTTCTCTTCCCTTAGAAGAACATGGTTTATTATTTTCTACCCCAACATCCCAGAATGACTATTAATTGTCCTAAGGTACAATTTTACTGATGTCTAAAACGTTTCCTTTTCTAAAATTCAATACAATTTTTTAGTCTGTTAATATTGCCAGAGATTACATTATTTATACTTGCATAGACACAAACATATGTGAAATTAAAATACCATCTCTTCAAAAGCAGGGACCTTGTTCTATCTTGGGAAATGGAGAACTAAAAATTGTCCTTTGTCAGAAATGGTATTGTTACAGCTGATTTGTCTGCATGAAAACTTGAGAGTCAATTCATTTGTTAATATTCCTTTTCTCAAAGGACTGCCTGAAATCCAGCTGGGCTGAAGAAATAGTAGTTAATGAAAGGATGGAAATGGAACAGATTTAATTTAGTAGCCAAGTATTTTGAAATAGTTCAAACTGATGTCAGGGTTCTTTGAATGGTCAGAAAAAAACAAGAAGGGAAAAATGAGGAGGTGGAAGGTAAATGTTTAATCTTTACAACAGGAGATGAGGAATGCTGTAGAGTGAGTGGGACAAGAAGGCAGGAAGACGGATATTTTTCTTTGTGATTTTATAATACTATCACACCAGCTGTGCTTTTCTTTATGGTTCTATTGAGTTTTCAAGGTAGGCCTATGTTGAGTTAGTTATTGTTGCTTATGTCACCTTATAGCTGATACTCCTTCAAACCTGAATCCAAGGTTAAAGCATTCTGGCTGAAATATTCTCAATGGTGTCTTTAATATAAATTCACAGTATGAGCTTTAATCTCAACGAGGACATGTAACACTGTAAACTTGTAGCTTCTTATTAATCATGTGTTGTTGTTTTGTCTACCTTATCATTGGTGCTGATTGTGTTGTGAATTTAAGGCTTATTATATAAAATATTATTAGTCGGAAGAATGCTCATTAGTTTTCAAAAGCAGCTAGAAGCAAGCATTTCAAATTCATAGCTCCCTTCTGAATTCCCAGAGCCCTCTCCCATTTCACTTAACCACATGTACTCTATTAAACTTGGACGAACGCCACTGCAGTCTCTCACATACTTGGGATTTTATCTGCCTTAGGTGAAGTTTGACCTAACAATAACATGAAGCTGCTCAAAGACAAATCCTTGATTCTGCATTATGCAGGTTAGTGAGGGAGCAGAATGATAACTGCAACAATATCATCGCACAGTCAGAGCATAAGACAGTCAGATGGAAGAAACACATGCGCAGATTCAGAAATAGAATGATTCTATCCATGCCTTTGCCTAGTTCCTTTGATCCCATGTATTTCTGCTGTTAGACGAAAAAATTCCATATCCTAAAATTAGACAGAAATAATTTGACTTTATTTTCCTTATTATCAGGCTACAAAAAAAAAAAAACAGTGCAAAGAAGCTATTGAAATAAGGAAGATGTGTTTTCAATCATTTGAAGTAAATAAATCAAGTTATAAATTCACATGCCTTCATAATTCAAGGAACATGGTATTTCTTAGCTTAAAACCAAAAGGAAAGGACTTACTTGGCACCAAAACTGTGTCATAGACTGATTGAAGGGTTGCACTGGGAATTCAAATGCCATTTATCCAAGTTGCACCTGACAGGGAAGCAGAGTTGAGACCTAATCTTTCACTAGGCTGGAGCAGAATTAAGACCACAGTCCATTGTGCTACAGTTAGAATGTGTAGTTTGCTCCTTGACTTTCATCCCTGATGAACTGTGACTTCTTGGCTAAACAGACTATGTCTTAATACTGATGACCTCCCTTCTCTGCAACAGACAGGAGCACGCTCTAGTATAAAGATGTACAACAACCTTCCATGTAAATCTGAATGGTAAATGGCTTACTAGCATTATTCCTGGCAATGTTACAATTGTTAAATCTTAGGTAGAGGGTGTATGCATATGAAAGTTGGGGAAGCTCTATTTATACTTATTTCCTAAAGATGATAGTCAAATTTGGGTTCACCTGTTAACTTTCTGCTCAATGACTGTCCAGTCTAGGCTCAATATAATAGATGTAAAAAAGCTTTCCTTTGCCCTGTGCCTAGAGTAGTGGTTGGCAAAAATAGGTATTAGCAACCGTTTAATGGATTAATCGCATAACTAGGCATCCCTCATTGGATTAATCCCTCAATGGATTAATTGCAAACTAGTCATCCCTCATTGAACTGCCCTGTGACCCCTTTACTCTACCTGTTATGGGGGACATCAGACAGTTTATACCTCAGTATCTCTGAATGTGATGCAACATGGAGTTGCTCATAGCGGGGAAGGAAAGTAGAGAGACTGAGCAGTGATCTTCCAAGTATTGCCCATGATTAACATTCATATAAAATATCATTCAAAGACATTTCCCTGCTGCTGTATTGTTTTTGGACATCTCTGGTATATTAAATACACCAATTCAGAAATTTGTCAAAAGGAGACAAAAGTATGAAAATGTGCATTTTCAAAGGAAATAAAGTTGCAGGTATAGAGTGTAGAACCAACACAACAGCAGGCTTCATGTGAATAAAGGGGAGCATCAGCACAAAGTCAGGGTGGGTGGTGTCTGCAGATGTGGCCCCCACCACACTGAAGGGCCTAGGCAGGGATATGAGTATTCTGTGATTTACTGGGTTTCCAAGTGGGTCTGCATAACACATAAGTAGTTCAGTTACCAGATTAAGCTGGTCATGGAGTGGGAGAATCTGAATGAGTATTGTGCAATCTAAGTCATAAACACAGAACACACAAGTAGCCACCGTGGAACTGGATTAAAAATTAATAAAAAGAAGGTTCAGGACTTTAGCACTCCACAACTAACTTTGGACAGGCTATAGCTGTAATCATCTCTGGTCTTAAACTCATTAACATTATGCTAACTGGGTTGATGCTTTTAATCTCCCTAGACAGGTTTATTGTCTTAAAGTAGAAAGTAGCTAAAGACATGAAAGCACATGTTTACAGCAAGTAGAACCCTTCAGTATGTTCAACTCTAGCTGGTTTAGTAAGATAAGTTCAGGAAGATGCACATTTAAGAGTAGAGGTAGGACTCTGGTGGTTGAGACTTAGGAACTGGGATGGGGAGCTGGGAATAGAACACCTGATTCTGGGCTTCAGGAATTGGGGCAATTTTATTTATTCCAGTTACAAAGGATCATATTTTCATTATAAACTATCTAAGTACTGAAAAAGCACATTGTAGTAAAGACTTCTGATTCTAAGGATTGCCACCAGTGTTATGGATCAAATATGAAACTTTCAACACTCAGAGGACACTAAAGCTTCCTTTCCTGTGTATTAGTTCTATCTTTCCTGTTAATGCTGGCCCTCTATGACCACTTTGTGCCTCTTTATCCCAAGTATCCACACCCAACTTGATTATCAGCGTGGCAGATGTGGTGCATACCTTTTGCCTGTGAAATTAGGATAGAGTGGTGAGCCTGTGGCTAAGTATCCAGCCCAGCCCTGGACCCACTGGAACATTCATCACCTTGTCAATTGCCTTGGGCCTCTCTTTGGCTACTCCCTTCTTCCCAGCAGGCCTACTCTGCCGGTCTCCTACAAATACTTCATGAATTGTCTACTCTGTTTATCTGATCCCATCTGCTTTCTATCCTCCAGGAATTCCTCAAAAAATCTTAGCCCACTGATGGTAATAACTCGGCTTTCTGGCACCGCCCTTGATATGTATTTTCAAAGAAAAATAGTCTTTGACATTTTGAAGGAGTTAAAATAGGAAGAGAAATGGTAGGCCTGCAATCTTGACCCAGTCTTTCTTTGTTCTTTCATTTAATCAATGAGTCATCTTTTTGAAATAAGATTTCAGGACAAGGGGAGATTATGAAGTTCAGGTGTTCAAATAAATAATCTTATTGCTTTTAATCTTGAGCTGTACCTGCTGTGCCAGGATGACTGACCAGGGCAGATTTTAATAGATAAGCTCTGTGATTCTTGGGATTTCTAGAAGACAGGAGCTATGGATACTTGGCTCCAAAGTGATTAAGAGAGTGTTCTTTTCCCCCTAAGGTAGATATGAATGTGCATTTAAAAAACATAGAAAATCCCACTTCGCCTCACCCAGCAGCACCCTGTATGGACCATTTATATGTGTGGTATTGATGCCAACATGAGCTGTCTCATACCAGCCTTTGGTAAACTTCAGACTACCCTTTGATAAGAAATCATTCACACTATTAAAATTACACCATTACTGGGCCTCCCTAGTGGCGCAAGGGATTAAGAGCCGCACAATGAAGCTGCTGCAGTGACTGCAGCACAAGTTCGATCCCTGGCCAGGGAGTTGACCCACATGGCACAGCAGACCTCTCCTGCCTCACCTGCTGCTCCCCGCAGCAGTGTACTTCAGTCAATCTGCCTGTTCTGTTCCCTATTCTGTCTCTGGTGAATATTCTCACACCCAACACCTCTGTGCACCCTAGTTCTTGTATGCGTAAATGAAAATTTTTTTAAAAATTACACTGTTACTAGAAAAGAAGGCAAAATTGCCACTAATATAGAATAAAATAATAAGAACCATGGTAATCTATAGTGACTGACTTAGTTTGTCTAAAATATTTAAGACAAAGTCTGACCAGGCCTACATGAAAGCTTCATTGAAATCAACAAATGGAAGAGAAAACTTTTCAAACAGATGTCAAATGGATACTAGTAAACTGGTAAACAATGAGCTGCAAGGTAAACAAACTCCTCAAATGTCTTTGTGTAGTACAATTATTTTTGGAAAATTTGAGTGTTTTAATACATGGAGGTAGAAAATATATTGAAGTCTGCACCACAGAAAATGTTCCCAAGTACTTTTTATTTAATCCTAAAATTTACATAAATCTATAGATTTGATTCCCAACACTGATTTGCCAGGATGTTAGATCAGCGTCTTTAATTTTCTTAAAATTAAAAGTTACATTGGACAAAGTATTACATAAATACTTTTGAAAAAGATTGTATTTGCTGAATCTAACATTATTAAAATATTAGATCTCTGTACAGATTGAAATACTTTTCCTTATTTTAGAAAGATATCAATATGAAATACTATAAATGTCTATTTTGTTCTCAACTGATTTATGTTAGTTCTTGAAACTATAAAATCTATTCCTCCATTGCAGAAATATTATCAATAATTGCCTAATTAACCCACAATCCTGCTGATATAATACATATTGTTGGTGTAGGTCTTAAAAATTAGGTTGATAGAGTTCTGGGCTCATTTCCCTTAAAGGCCTCTTCAGAGAAAGGATTACTGGGTGGGTACATCCATGGGCATAAGGGCACCCAGCAAACAGAGCTATGAAAGTATTCTTGGATATTTCTAAAAGAAGTGTAATATAATTAAAATGAAAAAAATATATAAGGTATTTCTTCACATGGCTACATAGTATAAAAAATTGTTTTTATTTTGAATTACCTGCCTGCCCCATAGTGTTCTTTAACCAATTATCTTCAGTGTCTTGGACCTTTAAAAGCAATAATCCAGCCTCATCTTACAGTTTCACAGAGACTAAGCTCACTCCACTGACAGGCAAGACTAAGACACAATAAGGGGAGATTTTATTGTTTGGCGAAGTAATTTCCTCAGAAAGCTAGGAGAGTAGAGTGCTGAACGACAGCGGGAAAATCCTACTTGTAATCTTTCAAAAGAGGGATACTGTTCTAGTAGATGAGAGAAAGAACTAGAAGAAAGCAAGTATGGGAATCAGGAATCACAGATGATATGGCTCTAGCTGAAGATGTTCTCAGAAGTGAAAAATAATCTGCTGTCAGATGAGATGTGTAGACTCTTGACAGAAAGATAGTATAACACCAAAGTTAACGACAGACTCACAAACTGGAGTGGCTGTATCAAATCCTATCTCTGCATTTACTAGTGAGAACAAATTATTTACTCTCTTTCAACCTCACTTTTCTCATTTGTGAACTGGGAATAGTAATATTTGTTTCATGAAACTTTAGAAGAGCTGGAAATAATAGTTATAGAAAATATTTTGTGTCGTCGCTTACCATACTTAATAGCCACAAAATCTTTGACATGTGTTGCAAAAAAATGGAGCACAAGTCCTGTTTTCGGCTAGACATAGTAACTCATATCTAACATATAGAACTAGTTGGAAGTGATGATATTGTTATTGTGGGTCTCAAGAATTTGGGTGAGGGCATCCCTGGTGGCACAGTGGGTTAAGCAAAGCACTATGAAGCAAACCACAGCCACTGCAACACAAGTTCGATCCCTGGCAAGAGAGGTGTACCACATGGCACAGCAGACCTCTCCTGTCTCGCTGGCTGCTCCCCTCAGCAGTGTGTTTCAGTCAGTCTGCCTGTTTTGCTACCCACTCTGTCTCTGATGAATCTTCTCACTCCCCCCACCTCCCCCTTTGCGTGCCTCTGGCCTGTACCCCAGCTCTTGTATGTATAAATAAATAAATATTTAAAAAAAAAAAAGAATTTGGGTGATAGTTCCGGACTTGTTTCCCTTAGAGGCCTAAGCTTCTTCAGCAAAAGATTCACCAAAGGCAATGAGGTATTATCTTGCCTCTCACTCACCCTGGAGGGAGCCAGCTATCCTGTGGCAAGGAGTCAAGCAGCCCACTGAAGAATGCACACTATGAGGAAGTGAGTCAACCTGCCAACAACCAGGAACAAACGAAGGGCCCTAACATCAGTCATGAGAAATGTTCTCTTGGAGGTGGAGGCTCCTGTCCCAGTCAGGTTTTCATCTACAGCTTTTGTCTTTGTCTGCCATCTTCAAAGGGACTCTCAGTCAAAACATGATAGGTAAGTCAATCCATTATTCCCGAGCCAGAGATAATTTGATTAAATTTGGTTTATTAAAGTTGCTGTGTTTTGAGGCGATGGTGTTTCTCAGCAACACATAATTAACACACTGAGCAGTGCCTGGTTTATCATGAGTGCTCTATCATTATTAAGCTCGTTATTACTAAAGGACACAGGTAGTAAGTTTATGAATTTAAACTGCTAGAAAATAAACCGCTAGAAATACCTTATTATTTTCCTTGAAAATAGTCTAACAAAGAAGAGTATATATTTTGGCATTGTAGTTGTCACATCCCGATGCAGTAGCAGCTTAACTGATACCTGGGTATTTATGCAGGCTTTTGCATTATCTTTTCTTGGAGAAAAAAAATTCTGACATATGGATAGAAGAAGATACAAAGAACGTAGTAAGGAAAAGAGGCAGTGAGAGATTTGAAAGCGCAAGGATTTTCTTATAATCAAAGGAACTTCATAAATTTGCCTAAAATTGTGAAAGGTCAAAAATAAAGAAGGAAAGATGTTCTTACCTGAACATTAAATCAATTATGTACTTGTTGCCCTTCTGTGTTTAGTTTTCATTGAGTTAGGTGCCTTCTTTGATATCTCTAGTGTGAAAAACAAAATAAAGACCAAAGGAGGAAAGCAAAGACTAGTTCCAGTTTGCTAAAGCAAGGGAGTGAACCATTATCACCTATATTTTGGCAGAGATTTAAAAGCAAACAGAGGTACAGAAAATCTTTATAGCAGAAAGAAAGAAGTTTGGGGGTATATCCTAATGAAGATAACTGACTTGTACGGGTAAGGTGTAGGTACATTAACTACAATCAGAATATGCTACATGATTAATTAGGCTTATGGGTACACACAACTTTCTCTTGGTGGCCCTAAATAGGAAGAGGGGTACAAAAATTAGGGAATTTATCAGTTGTTATTCATTTTCTAGTCATTTAAAATCCGCTACCACAGAGTTATTGTTTAACTTCCTGGGTTGACACTCAAGGTATTAATCTGGCTTCCTTTAAATATAATTCATAGCAGGCTAACCTCCTGGGTGATTTATGTAACAAAGGGTAGGTTTCCTGGGTAGATAGCTGCAGGCTATGGATACAATTCTATTTTGAAATATTTTCTGGTTGTGAACTAATTGTATATCTATCTTGTCTCTCATCAGCCATACATTGTCATTATTTTTCACACTGATATACCCTTTTCTTTCTTCCCATTTTTTTCCAGCAACATCACATCCTACTTCTGTATCAAAACATTGATAGCATTTCTATAAACATTCGCTAGTTTCATGAAGGACTGATCATGGCTTTAGCATATGAATAATAAGATAGTGGAGAATACTATATGTAGGCAGAAAATTCCTTTCTATTCTAAAAGAAGACCCAAGTACAGAAAAGGAAAATAAAACAATTAAAAAAAATTAAAAGTCAACACATTTTCATTAGAAAAAAGGAGGGGACAGAATAAAGAACTGATAAAAATTAAAAGATCAGAAGATACCATAGGCACATTTTTTTTGCTGACATTAAATTGTTTCAGATGTAGAATTCGATATTATTTCTGCCAGTATCTTTCTTACCAGTGTATAAATGATGGTATATTTTTCTATTACAGATCTTTTATTTTTCATAATGCAGTTGTTTTAAAGAAAAGTTTACTTATTGTAACTGGCAAGGTTGGGTCAATAATCACTCTGTTGCTACAAATTGTTTTAGGGTAGAGCACAAAGAAGGAACTATTAGCATTTGAATGTGAAAGACAGAAAACAGTTATACCAATTCTTGATCTATTGTTCTTGCAATGACTTGTTAGGTCATTGGTTGTTCCTTCCTATTGGTGATAAATAAACTGAGTTACAAAGAACCTATACTTTACATCCTCAACAGTGATTCAAACTCAAACACCTACTGTGGTCCTTGCAGGCAATAAGTAAATAAGTGGTAGAAGTTTATTCTTTCCCTGAATACATATTTATCGAATCCCTACTTTATGCCAGGAACTGTTCTTGGTCTGAAATTGATTTTGTGCAAATTTTCTAAAACCCATATTCAACCTTGGTCTATATTTAGAATTTACATATTTGATAGAGTCATGATTGTAGAGAAATATTGTCTTTTTCTGAATATAACAATATCAATCCTGATGATAAATGATAATTGATCTTGTACTGATGTCAAGAAATCCAGAGAGTGTGAAGAGATTTTAGCACACGTGCTTCTGAGTGACAACAGTTGTTGACATAGAGAAAGACATAAGTCAAATGCTGTCAGATCATCTTACACTACCATATTGTTTTCTAGAAGACAGAACTGCAGATATTCTTTTATGTGAACCGACAAAATTTCCTTCATACTATTTATTTTCTAAAAAATAAAACATGTATAAGTGGATATATGCCAATCCATAGTGTTGTGGCAGTTTGGATCATTGACTCTTAAATGAATTAACTCAATGATGTCCAAGAATTTAAGTATTAAAGCAGATCACATGCTGATTAGTTAGTCTAAGACAACTAGGATGCACTACTGGCAATGACAACTTTAATGGATGGGTTTAGACATAATCATAGCAATATGGATATTGCTATAAATTATTAAGTTCTTTTCATTTCTAACCCTGAGTACTCTATTTTGTTGGAGGGTTATTTCTCTGTTCTATTTCATTCAAATCCATGATTCCCTTTTTTTAAATCTTTGTACTTTTAAAATGTAGACTATTTTGATTTTCTTAACCTCTCCACCTTACAAAGACTACCTGTGATATTTATTTTTAATGCAAAATCTTTGATTCACAGATATGTATTAACTGGTGAGCATTTTTATTCAATTAAAAGGTTATTTTAATTAAATAACCTTTTAATTAAATGGTTATTTAATTGAAATAATTCAAAATTGAAAAATTACCATTTAATTGCAAAAATGAGAAACTATTTCAAGGAGACTTTTTCTAGTTGCTCATAGGAAGGAATTCATAGATATACCAACAAATTATCACTGAAAATTTCAAATCTCTCTTCTCTGTTGTTACAGAAGTTCTTAATCTTATAGCAGTAGGACAGGAACACAAAGGGAGGGTGGAAAGCTGAGTGCCTATAACAGGGTGTAGGAATCAGTTTCTGTGCCAAATGGTTCAGACATATTACATCACATCAATTCTACAGAAAAGGTATTCATAATATCTATTACAAATTATCAATTATACTCAATTGGAAAATGAAAAAAATTAGGGTCACAATTTTTAAGGAGCTTGCCCATTTTCTTTCAGCCAATAAGTGAAATAATCAGAAGAAAGACATACGTCTTTCTACCTACAAAGTTAGTTTAAAAATGTTTCAGGTGTTTGAAAGTCACCCTTCAAGGGAAAAGGAAGGGAGCAGCAAAAGATTCTTGCTGAGAAAGACAGTCTCTCCTAGAAACACAGAGCATTCCCCCTCCTCAATGGTGATGCCTTGTGTACTTCTTTAAGATATTCTGGACATTGTCTAAAGGCTTATTAACACTCACAAAAATATTCACTTGTTTTATTAAAACCTTTAATGACTCTTATGTATATACTGAACCAAAAGCAAACTACTCCAAAGGGCTCCCAAATACACGGTTGGAAACCAGATTCATCAAAATATTCCTTTATTTTTTTCAAATTTTATTGTCATTTTTTAATAAAATGAGGTAACAGTATTTTATTATAGTGTGTATGACTAAGGTGTATATGTTCTTACCTCTTCAGATGCATGTGCCACACTACACACCCTACCAAAGCACCAATAACAAATAATCCTATACCATAGTCCTGTGGAACCCCTCCCCTCTCTGTTCCACAGCTTCTCCCCTCCCTTCTTGTATCTGCAATCCTGCAATCAGATTTCTAAGGTTTATTTGACTTTAGTTGTATTCATTACATCATTTTATTTCTTCATGTTCCACAGTTGTATTCATTACATCATTTTATTTCTTCATGTTCCACATATGATTGAAATCATGTATTTGTCTTCCTCATTCTCTTCTATATTATGCTTAATCTCCTCCAATTCCATCCATGCTGTCACCATTTGCAAAATATCATTTTTTATCATTGAACAGTATTCCGTTCCATTCCATTATAGTTGAACAGTACATGTTTAGCAAATTATCTTCACCCATTCATCTGCCACTGGGCACTTTGACTGTTTCCATAATTTGGCTATCGTAAATATTGTTACAATGAAATAGAGACATGCATATATTCCTTTTATTAGTGTTTTTTTAATTTTTGTATAGATACCCAAGAGTGGAATTGCTGGATCATATGGTAGATCTATCTGATATATTTTGAAAGGCCTCAATAATTTTTCCATGTGGGCTAGACCAGTCTATGTTCCCACCAACTGTGTACAAGATTTTCCTTTTTCTCCACATCCTTGTCAATACATTTTTTTCTGTTTTTTTTTGAGACAGGCCATTCTCACAAGTGTGAAATGGTATCTGGTTATGGTTTTGATTTGCATTTCCCTGATGATAAGTGATGAACATTTTTTCATGTGCCTGTTGACCATCTGCATGTCTTGTTTTGAGAAGTCTCTATTTAGCTCTTCTGCATAATTTTGATTCATTTTCTTCTTACTGAATTATATGAGTTCTTTGTAGATCTTGAATATTTAGTCCCTTTTTGGATATATAATGTGTAAATATTTTGTCTTAATTAAATATGGTATCATTTGATTTTAATGATAGTTTCTTTCACTGTTCAGAAGCATTTTAGTTTGCTGTTTACCTTTGCTATGGTTTCTCTTGCCCTTGCAGTTGATACCTAGTTTGATACTATTGTGATCAGAGAAGTTACTTGATATTATTTCAGTTCATAACTTTGATACTTGTTCAAAACTTCTACTGCGATATAAGTAACATATAATACTGTATATGTTTAAGGTGTACAACATGTTAATTTGATGCATTTATATTTTATGTATACCATTGCAGTATTATTTAACACCTCCTTCTATCACATAATTCTTTTATGCTCTGGCGAGAAAATTTAAAATTGAATCTCTTAGAAATTTTGAATAATTACAAGGTTGTGTATTACATTTGTAGAGTTTAGTTATTTACATGGATGTTTGCATATTTTGATCATTATCACTCCAGTTTCCACATACCCTAGCATCTGGTAACCATAATTGTACTCTCTGTTACTAGAAGTTTATTTTTCAGATTGCACTTATAAGTGATATCATAAGACATTTGTCTTCTTCATTTCATTTATCTCCATCAGGAGATAATTTCCCTCAAGTTCAATCTATATTGTTGAAAATGACCGGGTTTCATTATTTTTCATAGCAGAATAATATTCTATTATGCATATACCACAACTTCTTTATCACACTTACATTGCATTTAATCCTCTTGTATTTGTAAAATCTCTTCTTTAGTTATCTAGAACTGATTAATATGTCTTGGACTTTTCATTCTATCTTTAATTGTCAAATCTCTTCACCTAGAAAGCATCTGCTTTAGATATTCGTCAATGTTGACTGTCTTTACTGGCTATTTTTAATTGTTAGTACTACATTTTTTTTTTTTTTTGTAGTACACCGTGGTGATGTCAAACCCATCCATTCTTGTTTGTTTTTTTTTTTTTGCAAGCTATTAGAATAATCTTACAGGAAAATAGTTCTCATATTAAAGTTTATTGACAAAGATCTATCTCTCCACATACAGTTCAAATTCCTAGTCACCTCTGTGTGTATTCCTATACAAATATCAATAACTTTTCATAAAAGGCATTCAGTTTGTGTTCATTAAACCGAGTTTTAATTAATACAGTCCCAAATGCTGAAATTAATGCTTTTTATTGAGATATGTTATCATGAAAAGGGACACGTGATGTGAACATTGAAAATAATAAAGTAAGCTATGAGAAATAGAAAGTAGATATTTGCAAATTTCCCATGAAATAGCAATTTATTTCTCCTCCTCTGTGTTGTCACAATTATATTTTTGTTACATTCTTTTAAAACATTTTAATGTAATTATGTATTTATATATTGGTATCATCCACTAGACTCTGAGTTACATGATAATAGGTATTGTTTTCTTTAATTCTATATTGAGATATCTTTCAGAGTGCTTGACCCATTGTTTGTATTCAGAAAATGCTTATTAAATGATGAATATATAAATGTACAAACAAAAGACACAAATCTGGCATTTTGAGCTGCTTGTGTCTCTCAAAGGAAACCTAGAAATATTGTGATGGTATTTAAATCTGTGGCTTGGAAATGTGTAATTGTTTATTACCATTATTCTTTTGATACTGGAAAAAAATGGAATAATTACCAAAATAATTACTCACATTTTCCTGAATATTGTCTTCATTTACTATTAAGAGACGTAACTCCAATGCTTTGTTCTACAAATTAATTTTCTCCCAATTATTCTAGAAGACTTGAGAGGATTTGCTTTGTTTTATGAGCAAATCTTTCAGCTACTATGTGATTCTCTTATTGTTCTCCACCAACATTAATTTCCCTTTTTGGCTAAGTGTGCTCCTGAGATCTCTGATATCTGCAAAATTGAGGGAAGGTGTTAATTAACTGTCTGTTCACAACCAGATCCATGGAAGGCTAGCCAGAGTTACCAATCCTAGGGAAAAACACATTACCAGACTGAGAATTTACACTGATAAAAACAGGAGAACAATCCTCTTTTGATAAACAAGATGAAAATAGCTTAGGATCATAAATCCCAACTACATAGCCTACTAAAGAACAGACTTCTTAAATTATCTGAACTTAAACAATTATAGTCACTTATTGTTCAATTTAAAAACCCCCCACACTGAACTTATGATTTTAACCATTTAGTGTTGGTTAATGCTCTTTCAACTTAGAGACCCTATTGAACCCTCATTCAGATATTCTTTCATTCACTCACGTAAAGTTTCTTAAAAATTAAAATAGTACTAGGTGATTACTAAGGATTGTTCACAAATGCAAACAACAATTGGAAAATGTGAATCAGTATCCTCCTTCTCTTTGCAATATATTTTATATTTTGAATAATTTACTTAACTTTTAGATTTATCTGTTCTATAAAATATGAATATAGTAGTAACCTAAAAGGAAGAAAAAGGAGTGCAAATAAATATAGGTGACCACAGCGGGAGGATAAAAACTAAGTGTCTTTGGTAGGGGAACAAAAGAAAAAGAGAACTGATGTTACTACTTCTCCAATGTTAGAGAAGAAAGTGGGTTTGTCAAATAGGATAAAAGCCATACTGACAAGAAATGGCAGTGTCTCTTTCCATCACACCAAGTCTTAGTATTAGCTTAAATTATTTCCCAGGAAAATATCTATTTATTTTAGACCAGCAAATTACTCATTTATGAGTAGGAGATAGGTAAACCAATCTTAGAACTAAGACAGCTTTCATGATTATATATAGAATCCATTTCAAGAAGCAAAGCTGTAGAAAGAGCTTAGATTGTTTCTTATTTAATCTTACAAATTTCAGAATTTTAAATAAAAAAGAGATTAAAATCTACTTAAAATTCATTTATCATCTTGCCTTCCATTTCATGATTCCAGATCAACTATTTTATGATTTAAGAAATATTTAGAGGAAAAACTCTAACATGAAAAATAAAAAAATAAAGTTAAATAAATCACTACATTCATTATATGAATACATCATTTAATAGAATATACAGAAATAATAGGATTGTAAACATATTGGTAAAAAGAAGAGTTTGGTTTAGGTAAATTCTAAAAAAAAATTGACTATACAGACAATCAAATGTCTTTACAAATTATGGAGAGAAGTTGAAGAATCTCTGTCCCTGTGTGCAATGAAGGTAGACAAAGTAAAGTACCTTTTATTGTTAACTGAGGCATTGCCACTTTATGTCACTTTTAATTTATGGTATTACAAATTCTAATAGTGTTCCACAACAGGCCTTTTATCCCTCAAAGAGCAGGAGGAAAACACCTATAAATACAGTTCCGGGAATCTGACCTCTTACCTATAAATTTTAAAGGTCAGGTGATATCAGCGGAATTATTTGTGTCTGGATGGGTCTTTGTCTTGCAGTTGGGTTACCAAAATCAAAATTTGTAATAGGGCTTATGAAAAGAGCACAATAAAATGCTAACACAAGAAAATGATCTTTTTTTTAAACGAGCAGTACTTTGTATCTCATATATTTAGCAATTAAACTAAGTTACTTGATTCTTAAAGAAACTCCAAGAAAATGAAATAGACAATCTCAAAGAGGACTATAGTTTAAAAATATTAGGTCTATATTAAAAAATTCTAGAACTATAGTGAAAAATTGTCTGAGCTATATTACTTTTAGGGTTAAGTGATAAAGTAGATGTAAAGTGAGGGACAGAGTAGGTAAATTGAGTGAGCCATGATTTTTAATGATAGAAGACACCAGTGCATGTATTACTCCTGTTGGGAGTTTAAGCACATTGTCATTAGTTCCCAGCAAGACTTAAAGAAGCAAAGAGAACAAATCTCTCTTGTATATTAAGCTGCTTAGGTCTTCAAGACTTCAGCAGCATTGAAGGTAAGTAGGGTAGATGAGAGAATGCCATTAGACATGGAAAAAAAGTTGTTCTCGAGCTCAAATATGACATTTTCTAGTAACTTCTAGAAAATAGAGAATAAGGTATGCCAGTATGGTCACCATCCTACATTAATATTTGGGGAAAAGGTAAGTTGAAAAAGCGTGAGTCACAGATGTCATTTGAAAAGGTCTCACTTTAGGATGCAATTATCTATGCTCATCAAATCTGAGTTTATATGAATGATAGTGATTGTCCACAAAGATAGTGCCTGTCCTTAAACTAGGTTGAGTAATATATCATGTAGGAAAATGGTGTGAAATTCAGTGTGGAATACTTTTTCTTGTATGACGTATTCTTGTTTGACCAGAGCAGGTCAGAAAACAGTTTCATCAATTGGATATAATACATCAGTCAGCACCTCAACAGGAAACAGAATTCATCCCACATGTTTCAAAACTACAACAGAACAGACAAAGTTAAAAGAAAAAAGAAATCAAGATTGAAGAAGCATTGTTTACACTGCATTGAAGTACCAAGAAAGTAAATAGTGTTACCAGAGATTAGAGATTTGGGCAATTATGCAGGAGAGGTTGTCTGATGGTGGCATAAAAAGTTGTAAGTACTGCCAAAGACACAGTGTTGATGTTGGGAAGATGGTCTAAAAACATCTTTCTTTTCTAATGGTCTGTTGCTGTGGTTTCAACCAACCTGGATTTTAGAGGCTACAGGAGTCAACAAGACTCGACCCCTCACGTAAAGTACTAAACAGGTATAAGGGCAGAGGTTTGAGAATAAATCTGGAGATGGAGAATGAGATTAACCCACTGAGTGAAGAAACAGTCATTTAGATGATTCAAACCTTTGTTCCCAATTGCTGGACAATTTTAGACTATTTTAAAAGGGTAGAATTTACTGTAACCAAGCTACAAACACTTTAATTATGTCTTTCCTAAGCAATTCCATAGAACTGAAGCTTTAATGCTTTAAAATATAGGAGGGTTGATTTGAATGCACATTATTTTCTTTGTGGAAATGATTAATGAAACAAATGTTTTTTATGTCAGAATATCATTTAACTGTTTAGTATGATATAATGTATGTAGAAGAAAGAACAAAGGATTGAAAATACTTTTTAGGCAAGTGTTTTACAGTGTCCTTTCATCCTAGACATATTATAAATACATCTGTGCTCGAATTCTAAGTGTAGACATTGTATTTTGCATTACAGCATCTTGATTTGTGCTGTGCAAGATACGATGGTTGAATTTACATCCACCTACTTTGCTCAATTAGTGTCTTTTTAAATAGCTAAGTAAAGTTCTTTTTTAAATAAAAATAGCATCCTGTGAAACATTTAATTCCAAAATAGAATCTGTGTGGAACCCAAAAAACCAAAATAGAATTCCTACAACTCCTCAAACTGAAGCACTTGGAAATAGATTTAGTGCATGTGATCTATCCATCATTTTTATTGATTTAAGGTCACCTTTTAGTTCTTACCTGTATATCATTTAAATACACATACTACATACTACCTCATTTTGTAATACCAAAGATACAGAGATTAATAACTGATTTAGCTTTATCTAGCTTGCATTTCAAATTTGAAGTTTATGAATAAAATATGGCATGGGTGTGTATATTAGACTTGGTTACATAAACAGTTATGGGTACTGGTTTAATTAACCTATATTCTCACCAATGTGAATATTCTCTACATTTTTATTCATATCTAACACAGGCAGCAAAATGTAACTTACTGAAGTATCTGTCATCAAAAACCACTAAAGCAGTGACTGATATGCAGACACATTTTTGTTTTGCAACAACTGTCTCCCTTTCCAATCTAAATGTTACCAAAGTCACTGATAGAGAGGGAATAGCCATGTTGAGAACTTGCTGCAGAATTAAATAGTGAGTATAGAAAGAGGAAGGGTATGTGGGAAGGGAAAAGAGGAACATTAATATTAATAACTATCTATGACTAAATTGCTATGTACTTACTCATCCCATCCTAATGTCCAGAAGCAATATCGTTGATGTGCTCAATGGATGTTGGGGGGGGGGGGAGTGTGTGTGTGTGCAAGAGGGGGAAAATGTGTGTGTGTGTGTGCAAGAGAGAGAGACAAAGGGAGAGAGTGCACACATGAGCGAGAAGTTTCCATCTCTATCAAGATACTAAAACTCCAAAAACTCAGTTTCTTTTTGAAAGTGCTGGGTAGAATTGGCTATTTTTGGTATTTCACATGTATAGTTCTAATTCTAATCCCCACTGTTATCCTTCAAAGCACCTAATTATATTTTCCGATTTTAGAGATAATTGTACCGAGCTCAGACAGCTGAGAAACTTGCTCAGGATTATATAGGCTCAGGGTGACACAACTGGAACTTGAACCATTTCACTTTTATTATCCAGTGGCTCTGGATGAAATTAGAGCAATGCAGGCAAGGTCCTGTACATTATTCTAATAATATTGGTCTTTATCCTAAGAAAACGAACAAACAAAAAAGTCATTGACAAGATTTGAAACAGAGGACTAATTGATCTGGCCTGGTTAATTCCATTTCTGTTAAGATTTCTATGTGTAAACTAAAACGCATGATTATATATGAAGAAATCAGTATTGTGGGAGAGATAAGTCCTTGGTTGAATTGAAAATGAGAACATAGAAAAACCTGAGAAATATTTGATAGGAAGATATTGCCACATATAAGAAATGGGTGAAAGAAAGAATGAACAGAGTTAGGAAAATTCAGATTCATGTTGGAAATAATGAACTTCACCAAAGTGGTGTTTATGTTTGGTTTCCTTTATAAAAATCCACCCATTACTGGTGTAGTGTGCATGGAAATACAGTCCTAAACACAAGATGTATAGTTTTCCCCACAACATTTTCTTTTTTAAGATTACTCTTGTTGATTTTTTCTTCATTAGTTTTGTTGTATTTTGGCTGCCTCTTCACATATATCTTTTGTCTAACATCTCCTTTTTTGAACACCTAGGACTTACGTTTTAGCTTTCTAATCTAGTTACATGTCCTAGTTGATGATATATCATTTTTATCAAGATGAATATAGCATTTATCAGACTTACCTTGATAAACTAAATTTTGCTAGTCTCAATTACTTGCCATTATTCCTCTTTCATTACATACCAAGATAAAATCCCTTTCAACTTCTGTCCTTGAACTATCACTCTGGGTTCTTGATTTGTATGTTTTAGAAATTAGCCATAGACTGAAAACTCTACTATTAAATAGTTAGCACTTCTATTTTCAAACTAAATAAATGTATTTCCAATAGAATTAAAATGGAAAAAAAGAAACAGATATTTTCCCTTCACCTTTAAAGTTGTTTGTTATATCTCATGACTTGTTCTCTGAATAAGAGTCTATGGATATTATAGAGTTTCTCCCTGAGCAACAGCTAATTGTGCTTGGGAAATAATTGTGAGTTTTGGTTCAGTTATGTTTTTGGCAAAATATACAGCAAATAGCATAATTACACCTAAATGTTTTATAGACTGAATATGTCACTGAAATGTACAATAAATTTAGTTTCAGTCTAATTCACATGGACTTAAATGTTTCATTTTCCATCCTTATATTTGTAAAATATATATGAAACATACCAAAAAAACACATAAATTTTCAGTTAGTTTTCAACCATAAAATAGAATCATTTATTTTTAAATACTTGCTTTCTAACAAATCTCTTTTAGAATCTGTACATAATTTGCAGTGAAACTCTGCATAATAGGCTATGCTATAGTATAAATGATGAGTGTAAAACAAGTTATGTTTCTTTGATTGAGTCTGTGGGTTACATATATACAAGGAAGAATTATTCTCAAATTGTATTAGGTGTTATGCAATATTACAAATTGGGTCAAATTGTTAAGATCACAAATAGCCACTTCCCTAATTATAATTTGATAGAAAACAAAAGAATTTTGGAGACAATTAGCTTGTTATGTTTTCTATCAGATAATATGCTACATTTGTCTTGTTCTGCTGACTTGAACTTATCAAGACTTGAGTGTACCTTTTTTATTTTTTTCCTGAAGCTCTGCTACACAACAGATGGAATGTCTAACATCCTTTTCTATTTAAAACATGCAAGTTCTAATCAACAGGAGGGTTTTAGAATGTTAAACCAGCCAGCCATAAGAAATGTATCATGCAGTTTCCTGTCATTCTAATTAATTAGATAGCATTATTTGTTGTCCCCAATGAACCTAAATGAGTTCCATGCAGGATAATAGCTTCATTCTTATCAAAGGTTTGTTTTTATATTACTTGCTTGGATTAGAGCAAAAAATAAAATACTTTAAGATTGCCCCAAATACGTAAGGACTGTGATTATATATGAGATCTACATGTTTAACCTACTCAACAGATCATATAAATATTTTAACATTTTAGGGTATCTTAATTTGGAAATTATACTTTTTTTAATATCATATATCTTTCAGTATCAAAATGTATTGTAACAATTTTATTGGCAAGATTTTTAAAATCTAATATTTTTCAATTATATTACTGAGAATGTATTTTCTTGGTACTACAATTTCTTATCACTCAGGTACTATTATATATGCCCATTCTTGTTCTTAAACTACTGATAAAATAAATGTTATTAAACTCTTAGTGTATAATTTATATGAAACAATTTATGAAAGGTTTGCCTTAATTATTAGAAAAATAATTCAAAATAAAAAATAAAATGAAAATTAGGAGGCAGGATATGTTCAGAGTTAAAATATTTAATCTGAAGGGAATTACTAAAGATTATATAATGGAGGAGGCATGGTAAGTTAAAAAATGATGATAAAGGAGCCAAAGTATGATTATTGATTCCTGTATATAATTCCATCACATCTGCTTGGACCACTGAAAAAATATGAATATTTACTTGTGACATCATCCTTAAAAATTTCTACATATCCAAAACATCTACTAGTTATGTATTTACTTTCTTCCATTATCAATAATTGTGCTTTCTATTTCTGCAAATATGTTAAAATAATCATTTTATTTACATTTTTAATTTCATATTTGGAAATCTAAAGGCCTATTTCCCTATAAAGAGTCCTACTTGTCTTACTAACATAAACTTTTATTTTAATAAATAAAAATGTGATCATTGATTTTTATGGTTGATAAAATCTCTAAAAATAGAAAATATCTAGCGTACACTTGATGGACTCTAAGAAGAGATTTGCAAAATCATGTTAACCACATCTAGAAGTAAATGGAATCTGTGATATATCTTCAAAGATCCATGAAATTCCATTCATTATTTCTTGGAAAAATCTTGCTTCACTCCTGCTCCATAATTACCTATGTCTGCTACAAGTATGTGCTTTATCTTTGATAGTTCTTCTAAACTATGAGCAACCAGGATCTCTTCTTATAATTTGAGTTGCAAATCGAGTTTTTCTGAGTCCACATCAACTACACTCATAGAACTTTCCTCTATTCCCACAGTTATAATTAAACTACCTTCCATAACACCGTCAAGTCCAGTTCTAACATTATGCTTTTTACTATAATATTTCAATGTAAATAATATGTACTATAGCAAAGGTGGGCAAACCTTTCTATAAAAAACAAAACAATAGCAGGCCATTCAATCTTGTCACAATCATTCAGATCTGTTACTGTGGTATAAACATCCAGACACAGACAATATGTAATTAAAAGATCTTTGCTATATTTCAGTAAAAAACAATTTGCAAAAGTAGGTGATGGGTTAGATTTGATCAATAGACTGTGGTTGACCAACCTCCAAATTAATCTATAAATTCCATGAGGAAAGAGACCATGCCACGTTTGTATTTTCTTTACCATACAGTGTTATCACAGTAAATTGCAGATTTTAATTCAACATATGATTGAATTAAAAAAAAAGGAAGATGTGTGAGTATAGCATAGAGTTTGAACAATCAGTTAAGTGGTGGGGAACAGAAAGAGTAAAATAATAGAAAATGATGTGAGAAAAAAGTCAGAACTGAGGGGAAAAAGAATTACCACCCATGAAGCTATTTTGAGTGATTTTTCCCTTTCAGAAATTATAAAATAACCAAAAATTAAATAATATATAGTGTAATTCACAGTGTGAGAATGAATTCAAACTTCTTTTTTACAGGGAGCCCACAGGAGCACTGAATAAAGCGACAGTATCTTAAGTATGTTAACTAAGTGGAGAGCACAGGCACAGGGAAACACTGCAAAATATCGCTCCTTTCCCTGAGCTGCAAAAAAAAGTGACATATGTTCACATATGAGGAATACGAAGAACTCCTGAAGATCAGAACAGTTAGTCTTTAGGATTATAGAAAGTTAGCATACTACATTAAAATACATAAATAAATAAATAACTGCATCTTTTTTATTTAATTTAAAGATTTATTCATTTATGCATACAAGGGGTACAGGCCAGAGTCGTGGGAGGTGAGAGGCGTCACCAGAGACAGAGTGGGGAGCAGAACAGGCAAAATGACTGAAACACACTGCTGAGGGGAGCAGCGGGCACAGCAGTAGAGGTCTGCCGAGCCATGTGGGTTCCCTCCCTGGCCGGCGGCAGGGATCAAACTCATGCTGCTGTAACTGCAGTTTGCTTCATAGTGCATTACTTAACCCACTGAGCCAGCAGGGAGGCCCTAATAACTGCATCTTTTGACTTCACTTTTAATCCATTTTAAAAAGAAACATAGGTACAACTGAAAAATTGAAAAGAGTTCTTATATTTCCTAAAATTATTGCTGGCAGTATGTCATAAAGAAACTTGTACTTTCTCAGAAACTGATCTACAGTTGAATTTCAGACCAAGATTTGTGCTTTAAATAAATCAAAGATGTGTATATTTGTATACAAATGGGCATACAAATACTAAGTGTTTATTCATTCATGATGGCATACAAAATTTGTAAATTGTAAATATATAGTTAAAAAAAAAACTTCTATTTGTAACATCACTGATTTCAGGTGAGGTAAAAACAGCAAAAGACACTGCAGGAATAAGTAAAACATGTTGATAATGAAAGCTGTTAGGTCCTGTGTAAAAACAATGATTTGTCATTCTTGGACAAAAGATCTCCTTTGAAGTCATTAAAATTAACAGACTCCGGGGATGAAAATGAAGAGAGGTTTTTCATTTTCCTAAAAGGGAATGCGTAGGAAGTACACTGGGCAGTGGATGATAAGATGTATACTTTTTAAACATAATTTTACCAAAAAAGTTTATGATGTTTGACTAGTTTGATACTATGGATTTATTTCTGCTTGAGACTGGAGAGCTGAATTAGACCTTCATAATCTTTTCAGTTATAAAACTACTCATTTATTCATAATGAGCCTTAGTTTCATTTCAGTGTGTGCATGTCACATAAAATGTCCTAATTGAAATGATAACATATTTCTACTAAAATAAATCAAAGTAGAATAACTAATTAATAAATTAATATTGATTGTGTTTTCCCCTTTAAAATTCATATGGGCTTAAGATTTCAAGTGCCTTAATAAAGAAATTCAACCAGATAAACTTACTCTGTTTTCTTCATTTACGCTAACTAAGTAAATGTGCTTCCTAATTGAGATGCTTCAAATTTTTGCAATAATTGCAATATGAATATTGCTATTTTTCCTTCTGGAAAACAGTTGTTAATAACTAATGATCAATTTCATAATTTATCACAGGAAATTGCAATGTAATATCATTCATATGACTCTATTTAAACTTTCATATTATTAATAATTTTCATCTAATTATTATCGGTAAGTTAAAGACATTTAAGTTTAATTATTTCTTATTTCTAAAGCATATTTAATCTCTGTGTTTCATGGGATTTGAATTGTTTAATTATAGTCTGCATGCAAAACAAAATAAAAAGAGAAATAGTAAATAAAAGCATTAGTGTGTGTCATAACAAACCTATTAACTAGACAACAACCATTCTTACAATTTTCTTGAAAATAAAATTTGACAAAACTGCTTCAAAATGAATAATTTTGATAAAGGATTAGATGAATTTCACATTTTAAAAAATAAAGAACAGATGTAAACAGATGATTTGTAAAGAAAATAATGAAAATCAAATTTCCTAGTGAAGTCAAAGATCATTTAGATCATTCCTTTAGGGTAGTACAAAGTTTCTGGGATAACGAATGGGCACGTGAGATCTTCTATAGTATTGGAGCCAACACTGGGATAGTTATATTCTTACCATATGATAATAGAGACACAGATAAAGACTGAGTCAAGAAATGTTGAAAAACTTTTGAAACTTGTTTACAAATATTTAAGATAAATATACTTATTAAAATAATATTTTTCAACTGTGAATTGATTCACACCAACAATATAATAACCCAAACTGATTGACATATATGTATATATTTAGTTTCCCATGGTGATGAGCATGTAGAAGGGTGAAGTTCCTTTGTAGCGAGGTAACAAGCAGGGATGTATTCATTTCTGACTGCTGTATAACTAATGACCACACGTATGAACCTACAGTTCTATAGGTCAAATACAAGACAACACATGGCTTAATTTTCTGCAAATGGCATCATAAGATTGAAATTAAGATGTGGTCTAGGCTAAATTCTTATTTGGAGGTTTTAGAGAAACTTCTTGTTTCGAGTTCATGCTTGTGGTTAGTACACATCAGTTCCTTGCAGTTAAGTTCTGAGATCCTCATTTCTCTGATGGCTGAGAACTGCATTCAGTTGTTAGGGAAAGACTCTTGCTTTTGGCAACTCAGAATGAGGATGGCTGATTTCTTCCAGATAAGCTGGAATACAGCTTTCTGACTTCCTCACTGAGACCAGCTGGTAAAAACTGTTTTTAAAGGGTTAATATGTTAGGTCAGGCCCATCCTGATAATCTTTCTATTTGGAAGTTAACTGGACTATATAATCCAAGATCAGGGATTGTGCTGTTTACCACAGGGATTAAGTACAGGATTTTGGGACCTGAAAAATGATCTTTACATCTTGAATTTGCAGACTGATTTATTCAAGTCTGTCCTATTTTTTTTTTTGTAATTTGGTGAAATGTTGTGAGAAGTTGTTACTGTATCATTTCCTCACACCAATTACCTATTTTCTTAATTTATAAGACTATTGTTAAAAATAAAGATGTAAAGCCAGTCATGAAGTTCTCTTGAGCAGACAAAACCAGTTTAGTCATACAAACAAAGCTTGCTAGTTTATTTGTCAAGACTAACTACCCTGAGTCATTTTTTAGTTATGCATCTGGGACATCATAAGCCAAAGTTAAATTGTTTCCCAATGCTTTGATACAAGATAACCACTGACAAATTTGATAACATTTAAGAAACTCTAATATTATAACTGGTCACTGTGAAAAATAAATATTTACTGTCTTCTTACCACATAAACTGTTTTATAAAAATATACCCCGACCCTCATTCCATGTTTTGGTTTGAGTAGTCTTTTGCAAATTACTGGTGTGAGCACAACATTTTGCTAATCACTTTAGTGATTAATTGGTTTTACTTCATCATCTGGATTTTGGCATTAATATTTAGATAAACTGGGGAACAACTGAAAGGAATTACTGTTTGCAAATTATCCCATGCCTTTTTTTTTAAAGATTTTATTTACTTATGGATACGAGAGCTGGGGTACAAGCCAGAGGAAGAGGGTGAGAGCATTCACCAGAGACAGAGTGGGGAGCAGAACAGGTAAATCAACTGAAATACACTGCTGAGGGGAGCAGCGGGTGAGGCAGGAGACATCTCCTCCACCATGTAGGTCCCTTCCCTGGCCTGGGATTGAATTCGCACCTCAGCGGCTGTGGAACCTCCACAGTGCAGTGCTCAACCACTTGTGCCACCAGGGAGGCCCTATCCCATGCCTTTAAATCATCATAAGAGGAGATAAATATGCTTCCTAGCAGCATGTTTCAGAGCCCATGACCCATGACATCAGTATCCTGTAGTCTAAAATTCTGCAATTGAATATATGCATTTTTGGTATAATTTAGCACCTAAGCATTCCAAAAGGAGCCATTACGTTTACTAAATCTACAGTATAGTAGTGATGAGGAAACTTGTTATTGGGTACTGATAAATAGCGCATGTATCTCCTAGATGTGAATAAAAGGTAATTTTTACAAGTAAGATTAAGTTTTACCTGAAATTTATGAGCTGAATGTATATAATTACTAATGGATAAGAAGTGACTCTGTAAATTCAAAATGTTCCAACTCTGCAAGTCGAAGTTAAACAATTCAACTATTTTGTTACTTTGACCATATGAAAAAACATTTCCATAGGATCAATCATTGTACTTGTTACCTGTCTTTCCTCTCCTCCTTTCAGTATCATCCTTACTAGGCAGTGTTCTAGCCTATCACATGTGCTTTTCTGCTATCTGATATCAGTTACCTGTAAGGAAATCAATCTCCGCTCCCCATAGAAGTACTGCATTATTTTGATGGTTTTGCCCTAACAATGACTAAAGAGTAGTCACTATTGATGTACATGTGGTTTATATTAAAATCAAGAGGATCACTATGTAGGCACAGACTTTTTTTTTTTCTTTTTGTATTTCTCAAAAATTGTTCACAAAACACCTAGGTTAATAAAATCTCAGGGATTTTTACATAGGTAATACATATCTGGGATGTTTATTAATTTTTAATGAAAGTACTCACCAGATAATTTCCCTATATTCTACTTAGGACTCTGTCGGCAAAAAATCAACATTCCTCTAATAAAATGTTGAAAAATCCACATATATACTTCCATACAACAGCATTTAATTTGTTTTTGCATATTAAAATAACAAAGTACAAATTACAGAAATTAAATACATTCTCAATTTTCAGCAAATTCATTTTATTCAGAGAAAATCATAATTTTATTACGATGTCAATCACACAAAATAGAAGTTTTTTTATATAGATCTTGTGAAAAGGAAATGAAAACATTTGGCTCTGACTTGGGTTTTATGGCATAGAATTGTCAGGGTTCATCAAAGTTCAAAGGATCATATCCACTGAAAATGTTTGCTCTCAGCAGTCAGTCTTACCCTGTGATTTCTTTTTTTTTAATTTTAAAATCATACATAAATGCATGCCCTGAGGTCCAGGGTAGAGCTGACCCCTGAGCACTGAATCTCTTTAGCTGTATTGGAACTGTTAATTTAGGGGAAGTATCCTACTGAAGATAAGAGAGACAGAATAGGAATATAAAGCATTGTAGGTTAGTTTACACAGAGGCATAAAAATATATACACAGAACAAACTGTAGCAGCAAAAGCAGTTACATAAATCATGCTGATCTAACAAGCTTCATGCAACTGGAAGTCAGGCCCTTGTCTTGTCTCCAAAGACTTTCTCTGCCTTTTGGTTGAACCCCTGTCTTCCCAGGTGGAGTTGACATCAGACTTCCCTCAAACATTAATCTCCAATAGCTGGGTAACAAAGGTAAATTCAGTAAAGGTATTACTGTCTTTCTGGGGAATTGGAGGGTGAGCTACAGTGCCTATGCAGCAAAGCTGCATGAAACAGAAATAAGAAAGATAAACAATCATGGACACATTGTTCCCCAACAAACATTCTCATGAAACTCCAGCAGCCACAGGGTCCCACAGGAAAAACTGGCAAGAAAAACACAAACGAAAAAATAAAACCTATTCACAATTTCAGTGTTTGTTGAGACAAAGTAATTACAGAGCTATCAGGCCCAATTACAAAGCACACAGAGTCAATTGTCATAAAGTATTTAGAAAGCCAACTAGAGAAGCTATTTGACCAGTGTCCTTCCATTCAGTGCAACCAAGCTCTGTGGCCTCTTGCTCTTGTTTGTAAAAGCCAGACAATGTACTCTGTAATTGCATTGCTTGTTCACTCTGCCCTTAAACATTTGCAACAGAGAATTAATTTCTCCATGAGCTCTTCACTTGCTACTCAGGAAAAATGGATCATCTGTTCCATTCCCATTTCAGGAATTTCTGTTGTTCTTTCATAATTCTACTTTACTTCTTCTCTTAACATTTGCCCAGTCATCAGTAAATCTAAACTTCTTCATGAATCTGCATCGACTAAACACATACCTTTGAAATATTGTGGGCATTTAGAAATTTGAGTGATGTTAGAGGATGACCGAAAAGTCCCTTCTACTCCCATATGCACATACAGTTGTAGTTGAAAATTCTGTTGTAATATCCTTTATGTATAGACTTTAATCATATTTTAGAAGTTTTTATCATCTTATTTTGTAATTTTTAAATCACTGTTGTCATGTATAATCTCTTCAGCGCATGGAAAGTTTTTTATAGCAGAGATATCACTTTTCTTATCAAATTAGAGAAATACTATTTGAGGACATTTTAATTTCATAATTTGCATTATTCTCTATGTATTCTCAACAATATAACTTTTCTCTTGTATTTCTTGACATATGGTTTCTTTCCATTAGATGATTTATCCAATCTATTAAAGATTGAAAAGTGACAGAACTGGAATTTTTACTCCAGAAGCTTATTCCATAACATCTATGTTATGTTCTGTTTTACAGGACACAGAGCTGCAGACAGTAAGTTTACAGAGTTAGTGAACTTGGGAAATGGATACTCCCCTCTTTTTTCAAGAATATAAACAAAGATTCAAAAATTTAGAAACTTTAGAAATACTGCTCCTGTCCAAATAAGTTCCCACTTTCACATGTTCTCAGTTTATTTTTGGAGAAAGCATCTCTGACATGTGATCTTATAAGCTCCCCTATAATACCAATATCAACATTTAAGTAACAATACTCAGTTGCCTAATTGGAAGATTATCTCAAAATCAGGAAGTTTTCAAACTGTCTTTCTACTGCTGCCTAAAGAATAGATCCAACAAAGAAAATTCAAAGTCAGACACTATTCTCCAATTAGACAATGTACAGGTGAGTTAAGTATAACTATAGCATATCTAAGGGAATTAAATATTTCTTATGAATCAATAAAACTCTTAAGAACTATTACATAGTTAAGCATGCAATCAAAACTAAAATAGTATCATTTTAGTAGGTCTAGCAATAAATGTAGTCCACAGCACTTAGAAAATATTATCAAATAAATAATAAATATCTCTTTACCAATGCTAGCTATTATTAGATAGTAAGAGAAGAACTAGTACCTGAAGTTATAATGTTGAGTACATATTTTATATTTTACATACAAAATATATAAACTAAACTTAGTTTCTCTCATAAATTCAGGACAATCATCCATTTGCTTTGAAAATTCTTAGTATAGAAAAAAATGCCTATGAACTTAGGACTGGATTTGTACAGTTGTCTACTTATACTGGAATGGGTTGCTTATGACATAACAAGCAAAAATGGTGCCACTTAACGTGATTAAGATTAAAGCTTGAGAAGTATTAGCTTCAGGCAGCAATTGGTCTCAATGAATCCCACCTTTCTCTTGGTGTCAATATTACACTGACTTAGGAAAAAATTTAAATTTAACCATTATTTTTTTGATCATCAGTTGGGAAAGAACCTGTGACTTACCTTATTATATGACCACAAGCAACTTTGTTAATCCCTTTACACTACAGAAGACTTAACATTAGGATTTTGACATCAACTCACAGAGATTTTTCAAAAGGAAAATAGAAAATAGTTTATAATATACAATTTTTCTGAGTCTATTAACCATTACTTTTTCTCTTTGCCATTTTAAATATTTATACATACTTTATATCTATTTTCATTTTTGTACAGTGTATATGTCTCATCCCCATGAAATTCAAATGTACACACTTTAAAATGTTAACTCACTAGAAATTTATAATATAAGTCTAAGATATTATTCCAATGAGTTGTCTACTTTGGGTTTGAAATCATCTTTGATAGAGTTTGTTGGTAACTTTGAGATATAGATAATCACCACTAATTGTATTTTTCAAGTTTCAATATTTTTTTTAATCCTTCTCTCTTTCTTTTCCTTAAATCTGTTAGCATCTTCTCAAGGACTGAAGCAGTCAGGAGGTGAATGCTCTATTTTGATTTAACTAGCCCCTGAGGAGTGCTTCAGAGGTAGGAAGAAAAAAAAAAAAAAGAAGCAAAAGATCCAGTGAAGGACAAAAGGAAAAAGGACTGCATGTTTGAAAATCAACATCTTGTCTTTTATGGTATATTATACCATATGTTACTGAAGACTGACAGGGAATTTTTGGAAAATTTCAATTTCTCTGTTCCAAGTCAAAACTCATTTCCTAAAGAAACTACTGATATGCTACAGAGAAAATACACCATCCTTAATAATTTTGGCACTTCCTCTAATGTGGTTTATTGCTTCCTGGTAGTTAACATGACTAGCCAGTATATTAGCAGTAGCTATATTTAAAAGTTTAGAATCTAGTAATGGATAGAAATAGTACTTGTAGCCATAGTTTACTTAAAAAAAAAATTCTAGCAACTATCCAAGCTTTTTAAAAATTTTTTTCAGTTCAGTAGGAATCTAACTAGAAATCCCCACTGTAAATTAAGTGTGGACAGATATATTTGGTAAGTGCATTTGAGTTCATTAAAATATTTGTTTAATCACATTATAGCCTACCATATATTATGATACAATTAATCTTTTCCACTTACTATCCATAATTTTATAATGCATTTTTCTCTTCTCTCTATCTCTCCCTTCTCTCTACAGACACACATCTATTCATGTTTGACTAAGAAAAATCACTTAAGAAAGTTTTGACCTTGCTTAACTCAGAAGATTCAAGTTGATGGGTCAAAGTCTCTGTTAAGGATGTGACCCCTGATTTCCACTGAAGTTGAGGAACAATTAAAACAAAAAAAGAACTTGTAAGGTCTCAAAGAGAATAAGGATTTTTCCTCTATTTTAGGCATTTAAAAAAAGTTTTATGCTATTTTAAAAATAAGACATCCTGAAAAAGATTTCTAGGATAAAATGTTCAAGCTGATAAAGTGACAGTGAGCCATTTTATATAAGAATTGCAAGGATCACCAGTTTCAATGCATACATCACCTCCATTATCAGTCCATCATAAATTACTGTTACAACTGTTAATCAGCCTAACTGAATTTTGTAACAGATGAGGAAAATATCATCATTGATGCTTTCAACTACTTGTTCCAAGTTCAAAACCAACCGATGAAAATATACATAACATTTTAACTAGGTAACTACATTAATATCATAGAATCCTGAAATGATAAATTAGAACAGATTTTAAACCAAATTATCTTGAATAACAGGCAGATGAAGGAGGTATAGCTTATCACAATTCTTAGGTAACAGTCACATGATAGACCCTCAAAAGATTTATCAAAAGCCAATTTTAAGCACATCATTAGAACAGTAGAAGGGAGAAACATTTTCATTTCAAAATATTGGTTATCTTAAAATGACATAAATTGTGTTTTGTACCATATTTTCATTTTAACATATTTTATAACATATTTTAGTACAATTATTGAAAAGAATCCCTGGATTACCTAGAAGTTCAATCATTTTCTGGTGTTGTGATCTTAGATACCTTTTAGGTCTCAGATTCTTCTCCATAAAATCTAGATACTATTAAATTATATTTATTGTAAGGTTTAATGAAATAGTACCGATAAAGATTTTGGCATAGTGCTTGGCTCAATTTTAACTCAATAAAGGGCAATTATTTGGGGGATTGATTTGATACAAATATTGAAATACATTAGGAAAAGTGAAGTACGCTGAAGGCTAATTTCCAGACAGTATTTATACAGTTAGCTGGTTTCAAAAGAAGGAAAATGAAACAGGCAATGGTAAAAGTATCTCTGTGGAAAATAATCTCAAATGCAAAATCCACACTCTCAAATTATCAGAATTTATTCTGATTGTGACTCTAATCATCTTCTTCTATTCTTATATTGGGCTCCTTATATGCTAATTTATTGCCATTCTTGTTTTGTATGTCATATATTACTGGTTTACATAAATACAACTCCTCCACTTAGCATAAGCCTCTCAGTTGAATAGTTAATGTCCATTTCCATCTGATTTCTGCATATATACTCCAAGAAATTCTTTCACAACCACGTCTGAGTTATTTCATATCTCACAATCCAAATTTCCATATCCACTTGTTCAATTTACAATTTAATGATGAAGTTATAATATTCAGTTATTCTTATTTAAATATATCATATTAACAATGATAATTACAACTAACATATATTGGGTGCTAACCCTAACCCTAGCTATAAGAAATGAATTGAAAGAATAGCCTTTCACCCAAAATGAGTTTTCCGGGATACTGAACAAAAAAGAGAAAGGGATATTGTACTGTATAGCATGGTAAGAGAAGTAACGTGCTTCATACTTATAATAATCTAAGAGTAAAATCACAACTAAATGAAAGCTAGTCTGACCATGAATGCTTGGTAGTACAACATCAAACAAACATGCTCAAATTATGAAGGAAAGTTTAGGAAATGGACCTAGCCCTTCTGCGTCTATAATTGAAAGAGGAAATTAAAATGGTAAGTAGGGTCTGCTTACAAATCAGCAAACGATAATTCATTTATGTTTTTTATAAAATGCCAAGTTATAATTATGGATTACTTAAGATGGAGAGGAAATAAAAATTGTAAATTAAAGTAAAAATTTAGCCACACTTGATAGCATGATCGAATAGTGACAACATATATTTTAGTTCATTTGATCTTGATCTCTAATAATTTTTCTCTTTGTCAGTTGATGATGTAATTGTTTGAAATCTCCACCTAACTTCTACAGTACATATATCCGCCAAATTTATGTGCACTGGAAGAGTTACAGCTTTTTTAGTAATTACAACAAACTAACATATCAAAAAGCAATAGAAATTGAATTAATGCATTTTGGTTTTCTATATCATGGAATACTTTCAACCATAATAATTGTATGTAATAAGAAAATATTCATAATATATATTTTAAACTAAGAAACACACTCTACACCAAAGTGGAAACAATGATAACTTTCAAATATGAAAAATGTGGTGACTGAATAATGTGCTTTCAACATCAGTATTACTTTCCATATGCCTTATAGTATTCTGCTTTGGTTTCAATGTTGTAAAGAGAAAAATATTGTTATTAAGTTTATACTTAGTTTATTTAGGATAAGAAAATAGTGGTCTAGACAACTTGAAGGAAACCAAGATGATTAACAGAAAGCTGTCAAATCCTTATTTCAAGGAATTTAATTCTAGGAGAAGTCAAAATATATAACCAAAACCACAAATAAACTATGTAAACAGTTTATAAATCCATATATCTTAGTTGTTTATAAGATCAGAATAGATATTACATTAATTATTCCCACAGTTTGTCCTTTTGCTTGCCTCACAATTTTATCATTATCTGGAATTATTTTATTTTGTTTTGTTTTCTTTGTGTTGCTAGTCTGGAATAGTTTCATAAACACAATGTCCTTAATTATTTGCCTTACTAGAATCAGTACACTGCATCTTAGTTTCAAGTCAGTTTCTAGTACATAATACATGCTCAATAAATAATCTGTGAATGAATAAATGCATTTTTTCAAGTATTAAAACATAACCTATGCAAACCTCTTTGCACAGTGTTGTATGCATGGTAAATCCTTTATTGAATTTGCTGTTGTTTCTAAATCATTCATAATATAATGACCAGGGAAAGTTCATATGCAAAATTAACTCTTAAACTTGTTCTTAAAGGTCAGTATGCCAATAGGAACATAAAGGAAAAATTTAAATCAAGTATGATTGCCTAATATGGAAAATAATTTCTGGGTACAAATGATCAATATAAGTAAACAAGATGGTGCTAACATTTAGGGAGAGGGGACTCAATTACACTTAACAATCTGAACATGCTCCTAGAAGAACACTGACTTACTAACATGTGAATTTCTTAAAGTAAGTTATAAAAGTTTACTCTTAATATCTTTTACCAAGGTGAATTCTGCTTATAAACATAGGCTAGATGGAACATTAAACTAAAGAACAAAGTTTTGAAAACATCTAGGGTCATCAAATAATATAGACATCGTGTCAGGAATATAAATCTGATGATAACGTTCAAGATACATTTTACACAAAGAGATCAAACTCCTGGAAATTAATAGGAAGTTTGTTTAAACAATTCATCTATGAATAACAAGGACCTAAGCTAAAGAGCTAACATTTGACCCCAAGAAAGGAAGAATGTGAGAAATAAAAGAAGAAAGAAATGTTCATAGTGTACTGGTTCATATAATTTTAATATATCATGTCAAGAATTCAATATTATTTCTGGTGCTTCATAAATTTTTATTTTTAATTTATTCTTACAGCAAGGACACTTATGTGGTTATCCTCATTATTTCTTGGTATTTTTAAATTATTTTTGAATATGTAAAAGTTAAATCACTTATAGTCTACACTTTATATATTAAACAATACATTTGTAATAGTTCATCTTAGTTCTTGCTTTAGCTGAGGACATCAGCTTACCCCCAAATTTGAAGCTTGGCATTTTTAACCTTCACATGCTTTGAATTATACTCCTCTTACTGACATGCAGCATCAAGAGGGGAATCCAGGTTGGAGAATGATATATACATATTTTTAAGGCAAGAAAAAATGATGGTGCTCTTCAGCATCACATTATATTATGTGTAAAACACCAAGGGGTTAACAAAATTAAAAAGTTATTAGAGTCCTATCTAAAAATTGAATGCAAACATTTAAAGAACAGCACTATCTAAAATTAATGAATAATCCCCACCCCCACTGCTCTGCCCCCAGACCTGGTCAGGAGAGTTTCTCAGTCATAATTGAGTATAAAGTGAGAGAAGCTGACTTGATATGAACAGGAGGTCAACCAAAGTAAGATGGGGAAATTATTCAGTCAAGACTCCTATGCTATTAGAAAAAGCTATTATTATAATAAAGTAGAGTAGCACATTCTTAAAATACCCAAAGGCCTTTCTCACACCACGTGCTAGCCAGTGTTCTCATCTGTGTTCTCATTATTCTCCAGCTAGATCAAAAAAAAAAAAAAAAATGCCTCCAAATTTTAATATAAGGAACTAAAAGGAAAAAGGACAGGTGGCATTGGAATAAATTACGAAGATTGTGGTAAAGTTTCTTTCTTTTTGAACTATCATTCTCTCCCTTTCCACTCTCCTAACTTGACTTGAATGTTTCTGTCTGTAAGAAAAGAAGAATTTTTAGCTTTCATTAACTAAAGGCTGAAGAAGATTATAAAGCCACACTATCTGCTCCCATTTTAAATTCACTCTTCAGCTGGCTTCTGCTATTATTGTACATACTTTTTTCACCTTCTATCCATAGTACCTATTTCTCAGTTTCTAAATTTCTTCATTTAAAGAATACAAACACATTGATTCAAAGGAATTCATGGGGATCCAGCATGATGGTATAGAGTGAATGTTCCAGATACACCTCCTCCAGATAACTAACAATCTGCTGCCATACAACACCCCAGGAGACCTGAGGGGAAAACTGATGAACACAGAACATAATAGGAGCCTCAGTCCAGCAGAAAGGGGTAAAAAAAAAAACTTTAAGAGAACCTAGTTTTGTAATGATAATGTAACAACAACAACAAAAACACCAAAGGGAGGAGCAACTGTTGTGAAGAAACTCCTACAGATTTCACCTCAGGCACAGGCCAACAGCAGGGCTGCTAAGACCTGGCATTGCATTTATAAGGGAATCATGAGCTGGCACAGTGCTGGAGAGCTGCAGAGGTGGGAGCACAGAACAAGAGAAGGATTGAGTCAGAGGCTCTTAACACAGAACTGTACCCTGAATCTCCTCAGTGTGTAAATTCCCTCCTGCAAGTCCAAGCTGACTGAGCCAGCCTCTACCCCAGACTGAGAAAACCAAATCACCTGCCACCCCCACAAAGAAACCACTTAACAAACTAGAGTACCAGTACCTATCAACAGCTGGAGCTGACACTCCAGAGTAAGACTTTTTCTGGGAGGAAAAGAAAAACAACTCTTATCCTGTGACACCACATCAGCTACAATTCACGCTCAGTGCTATATTTAAGCTTAGAAACATCCTAAAGTGGAAGTGGACAGGAGATCTTAAGAGACACTGAGAGAGAGGAGCTGACCTGGGAGGGAGAATCGATGCAGATTCCTACCACACAACTCTGGCTCACTCAGCGCAATAGAGAGTTGAAAATCTTGAGTCTAATGAAGGGGTCCTTTGGTGCACACTGCCCCAGTCCTCATTTGTAACCTCTACCCTTGCCAGTCCCAGGCCCCTGATTACTTCAACTGATGCAAAAACAACTGAAAATTTACCACTGTTAAAAACCATAAAAATTGGGGCCTTCCTGTTGGCACAAGATGTTGAGCATCCCACTGTGATGCTTCTATGGCCACTGCAATGCGAGTTCAATCCCCAGAAAAGGAGCTGACCCATATGGTGCAGCAGACCTCTCCTGCCTCACCCACTGCTCCACTCAGCAGCGAATTTCAGTAGATCTGCCTGTTCTGCTCCCTGCTCTGTCTCTTGTGAATCCTCTTACCTCCCACACCAGCTCTAGTATGCATAAGTAAAAAAATAAAATATTTTTAAAAATCCATAAAAATTGAAAATAAGAAGAAAGAAGACACATCACAAATGTTTCTTAAAGAAGACTTTTTTCCTCACCCCCCCACCCCCCAGAGAATATGGTGGCATGGTGATTCAGGACAAAAGGCATCCATCTTATATTTCCTAAGGAATAACTCAAGACCACACTGATTCATGTCAATTTGATCAAAACAGTTATGAGCAGAACTACTGCCACATTTTTCTGATTACACCTGGTTTTGCTTAGCTCACATTCTTGAGAAACAGGTCACACAGATATAGCTAACTGCACAGAAACCTTGGGCAATGCTCAGGTAGAAAGAGGTTGTATTTAGCATCCCAAGTAGTACTTTCTGGAATGTGTTATAGCTTTCTATTTACATTTCTTATTTTTCTCTCTCCAAATTTGGTTGAGGCTCCATGTGTTACTGAGTGCTGTCTCAGTCTCTCTCAGTCAATAAAAGGAAACAGTTTGAGAAGAAAAGTATATTGTTTAATTTGTGAAGTAATTGAAAAGGGGCAAGCAGCCTCATTCTGAAAGACCACAGTCCTGCAATTTGGCAGATGGCAGGGGTATTTATTTCCAGAGTTAGAAGGGAGTAGAAAGAGGTAGTGGGCCAGGAATAGCATGTTTATCCTTGCAACATAAGTGTCTGGAGGTTACACTTGATCTTGCTTTCACCATCACGTGAAATTCAGAATGTTACCTTCCTTATGATGCTCTTTTCCCTCAGAACACAAGAAAGCAAAATTGTCAGGCCTTGAGGGTAAATGAGGAAATGGGAGATTTTATCTGGTAGGACAGAAAAAGACACAAGTCCTTCATTCCTGTTTCACACAAGCATATCATTTGTTCTGTTTTGCTTAGCACTGTACCTCCAGTGTCTAAAAGGGTACCAGTTACACATTAATTACTTGACTGATATTTTTTCAATCCATCAATGAATTGATGCTTGTCTGGATTTTTTCGATATTCTTAGACCCTACCTACTGAAATTTTGCCTTAATAGATTCCAGTTTCAATCTATGGAAATAGATGGCCCTCATCAAAGACATTTTAGGTATCTTACATTTAGATATTATTTTTAAGTTATGAACACTCCTTTTGATGATACATTATATAACTATTCTTCTTTAGGATAGTCTGAACACTTTTTGATAGCATTAAAATTCAGGTGCTTTGATATTTCCATTAGAAACAGCCTTTTATTATAACCCTCTGGAAACATATTGTAATTGAATGAAAGATGTTCTTTGTGTTCTTAATTTATACTATCTACAAAAAATATCTAGATATTAAACTGCTAATGCTTTATTTCCAAGAATTGCTGTTATTATTTATTATCAAAGTAGACCTTCAGTAATTTACACTAATAACTGAGAGACTCACTAGAGATTACTGAATTTGGCAGATTAGTTAGTGAACAAATATATATGAAAAACATCAATACTGTTGTACCACAAAATGTGCTTTATTCATTATTTTGATGTGTCATTTAATTATAATCATCTATGGTAATGTTTCACAGTATGCTAATAAACACGTTGCCATATTTTATGAAACTAATGAAATCTTTAAGGAAAAATTATTTGCTAAAATTGTCTCAGTTTTTGGAGAAAAATACAAATCTGTGATTTAGTAAGTTTGTATGACTTTTATTCTAGAAAGACAGATCTCATATTATGTGTTATTATTTTAGTAATTTCTTTTATTTATTGTCTAACTCCCTACTAGAAAATAAAGCTCATGAAAGGAGATCTGCCTCATTTCACACACATTGTACTTGTTTTGCAGAGATATATATTTTAGTACATCTTATGTAGGTACACATTGCTTTTTAAATGAAAAGATATAAAATGCAAATATGGATGTCCTATAAAATTTAAATATATACTTTATCTCTGTTCTTGAGGCCATTGAGGAAGGTAATATCCCATCAACTCTCTTTTAATGTCAAGATACCTCTTTAGAAATATTTAAAATCTTTGCCATATTCTGACGGGGCTAGTCCAACGGATCACAAAGGTTCTGTTGTGGGTTTTTGTTTGTTTGTTTTCTATGAACTAAAGAAGTACCAATAACTTTCAATCACATCTGATAATCCCTAGATAAAAAGGGATAATTTCAGTGTTACTAGGCAAGATTTATTCTTCAATTATTTAACCAATAAAGATTTAAGGGATCACACATTCAGTTTTTGTTCAATGTGATAAAAAAAAAAATCTGAAGAAAGGAAAAACTTTGCCTTCTCAAAACCTATTTTTCAGCTAGTAAGACTGTAAATGATATATAAAATTAAAATAATTACTATTTTTTGAGTAATGTGTGATAAGGAGAAATTTAAAGCAAGAAAGAAGAAAATTTCTATCAGGGGCAATTTCAGGAGAAGTTATCAGTGATATTTGATATTTGAGAAACAACATGAAGAAGGTAAGGAAGGAAATTGTGCTTCACTCAAAAAGAACCTTATAGTCAGAACCAAGCAAGGTCACAAGCCCTGAGGCATAACTATTGGCCGATGTTACTGGAAACTAGTGTGTAAGAAGGAAATGAGCCTGGAAGATGACTCAATGAAATAACAGGGGGTCAGAGTAACTGGCTATTATAGCACATTATTCTTCTTTATAATGCCATCATGATTCATATTTCTCATATCTCTAAGCCACTTTTCTATAAATATGATACTTTTTTTAGTTATGTCTGGAATTAGCAGCAAATACCTTATAAACCATACAGAGATACAAACTGAATAAAGTATGTTAAAGAAACAGACTTGTTCAAACAGAAACACAAAAATCTTACCAAAAATACTCAAAGTTTACAACCAACTTGAATAAAATACATTATTTTTGTAGTTTTATAATTTTATTTTATAAATGTAATTTAACACAGGGAAAACTTCTTAACCAGATTTTCATAGATAATGTGAAACAAAATGATGAATTAAATCATGTAAAAATAAAGAATCTCTGTTCAAAATATTCAAAATGCTACTACCTATAGAACATCAGCAACAAGATAAGACACCAACCTCAATAGCTAATCATGCAAGAAATAAGAATATAATTTATGTAAATAAAGCAATCTGTGGAAGGACCAAATTATTGATAGGATTTTGAAGAAATGGTTACATTGTTTGAAAATCAAAGTATGAAATTTAAGTTTTAATATTACAATGTAAAAGTTCTATTAGTCTATTCAAGTAGTAAAATATCGGGAAATTCATTTCCCATTGGCAGGACTGTAGAACAGCAAAACAATTTTGAGTAAACTGGCATTATGTACTCACATTCAATATTCAGGTGGAAATTATTATCAGTTTCAATCATGAGTTTATAGACGGAAACAATTTTTCCATATGTCATAAGAGGAGAGGTGGAAAGATGTTTATTGCAGAAATATTTGGTAATGTAAATTGTCTCTAAATTAGTCTAATTTAAATGCAATTCTTAACCTATTTCAAAAAGGTTCATTAAGTGAAAAGTGACAGATTTATCTATCTATCTAGTGGGTCTACTAAAAATTTGGGCAGAAGTTGATGCTGCTGGTTTAAAGCAGTGTTTACACTCTGTAAAACCTCATTGCTGCTTATATTACATTCAACTGGCTGAACAAAGTCAATTACACTATCAAGGATAATCTCCTTTACTTAAAGGAAATTAATTTTGTATATTATCCACATCTAAGAATTAGCTTTAAAGCAAAATCTAGATTATTGTATGATTAATGAATTGGGTTGTATAGTCTAGGCACATTTGTACATAAAGTAAACTAGCCATAAACAGTTTAAAGAAAAAAGACAGAGCATCTTTTACATTCAGTCTAAACATTCACTTGATGTGCTGGTTAGGAATGCACAAGTAACCTAGTGAAAGATCAGAGTTAGGAATATATGATATTTTAATACATGATAGAGGGATCAGTTCAAAACAGTTCATTGAACTGTTTTTATATTATGTATTAGAAAATTAGTAAACTATAGCAACATATTAGACATATTATATTAAATTATATATGAAGAAACAGAAACAACAAATATTGATGAGGAGGTGGCAAAAAAGGAATTTTGTCCACTATTGGAGGGAATGCAAATTGGTACAGCCACTTTGGAAAATAGTATGTAGATTTTTTAAGAAAATAAAAATGGAAATTGCACATAATGCAGCGATATTTTTATATTTTATTTATCCTAATTTTATGACAACTTTAATACAAAAAGTTTTATGTATACCTAAATAAATAGCAGCATTGTTTACAACTGACAGTCATGTAACAAAGAGCCTCTTCACAGATGACTGGATAAAGAGATAATGTAATATATGTTCAATGGACTATTACACAGCTATTAAAAAGATGAAATAGTGGCTCATAGGACAAAATGGATGGGCCTGTATCCAAGGGAAAAAAATGACAGAAAAAGAAAAATTTCAAAAATATTAACAATGGCGGCACAAAATTATCAGCAAATATATTAAATATTCTCATCTATAATAATAGTTGCATTTTAAAATATTGACAAAGTATTAATTTTATTCCTTAGAATAGGAAAAATAAAACAGGTATGATTATTGTTTGCAAAAATTAAGAGGTATTAGGAACTATTAACTTTAAAGTATCTATTTGTATATCATATGCATACACTTTTAATCTAGCACTTTTATTTCTAAAAGATGAGTCTATCAAATCTTACTATCTATGCCTTGAAATATTCATATAATGTTGTTTCCTTTGACATTGTGATTTAGAGCAAAAATGTAGAACAATTTAGGTGGCATCAGTTAATAAATGTCTATTGTATCATCTACCTATCTTTTTCTCATAGTTATGGATCTACCTTTATTGAAATATAACTGACGATAGCATTATATAAGTTTGTCAACATTTCCATTTGATATATTTATAAATTGTAGAATGATTACCAAAATAGTATTAACTATCACTTTCATGTTACATAATGACCTTCTTTTTTTTGCATTGATATAATTTAGTGTTGTCTCTCTAAGCAAGTAAACATTTACTTATAGCTTGAACAACATCAAAATATCTGGTGCATAGTGTGTGTGTTCAGTAATAATAAATGATAATCATTAATCAGAAAAAAACTGCTCCAATTAAGTCTAATGTAAGATATTAAATATTGTTTAGTATTTGTGAACAGGAGTTTCAATGAAAATTTAAAGTGCTTGTTGCTATTCATACAATTTCCAAACTGATTTATGCTGAAGCATCATCACTAAAGATAAGCAGCTTGAGGGTTTTGATTATGATCTTCTGCTCAGTTTCTGGTACACCATGTACCTACACTAATGTTAAACATAATGCAAGATGGCCTGAAAAATCTTGTGACTACTGACCCTTACTTCTTGATATGTAACTATACAACCCACTACTTGGTATGTAGCCACATCATATCTGGCCATGTAAAGCTGCCAATGCAAACCCACCTGGAACCTTGTAGAAACTAAAAGTGTACATAAGCCCCTGACTTCCTACAAACAGGGCTCAAACAATGCAAATCCACTGGGACAGTACTGGTACAATAAATCTGTTTCTTAATAACCCTGGTGTCCAAGTTTCCTTTGTGCCATATAACAATACATTAATTGCAACCACAAACAAAAACTACAAAGCAATTTTTTGTAAAAATTGACAAGCTGATTCTGAAATTTTTGTAGAAATGCAAATGATTTGGAATAGCCAAAATAACTTGAAAAAGAGAATCAAATTTGGAGGCCATAAATTATCTAATTATAAAACTTATTATAAAACTATAGCATTGTGGCATAATTACAGACAAATAAATGGAGCAGAATTGAGAATCCCAAAATAGACACATACAAACATGGTCATTTGATTTTCCACGAAAAGTGAAAAAGCAATTGAATGGAGAAAGACTATTCTTTAAAACATGATTCTAATATAATTGAATAGTAATATGCAAAAAAATTAATATATATCTTGCATTAAGCATTGATATATAAAACCAAGTTATTTTCCAATAATTTTAAAAAGCTTATCTGTAGATGTCCAATAAATTTAAAATGCTAATCGGTAGAATTTTACTTTATTACTGCGGCGTTTTAATTGATACAATAGGAAAATGAGAAACAAAGCACTCTACAATTTAATTTTTATTATTTTTTATGAATTCTGAAAGAAGCAATGGTTTTAGAAATTGAGAACAGTGCCCTGAACATTCCAGCATTGTCATGCAGAATAAATAGCTTCCAATGGATTAGCCATACCAAAGATTATTAAGGGAATTCTTGAACCTGTAAAAGTGATTAAGCTTGAATATCAAAAGCTGTTCTCAATTCTTACTAAGACACAGTAGGGAGCATAGCAACTAATTACATGGCCACATAGTGGGAACTTGCCTGTCACAGGACAGTCTTATCAAAACTGGCACAAAATCTTTTTTAACTTGTGAGAGATACAGCTGAGTTAGGAAAAGGCAATCAGATTCCAAAATCAGAAAAAGTACACTCTCAGCTAAAAAATGCCAGTCAGCAGTTTGAATGCAAAATTTACATGAGGTGGAAACTGTAAGCAACATTGTGAAGTGACAAGACATCCAAACAGGTGTAAAGTGTGTGTGAGGGGCCTCCATTCTCCCTTTAAGTGTGTTTCTGTGAGGCTGTGCAGTTTTACCACAGAAACTGCTTCTCCGTGGAAGAGGTTGCAGGTGCCATCTTAAGCTACCGGAAAAGATACAGACTTCTACATTTCTGAAAATAATTCTAAAATTACATACTGCATAGATTCCCATCCTCACCCCTCAGTCCCTCTTGATTTAGAAAGAGAAAAACACACTTCATGGAGCAGTTAATATAGTTAAGTCTCTAAAGATGTTTGGATCTATGGTACAGATTAAAAAATATATATATTTGGTATATCAGTTTATTTTCTATTAACAGAAAGATAAACTGAACTAATAGTCTTGTATTGATACTTGCAATTTGGGAGTATTTTTGTACCTCAGTATATTTTAGGCTTCCAATAGTCTAGGGAAACTAACAATTTTTTATCTCTATATCCATTATAGTGGTACATTCAGAGCGTACCTCTTTTTAACTCCCATTTCACTACTACATACAGTGTGCACACTGATTCACACTTCTAATTATGTATTATCATGAAATTTTGCAAAACAGTATCATCATCATGAAAACTTTAAATATTTCCTGAAGTTTCAATTTCTAAATTGAAATTCTAAATTCTAAAACACTCAGTGCTTCCATGTGGATTTAGTGCAAATACTCTCAAATTTAAAAACTGCAGTAGCACAATAACTCTTTAAGATAAAACCATTTGACTATTCCACCCCCACCATCACCTATCATTGTCTCGTACCACCAGGAGTCACTTCTTTTGTTACCTGACCTTAAGGTCTTTCCCAATGCCTGAAATCTGGACATCATCCTGCATATCATTTAGTAGTTTGGGGATTGCTGTATTAATCTACTTTCACCTGTTACCTCTAAAATTTAAATTTCAGCATCAAAATCAGTGGTAATAATTCCATTTTTCACCCTTTCTCTCATGTGTTATTTCTATCAAAGTTTGTCTTGGGCATCAGTGGGCATTTCTTTACCTTGACTTTCTCTACTATAAATAAGTCATTTTATTCCTTTTCCTTCTGGCTTTATTTTGGCCCTTCTCAAGCCTTGATACTTTCATGGCTCCCTTGCCAATCTATTAATGTTCGCTTCTTTCTCCTGCCTGCACGATTTTGTTTGACCCCAACATCCTTGCACTCCTTTTTTATCTGACTGACTGATATTCATTAGTGTGGTCACAATTTAAATTTCATCTTTGATATGACCTCTTAGAATTCTTTATTAAATATGTTTAGGTGATTATCCTATATGCTTATGCTAAAAAATCACATACATGGGTATTTAAACTGCATTTTAACTTACTGTCTCGAAATAGATATAACCAGATTGGGCAATAGTATAAATTAAGTGAGTAATCTTAAAGGGTAGCAAATTATAAGCAAGTGAAAGGGTAAGAAGTATATACAGGAACATGGAACAATTTTAAAGGCACAAATACAGTGTAGATGTGATACTCAAGTAGTTTGGTAAGTTAGGATATGAAATATAAAGGTCAAGTATATTTGTGGATGCTGGAAAAGTGAACTTAGTAGGAAAAGGACTATTAATACCTCAATTTAATCTTTCAGTCAGTGAGAACCACTGGAAGTTTTTAAGCATCAAAAAGTCATAGCTCTCCTTTTCTTTTAAATCTGTATCATAGGTGACTAAGTCCAAGATATAAGATGGCAGTGCTGTAGGAAGACAGATTAGTAGATTTTTGATGTAATAAAGATATAAATAATTAGGGAATGAAAATGTTTGGAGAGGAAAAAACAGGTTTAAAGAGTAGGTCATTTAGGGTTAAAATATTTAGAAGCAGTTATTTAAATCTGATTTTTTTTATCACACATGCATACATATTGAAAAATAGGAGATATACTCTATCTTCTTTCAATACTAGCCAAAAAAGTTTGAAATACCCTTGATAGCAGAAACCATTTTTTAATATCATAATATCAACTGGGAATATTGAATTTTAATTAGACAGACATGCTAACATACATATACACAAAGATATAATGAATCATTCCCCATTAAATAGTAGAATCAGTGTGTCTAATTATTAGGTTACTAAGTAAATTCACACTCTTTTGTTTTGTATAGAGTAACTTCAGTTTTTGAAAATTCTGTCCAGAATTCTATCTAATGTACTTGAGTCACAATTAACCACACTGTATGCACTCAGGGTTCTTCTTGAGACTATTTGCTCATCTTAATATCATCATCTATTGATCATCCAATAGAACTTCCTGTAATGATGCTTATGTTCTATATCTGTGCTATTAAAATATGGTAGTTATTACTACATATGGCTATTGAGACACTGATGTGTGGCTAATGGGGCTGAGGACTGAATTTTTTATTTGATTTGACTTTAACTAAATTAAGATTAAACATCCACACATCATGAGTGGTTACATGTTGCACAACCCATATAAGCTTTTAAGCACCAGACTTCAGTTAGAAATCATCAGAACTAGAGTTGCTGTAATTTGACCCAATTAACCTAAAATTAAAAATACATTTATTAACCCTCTTTGAATTTGGCATTGTGCTTACAGCAGCACAACAAAGATGTGAGCATTGAAATCTCCAAACTCTCTCTTTGAAGAATTCCATAGGCGTGTGGACAAGATCTTATGGCCAAATCCAGTCCACCACCTGTTGTGTAAGTACATGTTGTTGGAAAATATTTCTATCCTTACATACTGTTTGACTGCAGTTGTGCTAAAACGCAAATTAGAATAATTTCCATTTGGCCTGCATGACCCTGAAAGTTCTTATAGAGAAATGTTTCCAGGTCACAGATGTAAAAATGTACTGTTGTTCCTCATTAACCACCAGGGATTGGTTCCAGAATCCCCATGGATACTAAAATCTCAGAAGGTTCAATTCTCTTATATAAAATGATATGCATCCTCCTGTATGTTTTTAATTATCTGCAGATTACATATAATGGTAAATATGTAACAGTATACAAAACATATATATTAGATCTATTATATTACAAATATAATGTAAGTAGCTATTTTACTGCAAGGTTTAGGGAATAATAAGAGAAAAAGTATGTACCTGTTCAGTTCAGATGCAACCATTCTAAACCTACTTATAGAATGCATATTTTCCATTCAAAGTTGGTTGAATTTGTGGATATAAAACCTGCAGGTAAGGAGAGTCAACTGTATTCATATTGAGTGACACAAAAATAGCAGTAGAAATGGGGATAAAGTCCAGAGGCATTAAATCAGTGCATGATTGATTTTGGCTGAATTGTTCAAGAAATGAATCAGAGAAAAGTGATATGTGTGTTAATCCTAATCGATGAATAAAATTTTGCCAGAACATAGACTGGAGAGAATATTTGATGAATCTCCTCACACTTAGTGAATGGGAAGAAAACAGTCTCACAATCTCACCACTTTCATATGTATGTAAAATTATTCACTTTTCTTTATTATTGCTACCTACCATTAAATTGAAATTTTTAAAAAGATTCTATATTGGCAAATGCCAAAAATTCTTTAAGTCTTGTGTTCTCACAATTACTATCTAATGAAAAAACATTTTTTTACATTCATTTAAGTATTTTCTGATGTTATAATTATTAATTTATATATAATTACTAATATTGAGAAAGAAAGAGTTTTTGATATCACACTGCAATTGTTCTTTTGGGGTATGTGAAAGAGTATATGAATCTAGTCACTGCAAGGGAAATACATTTTTGTTACTGACTAAAATTTGGAGATAATCTAAGGGAGAGATCTGTCACTCCAACAGGATAGAGTATCAGAACTTAGGCTATATGGAACTTTCTAGCCTAAATAAAGAAACTGAGTTCAAGTTGGAAGGATGGATACATGCACTGTCAATATTGGAATAGAGACCTTCATTTATCAATGTGATTTATACTCCATGAAATTCATCCGTTAATGAGCTTAAAATTTCATATACTCAAAAGTTAGTCTATACTTTAATGAATATGCACCATGTATTTGATTTTCTTTGAGGCCATTGCACCCCGTTCCTACCATTAAGGTAACCGCCCTGTGTTTACATGGAGAAATGAAAGTATCAAGTTGCCCTACCTAGGTCACTAGTTTAGGAAAGCAAGATTTAATATTACTTGTATTTAACACTACCTCTCCATGTGTTGTAGATATTCCTGCATCGTGTTTCACTCAGTAGGCATTTCAAGGTAGTTTTTGATGGCACTGGAGATATTTTCTTTTTGATAGCATTGGAGATATTTTCTCCTCCGACTGATGTGAATGAAGAAGTTGCTCTTGAGACAATATGAGAGAAGAGTGTCTAATAATGAAGAAAACAGTTAAAAAAAGGTAGGGAAAACAATTGCAGGTAAAATAAGTCAGAAGCCTATTGACCATTGTCTAAAAACCATCCTGTGCTCAATTTTAAAGTGAGTCATCATCATCTGTATTGCTTAAATCAGTCTAGTAACAGTTTACTATTAAAGATAACCTGACACAAAAAACATGATATACACTATGAGTAGCCTGAGTTGTATTTCAAACAAAAACATACATGTAATATTCAAATAACAATCTAAGTGACTTTTAGTTTTATTTGAGAAATAACAAACTCTTCAGATGTATTTCAATGTATTCCATGATGGCTTTTTATAATTTTGTTGATTAACATTTTGTATGATTCTATGAACATCAATGTTTTCTTAATTTTAGGGATGTTTACAAGGAAAAAGATAATAGGGTGAGGTCAGTTTTCATGAAGAAAAATGGATCCAAAATATCTGAAGCAGAGGCCTGGGGTAGAGAGATATTCTTGGATTCAAACTTAAATGCCAATAAAGTAAGGGAGAGTTCAGAGAGAGAGAAACAGAGAAACAGAGAGAGACAGACACCGTGTGTGTGCGCATGTGTGCGTGTGCGTGTGTGTGTGATTATTTTTTGGTGTAGGGGAGATAATGACATAGTGGAAAAATGATCCTAAAGTAAAATTCTCCCAGTGAGAAAGTTTTATAAAATCATTTTTTTATATAGGAAAAGATTAATGACTGCAGAGAAATGATGTAATTTCTAGGTGCAAATATGATATAGGCAATAACTGTTTGCGCCTAGAATTTCAAGAGTGCCATGTCTCTAAGAGAAATTAAATGGTACAAAATTTACTGCTAAAATACGATTAAAAATATATTTTAATTTTTCACCTTTCAATATTATTTTCATTTACATGCAGCAAAATTTGCTTTTGTAACACCATATTTTTAAATGTAGTGTTACTATTAGTGCCATCATCATTATTTTGATTTATCTTTATTGAATATTTTATTAGATAAATATGAAATTGGATTCATAACTTAGGGTATTTACATTTAATTTTATGAAAGAATAGCTATATAGCTAAAATTGTATTCTAACATTTTAATGTTTTGCTTCTTATATGTAGAACATCAATATATCATTAAAAAAGGCATCTACTAGGAGTAAAAACTTTTTTATATTAGCCAAACATTATAAAAGCAGTATAGCATTCTTAAAAAATTGTATAAAGAAATGCTTTATTTGCATATGTCGTGAGGGAAATTATAAGAGAAACATACTATATTGTGATCACCATCTAAAGTCTAGTTTCCATTTATTATTATAAAATTGACCCCTTTATTCAATTTACCCAGGTCCAGCCTCCTTTCTCTCTGAAACCACCAAACTGTTCTCTATATTTAAGTGTTTGTGGTTTTGCTTGGTTGGCTGGTTCACTTAATTTGTCTCTTAATATTCTACAATAGTTATACAATATGGCATTTAATAGGTTTTCACAATATATTAAATCTGGTAATATGCTATAAAAAGTAGTTGCGTGTATAGACACACACATACATGACATATGTGTCATATGTAAATATACATATTAGGAATATAAAACATGCATATATATATATAAGTAATGGAAAAGTACATAAAAGTTACTTGTATGAGAGAGAAAATTAAGTATTCCAGGGTTCCTCCAGTGAAAATTTCTCACATAATGGTTTTGTTGTTTATTATCTTTTATTTAATTCCATCCATCCTGGTCTAACCTGAATGTTGAAGTAGTAAGTAGCACTTTTGTGTAAGTCAGACTTGATCGTGATAGATTTAAGTAATTTGAAAATGTAATACTGAATATCAGAGTCAGATTACACCAAAGTCTTGAAATTCTAAAGCATGTTTTTTTCAGTAAGATAGTGTCAATGTAATGAATATCATATTATGGTCTTCATTCTGCAGCTACATATGACAAAATACTTTCACTCAGGAAATGTCTTGCACATTTAGAAGGAAGATTGATAAATTCCGTCATATGAAGTGTTTTTTGGAAAACAAGACTGAAGAGCTCTCTAGATCTCACTGCAAAGTCAAGTGGACTTTTTGTTGGGAAGAAAAACAAAATAATGAGAGATACACTGTCTGTCACACGCTAATTGAAAACACAATTGACTAAATAGCTATCAACATATAGTCCTACTCAATAATCAGTTTAATGAATAATAACTTTTTTTGCTGACACTCATTTATTCATTGCTCTTGTATTCCATTTCAAGAACCAGTGAATTTGTGCAGTTTTAAAGAAACACTATAGAAGGATATCATGAAAGAAAAATATTAACTTCTGACTTTTCAGTTCTTACTAAGATTAATGGTAATACAACACTGTTAATATATCATGTTTGGTCCTAATGCTAGCTCATTTTCCTCTTCTCCGTTCCTTCTTTACTATCCATCCATCCAGGTCATTTTGAAATCCCTGTTCTATTACCAAATATAGGTTAATGAAATATTGCATTAGGGACCTTACATACTCATTTCTATCTCTCTCCTCTGTCACTCCCTCCTTAAACTTTGCCACAGAGTAAAATATCATGCTTGGTATAATTTTTCTGTAAAAAAAAAGTATAATTTCAATTTAAGATCGTTTTATTGGCATTATACCTGAATGTTGCTAAATAATTACTATAATAATATGGAAATACTTAGTTTACCTTTAATAATTTGAGATAGTCTTTTTAAAAGTAGATATCTCATTATGCTTTACATTTTGAATACATTATAAACATGTCTCCTTCAATTCCATTTTCTTCACCTAGGATCTATGGTAGATGCTTTCATCAAAATAAAAGTTGACATTTTATATTAACACTGTGACCTTTTCTCACCATTTAAGGGTGTTCATCTGACTTTATAAAGATGAAGTGCTAGATGTTTAAAAATATTTCTTGTGGTTGTCAGTTACCATTTTAATGGATCATAAGTGCTCAAGATACCACAAGCTAGGAGTTAATGGGTGATTACTGCAATACAACAAGAGAATATTTTCAAAATCACATTAACTTGAGCTTGGTGTGGAAATATACAAAACATCAATTCATTACATAATGCATGTGCTACTAGTAACTACTATAACAGTAGTTAATGTATTTATATTAATGGGATTATATATTATTAGCAGCAAGGAAAATTGGCTGATTTAATCTTTGGTTTCAGGGTATTTGGGGAGGGGATGTGGAACAGTTGTATGACAAAAGTCAGTGCAAGGTACATTGGCGCTTACTAATTTCAAGTGTTCTTGTGAATATTTTGTGTTCTTGTGAATAATTTCCATAGTTTGATCTTTTAGTGAATAGTGATTTATTTTTGTGTTCTTTTCCCAAAGTGGCACCCAGTTTCTGTGGGAACTTTTAAGTCTTAATTTGATATGTACTAAATGACTGAACTTTATTGAGTAGACTTTCTGGAAATATTAATTGTCATTTGATGTATTATCTAAAGATAATCTGATTCAGTTCAGATAGGACATTAGAAATATAATAGAGTTGAAATGTCTAACACAACCACCTAGTTTTACCGACTAGGGACAGAGACATTAAAGGAAATTTAGTAAATGATCCTGGAACTTACCTCATTTTCTTTCACTTTTTCCAATTTAATATCTTTTTTGTGTAATTCTTTAGTGCTAACATTTTACATTTTTGAACATTCTGATTTTTTATCTATATTCTTTTATCTTCATAAATGGATCTTTAAGAAGACATAGTCACTTAAAATTGTATAGCCAGGCATCAATTTTATGAAAATTTCTGAAGTACCTTAAAATTAAGACTCATTTTCACTATAAAAATCAATTTTTCACATATAACACTGATGTTACATTAGTATCATTTGAGTTTTGATGGCCACTAACTTAGGGGGAAAAAGGAAAATCTTTTATAACTATTACACTGTAACTAATATAACTATTGATATTCTAATAGAGCTATTTTTCAATTATTTTTCTTGAAATATGCTTATAAGATTAGATGATATATGTGTAAACATATTTGTAAAAAATTATCTATATTAAATTAGATAGATTGATAGATGATATATATTATGGAATAGTCAGGTTTTCTTTTTTTAGAAAAAGCCTAGAAAATATTTTTAGATTTCACTAATCTATTTAGGATCCCTGAAGATAAATTCATTGTGAATATGCAGAGTAATCTCATGCCAATAAGCTATGTAGGAAACAGCTATGTACCTTGAGCATTCAACTCAATTCTGCTTAATTCTGCTACTACTTACAGAAATATTGTAAGATTCCACAGGCATAGGATTAAGTCTCCCAAGACCACTCTTCACATGGCAACTGCCAGCCCAGTCTGTTAACTGAGCTTCTGACTGTCTGGTTACAGACTGAGGCTCCCACGACCAAATTAGGCTTAACTAATTGCTAGATCATCAATTCATCACAAAGGATTTAACTCAGGTGTAGTCAGAAGGTGAGGTGGGTAGGGCAAGTTACAGTGAAAAGAATCAGAGTGTCCATCCTCTCCCTATGCACACCATCTTCCCCAAATCGTTGCATTTTTAACCATATATCTTGAAGCTTTCACAGTACCTTCTTTTTTGGGTTTTTAAGTATGCTTCATTACTTGAATGAGCACAAATGATCAAATCTTTACAATTGGCAACTAAGTTCAACCTCTAGGCCCTCATCCCTCTCAGGAAATCTGTCCCACCTGCTATTCAATTTGGTTTCCCTGGCAACCAGTTGCTATCCTCAAGTTTTTCCAAAAGTTACTTTTATTACTATAACAAGAGGCACTATTAACATTATCAACATTTAAGGAGTTCTAAGGGCTTGGGATCTATGAGCCAGGACCTGTGTATAAAAACCAAGTATGTATGCATACATATATAAAATATTCATATATTCATATACACATATGTAAGTAGTACTTAAAAATCTCAATATCACATATTTTTAAAGACAATATTAATAGAGATTATTTATATTATGGTAGCAGTTATAAATTCTTTTCCATCCTTTATGTCTCACATGGACTTGTCTCAAATTAAATTTCATATAGCAGTGTGTTGTGATATAGCAGGATACCAGGAACTCATGGGTTTCACATAGAATGTTAATGAATTTTTAGGTAATTATCATTATGGGTCATCTGAAACAGTGTCCCAGAATATGAAATGTCACAACTTGTTCATATTTGCTTCCTGTAGTACTATTGGAATGTTGTAAAATTACTGCAATTTAAACTATTTTCTTAGAAATTTTAATAATAAACACATTTTAAAAGTAAAGGGTAGAGGAGAATGAACAATAACCTATAGCATTCAATGTATTTTTGATACTACTAATCACTTCTTTAGTTATGGAATAAAATTTGTAGTCTACTTATTATCATGTAGAAAAAATTCAGCATGAATTGATAGACTATATACACATGTATATATAAGCCCAACATTCTAGCTAACTAAACTTCAAGAACAACAAACTACCAAAATTAGTATATGACCAAACACTCGGACTTAATGTCTCTGTATCATTTCGTTTCTGTGAAAATTGCCTGAGGTTTTATAGTTATTTCTATTTCACACTTGAAATATGGCCCCATTCTCCATCAGATGTGGCAAAAGATGCAGTTATGTAATGAACCATGCAGTAAATGCAAAAAAAAATGTTCTTTGAGATTTAACAGATATTCTTTCTTATTTGTCTGCATGAGATATTTTAACTGAAAATGATATTATCATAGAAGAACCAGTGAATCTTGCCAAATTTTCTTAAATATAATGGGGCAGCTTTGGTGTTTCCTAGGAAAAAGCATAAGGTTGCTTTATTTTAATTTTTATTTCTTTTTCTTAGTAAGAAGTGAAATCTACCCTAGAAGGTCGTGCTATGACTTACTAAATATGGCAACATACTTCAATACTATCAGAATACCTATTTACATGTACACTCACACATAACCTTATAGGAGCCAATAACTCTGGAAGGGAACTGAGATTTATCAGTTTTAACTGCAGGTCTACAATTCGAACTGCCATTACCTTTAAGAATTCTAAGTAGTCAAATAATTACAACGGCCTCACATAGGAATTTTACTTAAGCATTTGTTGGATGTCTATGTTGGTCATTGCTGAAATATAATTCTAGGATGATAAAAGTTCATAGTTCAAGTGAAAGTAATCTTGACTTTATTAGTGATAGATGACACATATGATGCTGAATAAGGTATTCAAGTGAAAAAAGACAATTGTCTTAGTTTATGTCTTATTCCTCTTCCAAAGATAACAGTTTATTTCAGAATTTTTTTTTTTTTTAATGCTTAGACGCATGGGGAAGATGTGGGTAAGGGGGAGAGAGAGCATAGGATCTGTACAATGAAGCTGTAAAGGCATGTATTGATACATAAATTAGGTACAGAATACGCCAAAGTTAATGCATCATCAAGGAAGAAATCGAGTGATATTTACTTCTAGCATATTGATGAATATAGCTTACTGAACTGGAGGCAATGTTGTGAAAAAATTGAATAATAAATTTAGTCAAAGTCTAAATGTTGCTTATATCCTATTGACTGAAACATTCAGGTTGAAAGGATCCTCTCTGTACCTGTAGTTATTATTTTTCTTCCTTTATAGAAATAACATTTCTGAATAACTTCATTAAACACATGCAGAATATCCTAGAGGTCATTTTTCTTCAATTCATCTTTTTTTTTAAAGATTTATTTATGCATATAAGAGCTGGGGTACAGGCCAGAGTCTCTGGAGGTAAGAGGATTCACCAGAGACAGAGTGGGGAGAACAGGCAGATGGACTGAAATACACTGCTGAGGGGAGTAGCAGGGGAAGCAGGAGAGGAATGCTGCGTCAGGTGAGTCCCTCCCTGGCCTGGCATCTAACTTGAGCTGTGGATGTTTCACAGTGTGGTGCTCAACCTGCAGCGCCACCATGGAGGCCCTTCTTCAACTCATCTTTAACGTAGCCATTTGGTTGGGAGTATCAATGTCAGATGTACCTAAATTGGATCCTCATCTTGGACTCTGCTGCCTGTATGACCTTTAACAAGTTATTTGAATCCTGGAAAATCTCTATTTCTACCAAAAACTGAGGGCATTAGTATTTACGTCTTGATTTAAAATTTGTTTTAAATAAAACGAAACTCTTTAGTAGAGATCCTGCTAACAAAAGTAAACTGTCCATAAATTGCTCTTTTTTGTTATTGCTATTGTCTTTATTTTTATTCTTCCTTTTGTATAGGACTCTCTAAACAGATTTTGAAATGTAAACAAAGATATTTTTGATTAGGTTTCCATGCTGAAATATCATTGACAGACTTACAATATATTCTGCAACCCAAAGTCACTGGCTATATTAGCTTCAATTGGATGGATAAGTAGGCTTCTTGCTGAGGTTGAACCTGATCTATTTAGTCAAAAGCTTATTTAAACAATCATATTTTGGGTTTCCCTGGTGTGCAAGGGGTTAAGCACTACACTATGAAGCATCCACAACCACTGCAGCATGAACTTGATCCCCTGCCAGGAAGGTGACCCACATGGCCTGGCAGACTGCTCCTGCCTTGCCTACTGCTCCCCACTCTGCTTCTGATGTATCCTCTTATACCCCACACCTCTGACCTGTACCCAAGTTCCTGTATGTATAAATAAATGATTCTTTATAATAATATAATCATAGTTTATCCTGACTCAAAGTAAACTACTTCTTAACATACATATCTATTCCTGAATCACTCTAGGGTTTGGTTAAACTTCACCTTTCGTAATATTTTACAGAACAGGACAGTAACAAAGGTGAATTCTCAATGAATGAGTTAAACTAGCTCTCTTTCCTAGTGAAAGATGTTAAGGTAATTCAAAATTCAAAATATTATTTTGCAGAAATATCACTTAAATATTACTGAGCTATTAATAAGTTTTATATCCATGTACCCACTAACATTCTTTTACGAAATCTGAAACATGGTATTTATTTTATTCTTATAACTCTTTTCAAGATAATTTTTTAAGTTCTAATACTACATTTCCTTGACTGTCCCTGTTTGTGCTTTTCTTTGGCATGTGTCTTTGTGTTGCGTGTGCATGTGTGTATGTCTGTGTGTGTTTTCAAGGGTAGACCTATTATTATCAAAAGGCCAGCAGCACTGATGGATTGAATCAGTGACCTGAAGGTTAAATTCCACAGTGGTAATCACTAAGCTGTTCTCCATTATAGTGGCACTAAAAAGATTGGGACTGCTGACATCTGGTACCTCCCCTTCTAAAACCTTTTAAGCTGCTTGGGAAAAGACTTTTATATAGGAAGTGCGCAAAATTCTAGTTGTGTGTCACTTAAAGATCTGGAAATTTCCTGCAAGATACACTGTTAAAAGATAGAACACACCTGTACTGGAATAAAGTATAAGGCTCACTTTTTCATTATTACACTACTTTTCTTGGCCTACTTAAAGAATATAAAAAGTACATGTGCAGAACGATCAAGTTTTGTACTTTAAAAGAAAATCTCTTATGAAATGAATACATATTGCTTTGTAATTATCATTTGAAAGATACAAAAATTATAAGATAACACACATTGATAAATGTTGTACATAGTAATTTATGAGAAATATATCTTTATTTCCTGTATGTAAAAGATGTTTTGATTATTCCTGATATTCAATAAAATTAATTTCAAAAATATCTTACCATAGATAAATTTATAAAGTGTATTTAAAAATACTAAAAAAAATCAAAAATCATGAAAATTCAGAACTCATTTATCAGTTTATTAATAAAATTAAATATTTCAGTATTTCATTTATTGATATTATAAAAGGATTTACTGATTTGAAAAATTACAAATAGAAATTAAGTTATAAAGCTGGTGATATATTTTATTTAGAACATTTACATAATTTTCAGCTTTCATGGGATTTTTCATGGCATTTTTCTTCCATTTTCCTAAGAGATTGACAATATATACATTATGCTCTCAATCATGTGGTGAAATAACAAAAGATGTCCCAAACAGCCAATAAACAACAAAATACCTATTTTTTTCACTGAGGAACACTTTAGCACATTGTGTACTAACATTTTTAATATATTAATACAAGCAGATAATGGAAAAATGTTAAATAGTATATGGTCAAATGAAATAAATGCAAAATAAGTGCATCTCACAAGTGTTATCACAAGTATAGACTGAAATAAAATATAGAATATATTTAGTTTGAAATAATGTAGATTGAAATATAGATTTATTGAATATAGAATGAAATAAAAGTATATACCTATATGAGTCATACTATATAGATAAAGGGAGAATAAAAGTCTCTTGTAAATTGAGGCATTCTGTATATGTAGAACTATTATAGTTCTTGATATGAACAATTACATTAGGAGGATGACATGCTTTTAAAGGTGTATAGTGAAAATGCAAATGCAACAAAGATAGTCCAGAGGTAAATACTTCTGCATCAAAGAAAAAAAGTGAATGTTCCATGGAGAAGCAGCATTTAAGCTGTGCCCTGAAGGGTTTCTATTTACATTTTGCTTCATAGAATGACCACCATTAGGAAGATTATTCTAGGAGAAAGTTATACAAATGGAATTTTGGATTAGATAAAGAATTATGGCCTATTTCATATGATGAGTATGAAATTAGATTTGAAACAATATTACGTTCAAAGGGTCAAGAGATAATTTAGCAAGTCCTGGGTAGGGAATAGCATATACATTTGCTTGGTTGGATATAAAGGGACCTTACATATCTTTAAAAATGGATTGAGACCAAAATAATAAAAGGCTTTATTGAAACTACAGGACATTTTTTCCTATCGAGCAATTCGACAAGCATTTGCAAATCAAAGGTAATCATAGAATAAAATACATTTGCCAATTGTTTTAACAGAGACACTCAGTAGTTTCAACCTAGTTGGGTAATATATTTCTTAAGTATAATGAATGAGGATATTCATGAATTCTATGCTGTGTCCACAATAAAGAGAAAAGCAAAAATCAGAAGGAAAATAGGTAACTTAAATGTACACCTTTAAATCTTCCTCCTTGGGATTCAATAGTTAACCCTGGACTTACCTATTCTATTTGGTCTGTTCCTCCATTCTTATTTAATTGACTATGTGGTTTGTACTGGAAGGCATGATGATCATTTTCCTAAACACACTTAGACACTCGATATCATTCTAGTATAATACCCATTTCACTCAAGCCCAGTCATTTACTTCCAGCTCCTGCTTCTTCAGTAGAGAATGGGATATGACTTATGACATATTGTCCGGATTTGTTTTATCTCCAGTGCCTCTCTGTGGCAGTCATGAAGATTTGCAGCTCTATTTTCTTTTTAAGAAAGAACATGCACATCAGCTGTGAGGAGACAGATAATCGACTCTATCCAGTTGCTGTCTTCAAGACCTACCAAGGTATTTGAGCTGACCCCACAAATGTCTTTTTCAGGCACCCTCTAAAAAAGATCTGAGCATAAAGGGGACTCTAGGATCGGCCATTTCTTCTTTCTATGAATCCTTTATGGAAAATCTTTGCTGAAGTTCCCCTGCTCTGGAATATCTCAGAGCAGTTTCACATAATGTAGAGTCCTCCTGCCAATCTTTCTTTCTTTCTCTTATCTTTATACAGGTGTCATACTGTACCCAGTTTAAAGACTTCTCCTACCTACTCCTGTCCCTTTCCTGTCTTTCACAGACATTTCTCTTAGTAAACTTCTGGAAGTTATGTCACCATCTTAGCATGTAAAGATCATATCCACATTTTTTAAGAATTCCTTAAGAGTTCCTTTCACAATTCCTAATTCCCAAAAGTTCCTTAAAACTATTTGTGGAAAAAAGGGTGGATGATCAAATGGATAGATAGGTAGATTATGATTGAGGAAAATATCTAGAAATAAAAGTAACATTTTAAACATGGACAAAGTAAAAAGATAAACATTACTTTTATGTTAATTTCAGAAAATAACTACATTGTCCATTTAAAAAAAATCCTCATTGCCATCACCTTTGCTTAGCAGAGGCTAGGGGAATGATTATAGTATTCTAGAAGACTTATAGAGGACTTATTTTTTAGCACATACAGTATATATCATTCAACCATGCAAATTACAATGGATAATATATGCACCATAGAACATGATATATAATTTAATCCACACAACAAATCTTAAAGAAACTGAGACTAAGGTATTTTAAGTAATAAGACCAAAGCAGTGTCAAGTAGTAATAGAATTTCTGTTTGATACCAAGGGCAAGTCTCCTAAGAAAGTACATTTTGCTTTATGTTTAAGTTATTAATAATCACAGTAAGGAAGATCATGATCCAATTTCACTACATGTGTCAATTCTCACCACATAACAGAGGCTGTCATCTGTTAAACAGAATTATAGAAAAATGTGATCTTGTTTTCTTGTTTTACTATTAATAACACTTTGGAGTCAGTCTCATTTAATAAAGAACTTCTTTGAGTTTTTAGCCCTATGTATGGTTTCTTGAATCTATCACATCTACACTTCCAATGCCTCGAGATATGATTTTTGATAGAAACAGTTCCACATTTATGCTGAATATTGCAACATTAAAACAAATACAGTGTAATGGATGACAGTTGTTGCTAAGTAAAAGAGTCTTAGGACTAATATAATTACATAAATTGCTCGTTTTATTATACCCTGTGTCCCAAAATTTTGAACAGATGCAATGAACGGTCAATTATTTCAGTGACTGGTAACATCAAGTAGCAACTTTAACCAAATGTGGACTGTGTTTCCCTAAACAGACCTCTGCCTCCAAGCAGAAAGTAAAGACAGCAGTTTTTGTCCTATCTACCATTTTTCAATTAATCATATGCTAATTGACTTAGTAAGAAATGTGTTGGCTGTCTAACTCATTTAGAATTATCTTTGCCAGAGCTGCCAGTGAAACCAAAATGTTAGTCCTCATCAGACATGTGCTTGATAAATCAATAAGGCAGTAAACATAGCCTTGCTGATGACATAAAAGTGTCAATTTTTTCCATGTTGTTTTAGACAGACACTTAAAATCTGGGAAAATAAATTGGTTTAAAAATGCGGGAGACTTGTGTGTTCAGCTTCAGAAGCAATTTTTTACTCTGCTTCTGATTGTATTTGACTTTAAAAATAGCAGAAGCCTATTGAGTGCCCTAGTAATGAGGGGATGTTTGCTGATTACAAACAAGAGCTACTGGTTTGGGCTCTGTTTTTGTGGGTAGCACAGTGCTGTTTATCTCTACATGCCCCCCTTAAATTTGAGAATTTTCTATTTCCCCAAAATAGTCACAGATGGTGGCAGGCAATTACATGATAGTAGGTTTTCCTAAGCAAAGTCTTGGAATGCCAAAACTTACCCACTGACTTGCTGAGTGATTCACCTTGAAGGGCCCTTTTATTTGATGTTCTGTGACCCAGAGGCGTTGACATAGCTGTAATTCCCACAGTCTCATGGCACCAGGAATCTGTCACTCATGGCATGGCAGTAGTAGGCTGGCTTGTACTACATTAAGTGACATTCTCTCTCTCTCTCTCTCTCTCTCTCTCTCTCTCTCTCTCTCTCTCTTATGAGAAAAGAGCTATTTTATGAGAAAAGAACATCACTGAGCTCAGGAGAAAGATACATTCATACCTCATTTTTTTCCTGCTTATAACATCTATTTTTTTTTTTTAGTTTAGTTTTTTTTTTTTTTTAGTATCTCAAGGAACATAACTAAAAACAGTGTTAAAATAATTCATTATAAGTAAATATTTAGGTAAGGGTGAATGATATCAAAATTGACCCCATAAATGTGTCATGTTTTAATACTTCTATCCAGGGTGTGTACACAGAGTTACACTGACTAGGGGTCATTTTGCTCACTACATTAAGACTCATTCTCATGTGTAATTGCAAGGAACTATTCGATGTTTTAAAGTGGTGAAATAATGGAAGTACTTTTATGCAACATAATGAAGCATTTCTCAAAGTAGTTTTTTTATAGATACATTTTAAAGGAGTGTAGTGATTTACTTAATTAAATTAAGAACACTATTCCACTTGCTGTTAAGGAGGCAACAGGAAAAGGCTAAGTGATGACTTTTTTCTCTCTTCTGAAAATCTGTATGCAGAAGCAATAGCTACATGAAACTGACAGAAAACAAGCATAAAATGGATTAAGTTATGCTAGAATTCATAAAATGATAGAATAATATTATCCTGAATTGGTCAACTAGGCTTTAAACAGCAGTTAGATCATAAGTAGAGAAAACAGAAAAACATAACACTAGTGACCCAAAAATGAAATCTAACATGCAGTATGTATACATGTGTAGATATATATGTGTGTGTTATATACATATATGTGTATGCATATATACAATTGTAATTTTTCACTTTAATATTTCAAATAAGGGTGTATTATGTGGGCATGGGTGTGCCTGTGTCTGTGTCTGTGCATTATCACAGGCAATCTCTGCAATGACCAGTCTTCCTCTTGCATGTTCACCAAGCACAGAGAATTTCAGAGCATGAGTATCCTATGAGTGGTTAGCGCTTGTGTATATAGTACATGATATAAAGTTAATGTGCAAAAACACAACTTTGATCCATTTTTCTTCTGCACAGTTGACAAGGGTCACTACCAAACACTGATATTTTTTTCTTTAAATCACATATCCACAATCAGGCCAGAATTCTTCTGTGGGCTAGTGTTACAGTTATTTCTATGCCTTTTTCTATTTTGAAATTAAGAAATGATCAAATAATTATTATCACAAGTAAATCTAAGTTGTATGAAAAAATGGATTCCAATATTGGAAAGTCAGATTTATAAAAGCCATTGATCACTGGGGTTATAAATCTGTGAAAGGAATTATAATTAAGGTGCATTTGGTATAGACAAGAGGTACCATGGACACTGAGTTAGAGCATCAACTCTGGAGAATAGAGCATGGGTACAAATATCAGCTTTACCTCATCCTACATTTGTGATCTCAGAAAATTTATTTAATCTGTCATGCCCGTATACACAATGCAAATAATAATAATAGATCTTATAGATTGCTCTAAATTTGAGTAACTATAACTAAGGAAATGGGATAATGTCTACATCAAATATGTCTGATTCTATACTTTTTCCCCAATAGATATGCGATAAATTGACTAGGGAGTGGGGTATGCAGTATTTATTAATATTAACAGTATATATGTATATATTTAAACAACTGGGTAAAGGGTTTAAACCAAGACTGAGTCTCATTTTTCTTTCAAAGTTGATATTCTGAAAATCTATATGAAGACTACAGAAGTAACAAAGTAGGTTCTCCCTGGTGGCGCAAGATGTTAAGTCGCAGCACTATGAAGCTATCCACAGTCACTGCAGCACGAGTTCTATCCCCAGCCAGGGAGGGGACCCACATGGTGCAGCAGACCTCTCCTGTCTCACCCTCTACTCCCCTCAGCAGTGTGTTTTTAGTCAATCTGCCTGTTCGGATCTCCACTCTGTCTCAGTGAATGCTCTCACTGCCCTCCCCCCCACCTCTGGCCAGTATCCCAGTTCTTGTATACATGTATAATCTAAAAAAAACACAAAAAAACAAAGGAGATAACACTAAGGGGGTGAGACCCAACAGGAAATAAGGGTTAATGAATGTGACAGATGTGTATAAATTTCAAATTTAGTACTGATTATGTCTTTATCTTTAACCTGTTTTTTATATTAAATTAATAATTGTTAATTTAATCATAAAATAATATTATAGCAGACCTACTTAACTGATATTCAATGATCAGAATATCGAATAGGACATTAACTCAGACAAGTGAAAGCTTGTACATCTTTGTCTTCCCAGGTGGTCTCTGCAATGGTCTTGTCTTGCCCTGGTATGTTTATCTACCATCAAATATTCCAAAGCCTAAAAGTTCAAAGAATGCTTATTGTTTATGAGTCGTGCTTCTATGTATACATATCTTCTGTATGTTGTCATACTAACAAAAATCCATCATAGAACACAAACATTGTAAGCATGAGGCACATACAAAAGGTATTTCACAAGTTTATTTCAATGAAAACTTGGTTGATACAGCACTATTCTTTTAGTTTTAAAGTGACAGGAAGTTTCATGGATATTTGAGATTGATTAAGTGTTGGGAAAAAGATATATTTAGATAGGAATTAAATAGAATTGAATTATGTTATATGAAGAGAAACCAATGACAAAGTTAAGAAAAGCAAGATGCTCGTGACAGATAATTCGTTCTAGGATGCTTAATCCAGAACTGAAGATAAGTTTGGTATCACAAGTAGGGCCAGAACACGGGTTCAGTAACATTATATACTTAATATTCATCTTTTTAAGCACATCTGTATGCTAGCATTATATAGGTAATTATATAAATCACAACCATTTTGTGTTTAAAATATATTATTTTCCCCATAGCCCCTAAAAAAACCAGCAATTCATAGCAAATTTACATTGATTTGGAAGAATTATTTTCATTATTATTACTGTAATTTAGATCATTATTCTCCTATGTGCTATTTAAATTTATGAATGTGGGTAAGAAACAGTGTAATAGAAAAAATAAAAGAGTAACCCACGGTCGTCATGGATTTTATTTAGACAATCCTTGGTCAAGTTTTCAGTGACATATAACATTTGCTCTTCATCAATGTCAGCTTTGTTGTCTTTATGTTCTCTGGTGACAACAGTCATATTTCATTGTTACACTGACCTTTGGAACACTGTTTACCAGGCATTACTCTGAAAGTGAGATTGTCTTTACCTTTTGGAGTTGGTACCAGTATCTTAATTTGTTGTCTACTTTTTCATAGTGTCAAAAGCTTAAGTGGTGAGAAAAGGGAAAGAGGTCTTTTATGGGTTAAACTTAATTTACTCTGCTTGTTTCTTTCTCTTGCAAGTAATTAAGATGTTATTGGTAGCATAATCATTATTCCATTTTGGGTAAGAGGATTCAAGCATCACTCAAATTATTTACTTTCTCTTAATTTGAGATTTATTAGTACATTAGCTCTATTTCTATACTCCATGTCTCTGCCAAAACCATTCAATGCTTTGCTATTCAAAATTTCTGATTACTTTCTCATGGACCACATACATGGGTAGAATAAGTTAAAAGGTCAAGCTGTCCCCTACTCCCTATATTATTTGAAAGCACATTTTTTTAGACCCAATAGAAATGTGATCCTCAGCAACATTAGGACAAGATTTCATACTGATGAAACAATACTGCGTTCATCTTTGAGTGTTGTGTAGAGAAAAAAAGTAGCAGAAAACAAAAAAGCCATCATTAATATTGGTAAGGGATATCAATGTGTTTTTATTAAGATGTTGGCCTATGCTAGTTTTCCTAAATATAATTTCATAACTTAAATTGCCATTACAGATGACCAAAGAACTGGTTATGTTATCTGACAGTTTCTGGATCTGCTGCTGAATCTTGCTGTGGCACCTGTAGTGGGCTGAGCAGTCACTCAAAGACACTCTCACCTGGATTACTAAAATATATGTCATTCTAGGAAAAAGAATATTTTCAGTATATAGTTAAGAACCACTGTTTTTCATGGATCATCCTTCATTTGTACATTTAATATAAGAGCTGCAAAAGATCTCAAGATATAGATACTATACTGGATAACCTATCAGGAAATACTATATTGAACTAAGCATTGCAATTAACTAGATTTGTGACTTAGTGTGTGTACTTTAACTACACTGCAACTCAGTGTCCTTTTTTATAAACTAAAGAACCTATAAAAATAAAATTGTAAAATCTAAAATTACACATCATAGCTATTGTAGGCTGGACTGGAATTGACAAACCAACTAGTATAATGTAATTAGGGATTTAGGGAAATATAGTAGCTTCTGTGACCCCTGGGATATCTGGAAATTAATTGGTGTGTACTATTTGGGATATTATTAATAGCAAAGGCAATTGTTCTATGACTCCAGTCTAAATTAACCAGGAACTCAAAAAATGCCTCCAAATTAGCTATTTCCTAGAAGGGTCTTTCAAGAGTATATTAATCTAAGAGTAAAGCAAAAACTTAGTTCTGAAATGAACTATGGAAGAGATGAGAATAGAACTTATTTTCTCTGAAAAGTTTCATTCTCTAATGTACACAGAGCAAATGGAAAATTATAATATATTTTCAAAGATCTATAAATAAAAGAGGTGAAAATTGAGGAGTCATGTGTTTCTTTTCTTTTTTTTAATGCATGCATGTACAACAAACATTCTTCTTTCTGAGAAGTTCATGCCTGAATTAAGCTTCAATGGCTTAGCATATAACGATCAATCATGTAAAAGTAACAAAATATATGGGTATATGGGGGAATGGGGGAGGGGAGGGTTAGGGAGGGGAGAGCGGAAAGAAAGAGATGAGAGATTACAATTTGCTTAAAATAAAGCGTATTTGAAGTCTCTTATCCTATATAGTAATGTGAAGAAAGTTGATATAGCTTTATTAACATTAAAACCATACTTTATATATATATAAATACTTATGGTATGAAATATTTTACCCTATTTGATTAAGTAAATATATCCATTAAGCTGTATTCACTGAGTATGCTATATGCAGAACACTGTAAAAAGTGTTGCAATGTTCAAAGATCATTGTAGTGTGTTGCATTTCGCATTCCCAAGATACTATTTTTTTTCTCACAAATGCGCCTTTGAAGCACAGCATATACTCAAAGTGTCCCTGTAAGAATTTAAATGAGAATTCTTCAGAAAAAAAAATAGTGTTTCAGAGTATTAACTTTTAAACCTCTATTAATCCCTGAATAGCACCAAATATCTTTTCTTTTGAATCAGGATACTGTATATGCTCAAAGAAAGCAAATATGAGCAAGTAGCTGGGAAGGCATAAATATAATGTGTTCAGGTATTTATAGATTTCTAGTCATGTCCCCACAACAGAATTTAGTCCAGGAGCACAATTTTGGTTATAAACTCTGAATTCTATGACATATAAGCTGTAAACTTTTTGTAAGCTGAAAATGTCATAATAAAACATAACCAAAAAATTTAAAATTAATTTCTATTATTTTCTTATTTTTTGAAAGAAGGAGAACTAATACCTGAAATTAAGTTTTGGGTCACTTAAAATATAAATTAGATTTAACAACTTGCACAGTTCCCTTTTCCTCTGATTCAAACATTCTTTTTGAATGAAACAATGCCAAAAGATGGAAATTTTACTGCCTTATTTTATAAAATTCACAGGGAATGCTTCTACTTCAATACAGAGAGATATATAAAATACTGACATTAATATTTTTGAAAGAAGCTATGCAGAATATAGCTTAATTGCATGTTTTTTTTTTCCATTTTATATACCACAGTTCAGAAAAAACTTTCACCCATCAGTATTTTAATTTCATTTTTTGTTGCAGATATACCTTGAGATTTGATGAAGTAGAAAGAAACATTACACATATTTATGTTTCATTTATTTCAATGTCATAATATTTAATATGCAACTGACAAGGGATAAATCACTGTGTAGAAATATATAACTATATAATTATAATGTGATAGGAACAAAAAATCTATGCAACAATTTCTCTATTTCTCCATTTGACAATGACACCATGATTGAAATAAAATTCAAAGTGAATGCTAAATGCAGAATTGAAAGTTTTACAATGCTTCCTGAAATAAATGTCACAAAAGTTGAAATATGCAAAACATAGTACTCATATGTAAATTAGCATATAGGAAGTGTATATTGTGAATTAGTTTCTGACATTTATTTCATGATGCTCTATAAAATCAGCTCTGCTTATTGGGTTTTTTTTTTATTTCCTTCAAATGAACAAATCGTTCTAAATTATAGGCAAAAATTCTCATCAAAAATATTGATACAGGGCCCTCCCTGGTGGCGCAGCAGGTTAAGCAACGCACTATGCCATTGCAGCACGAGTTCGATCCCTGCCGCCAACCTGGGAGGGGCCCCACATAGCGCAGCAGACCTCTCCTGTCTCACCCGCCTGCTGCTCCCCTCAGCAGTGTACTTCGCTAGACATATATTCTATTATACCTCCCCCTTCCACAACTATGTACACTATACTATACTATTGGGAATCACCAACTGAAAAATAGGTCACAAACGGCTCTCTTATCTTTTTTGTAATAATTTATGCAAGTTGTTGAAAAAAAATAATGAAATAATGAGCTCTTGTTTTAAACCTGGTAATTTTATTTTATTCTATGACAAAAATCAGGCAGAAATAACTTATTTTTCTATCCTTTGTACTCTGGATCTTTGGATATGGGCATTCAGTCAGGAGAATGTTTTATTATAAGGGTTTCTATTTTCCTGTGGAGAAAAATCCTAAGATTAAAAATAAATAAGCTATTTATTTAGAAAAGTCATTTGTTTATAGTGGTAATACAGCATCATGTGGATAAGAAAATACAATTTGTTGCCTTAGGGAAGTTTATATTACTGAAAAAGGAGGGGGCTATAGAGTGTTTGTACTGAAGAAGTGGTGCTATCATAAGTTTTCAAAATATAGTATATCATATAAAAACAATTAATAAGCAAGTATATATTAATTTCTGGATTGTAAGGTTTATGAGAAACTTTTTTTTCACAAAATCTTGTACTAAACTTATTGATTTGAAAGGGAAAACAGATCTCTTGAATAAGTACCTAATTTGTTACTTAATATTTGATCCAAGACATGGAAAACACTATATATACATATTTAATATAGTAAGCTATTAATTATAAAACAAATATAAAGACTGCACACATTTTTTCCAAAGAAAACATTTATACAATGTAAGATGAATGGTGAATGAGCTCTGGAAATTTATCAAAATTTAGAGTGATTTTTTTTTTTTTTTAAAAGATACTCATCCTAACTTCAATGGGATGATCAAGCATGTTCCCAGAACATTTCAGAGAATAAATAGCCTGCAATTTTCATTTTCCTTTAACTTCATTCTCAAATCTTTATGTGCTTATTGTTTGAGTACCAGCTATATTTCTGAAGTGCAGCTTCTGGAAATTCCATCAAAAGTCACATCTGTGTAGCCATAATATATATCCATTGAAAGGAGAGATTTTTAGGAGATTCATGAAGCTTTAGGAGTTTAGCACACAAGTGTCCCTGATGGTAGAAATGCACTCTTCATAAATGAGCACTAAGAATGGATGAAGCAGTATATCACAGCAGATCAATAACCAGCATGATGTACTCTCTCAAGGCAAACCTTCTCTTCAAGTACAGCATACAATAGATCAATAGCAAAATAATTCCAAGCAAAGAGTCACTGGCAAATAATTATGTTGAATTATTTCCATTGATACTTTGCTGCTCATATTTTAGTTTCAGCTTAAACACACAGAAAAAGACAGAGCAATAAAATTTAATCAGATAATGGAGAATTTGGAATATACTTGACCTACTTCTAATGAAAATACTATCTTGTCCAAAATTTTGTTTATATTTTCCTGCTACCTCTGCTACTCATTATGTTTTCTTAGTATCATACATATAACAGAACAATCAAATGGGATTGATCTCCTTTTAAATTATACCATTATGCAATAAATATCCACAGAACATCTCTGTATTTTTTAGATTCAGTGTAACATGCTAAGGATACAAATATAAAGAAATATATCACTGTTCTCAAATTGTGGACACTCTAGAAGGAAGACACACCTCTATAGAATGCAGCTAGTCTGTTGATGGGTATTATGAAGACTTTGGAAAGAATGCAAAGTGTAAGATGATACTAGAAGAAGGGATGCAAAGTAAATACCAGATATATCCCAAGAAAAATGGCAGATAACCATCCCCCTTCTCCACACCTCTATCCTGTTCCCCAGTTTCTGTATGCATAAATAAATATTGTAGCAGTCTACAAGCTATGATATAGAAGCTTCATATCATATTACCAAAACTAAGCTGCTCAGAGGGCAGCACACAAGTTATTATAATTATCTTGGTGAGATACTGGCATAGGTGCTATTCCTCAGTCTTTGGAAAATAATCATAACTTTTTGATTTAATTATACTTAGAAGTTTGATATCATCAATTATGCTGGGTAACTGTTATAAGATTGGTTGGACAGCATCTAAATTGCAGCCCTCCGACCTTTGGAAAATTTTGATAGAGTATTCATCTCTCACTATAATATCTCTCTCAACTAAATAGTCCTGTTTGGTGAAAGCACCTGATCAGACTCAAACAGATAATCCAGCAACTATGTTTATTCAATAACTAGTGACACAAGATTAAGGACAGTTGAAAATTCATTCTGGTGGTCACTGTGGAAATAAAATCAATATCAGTTACCAAGGAAACATTGCAAATAGTGCCGTGATGAACTGGTAACACTCACAGGTTGATCTATGGTATGTGGTATCCAGCAGTAGCAATAGTGATTCTTACTAGATAATTCTCACCAGGCTGATTTAACCAAGAGAGTTTACCACCTTAGCCATATTCTACATCTACCAGATTTTCCCAGATTGGGTCTCCACGACTACTATATAGGTTATGAATGTTGCAGTATCCTACAATAGTATAAATAAACCTTTTGACTGCACCACCACCAAGAATGAGAAGCTAGTATGGAACATCAAAGCACAAAATTATCCATTGGAGAATAAAACACTGAATCAGTAAACGTAATTATTTAGCAAGAGAGGATTAATAGACAGAAAGGAAATATGGGGGAAAAAAGAATGAGTGAAATGGGAGGGTGTATGATTTTAAGAAGAAAAGTGAAAGTAAGAAGGACGTGAAGATGATAGGAAAGAAGAGAGGAGATGTGACAAGGGTAGAATGAAATCCAGGAATGTATGAGAAAACACAAGGGTATTTCCCACAGGTAGTTAAGCAAAGAATTGGAAGAGACAAAAAACAAAAAAGAGAGCTAATTAGTATGCAGTACATATGAGAAAAGATTTTTCTGAGGCGGAATTATCTGAACTGTGAGCAGTGAGAAGAAGCAGAAGAAAAGAATGCACAGCATGTGTGTGAAGCCCAGGACAGCACAACGTGGGAAAGCATCATTCCATTGACAGCTTCCCACACATGGCATCCCACGGCACAGCTAGCCCAGGACAACTTAATTGCCATTGTTTATACTGGGGTGTGGCAGAACGAGATAGGGATAGGAGGACCACAGATTTCACTGCACAGGATTTCTGTAAATCAGGTTTTTGTAACTTCATGAAGCAATTCCTACAGCAAAAACTTAATGATCTTTCTCATTGGTATCAATAAAAGTTTAAAATGGAACAAAATTAATAGAATGCATGTGACAAATTTACTCGAAAACTATGCATTACTTAATGACAAATTTTAGATCATGTCACAAAGAGGCATTGAACATACAGTGTGGCTTGCGCTCCAAACCATGAGTCATACGAGAATCACTTATGGAATACAGTTTTTGTGTGCTCGGAAATATTGGTAGATTTTTTTTCCTGGATGAAAAGATTTGAGGACAGTTTCAAAATTGGACAGTGCTTAAAAACCAGATTTATAAAGGACAAAAGCTGGGTGCTTTGGAGGCCTGGATTGCATCCCCTGGGCTAATCTATGATTTTTGTCACAGCTGTGAACACTGACAGTGTCCCCCTGAAGCTAGCACTCCACAAGTGTCTTCACTTATTTATTTGCCTCAGGGCTTTCTCTGAATTCTTGGGAGTCTGCTCTGCCTCTAGGTGTAGGCCAAACAGTCCAGGATGTTAATGGCCCCAGAAGCAGCCGTCTACCAGTGGGGAATAAGAGCATCGAATAAATATCCAAGTTTTCAGTCACAACAATGTCTAAAGCATTCTTTATATTTTACACTTCTCTCCAATGTCTACTTCAGAGACCTAAATTAAACCACTAATCTGGTATTTTCATTTCCTTGGGGTTTTTTATTAGTTTTGTTTTAATTTTTAAGATCCACTTACAGAATTTTTAATCTTTTTTTACTTTATATATATTTTACATGATTGTTCATCTTTGTACACTCTTTTGATTACTCTTCTCAGATGTAGTACCTGAAAAAATTCCCAGCACCAAGTCACCCATGAACCAGCACCATAGTTCCTTGTCCTCTTCCCTCCTGTTTTGATAACTCTCCCTTCCGTCCCTCTGCAGAATGGCTCTGATTTATAGTTGCTTGTTAATTTTGTTTTCAAATTTATTATACTTTTTTTTTTCCTGATCCCTTCTTTGTTTCCCCTAGATTTCTCCTATAAGTGAAGCCATCCAGTATTTTTCGTTTTCTCTCTGGCTTATATCACTGAGCATAATGCCCTGAAGGTTGCAGCAAATGGCATGCATTTATGTATTTATGTATGTATGTATTTACTTTTATTGTTGAGTAATATTCCATTGTGTATATATATCACATGCTCTTGATCCAGTCATCTGTTCTGGGCATTTGGGTTGTGTCCATATCTTACTTATTATAAATTGTGCTGCAATAAACACAGGGGTGCAGGTATCCTTTTGAATTAATGTTTTTGTATTCTTTGGGTAGATGGCTAGGAGTGGAATTGCTGGGTCATATGGAAGTTCCATTTTTAGTAGTTTGAGGAACCTCTACACAGCTTTCCATAGTGATTGCGCAATTTGCATTTCTACCAGCAGTGTAGAAGAGTTTCTTATTCTCCACATCCTCGCCAACATTTGTTGTTTCCTGTTTGTGCCATCCTTGCTGGTATAAGGTGGTATCTCATTGTGGTTCTACATTTCCCTGATTACAAATCATGTTGAACATTCCTTTATATACCTGTTGGCCATTTGGACTTTCTCTTTGGAGAAGTGATTTTTTAGTTTTTCTGCCCATTTTTTTGACAGGATTGTTTGCTTTGTTTTTGCTAAATCATGTCAACTCGATTTTATCTCCTTCATCCCTGTTACATGCAATGAAGTCCTTAAGTTCTGCTTATGGAGAAGTCCTAAATTAAGATTGTAGGAAATAACAAAGTGCTAGAAAGTCTTATAGATGCACTTCCTTTCTTCAGGTTTTCACAAATTCAATTATCGTCAGCCTGAGCCATCTCAATTGTCTAAGGAGTCAGTGTCCTTTTGCATTAGCTCAGATCATGAGTTCACTGACTGACCAGCACAATGCTTTTATTAATTTCCTATGGCTGCTATAATAAGTTACCATAAATCCAGTGGCTTGAAACAAATTTATCATCTCATTCTTCTGGAAGTCAGAAGTCAGCAATGATTTATCCAGGTTTAAAGACAATGTTTCAGCAGGAATGCTTTCTTCTGTGGAATCCAGGGGAAAATATGTTCCCTTGCCTTTTTGTGAAACCTAAACTCTCTTGTTCATGGATCTTTTCTCTATCTTCAGAGCACATCTTCCCAAACTTTGCTTCCATTTTCATATCTTCCTTTCTGATTCTGGACCCTCCATCTTTTTCTTATCAGGTCTCCTGTAATTATATTTGCTACTCTGTCAATGTCAGATGATTTTCTCATCACCAGATAGATATATTCTTTTCCCCAGTAAAACACAAATTGATTGAGTTTTAGAAGTATGGGGATTATCCACTTCAGATGTAGTTACCATAATGTGCCCACCACCAAAGATATAGTGTTCTCTGTCTACCTTGCCCTTCCACCTCACCCCTCTTGATCCTCAGTTCTACAGTCAGCATTCTAGAGTTAATTTTTGGTTTGGCTTTATCTGACCCTCTGTTTGATCTCTATATTCCATATATAAATGATATCACCTGTTGTGTTTTTTTCATTTTGACTTATTTTGATTAGTATAGTCCCTTCCATCCCTGTCCATGTGGTCATAAATGGCAAGTTTATCTTTTTTGGATAGCTTGGTGGCATTCCTTGTGTACCTGCACCATATACAAAGATAATTCAAAATAGATGTAAGATTTCAATGTAAGACCTGGACAATAAAATACATAGAAAACAGGCAAAATACTCCACTACACAGGCTTCAGGGTTCATCTCCAGAAACAAAGAAACCAACATTATATTCAGAACTTTAATCTTATCTCCTAGGAGCATTGCAATAAGGTGGCAGATTTGTTAGTTCTGGGTTGGGGACAGAGACATCTTTGGGGGTGGTATTATTCTGTTTTTAAGGATAAAGTAATCTAACTGATAGTGACAATAGATTTTAGCCAAATATATCTCTCTGAATAAATGTAGACTGCAGGCAATTGAAGAAGGAAGGACTGAGGGAATCTAGAAATCATAAGAAACAAATGCCATTATAAAAGCATACCAACTTGTATGTGCTTTATATTTTTCCCAACTATTTATGAAAATGATAATAGTTTGCCATGTACCACTTATTATGAGAGATCCCGCATGAACCTAAGATTATCCATAACCTCTAATATCTTATAGAGTAAATAATTCATAAAAATAAGCCAAGATGAAATTTTGAAAATACATTTATTTGTCTATTATAAATTGGAATTTGCATTAGAAAATTGAAATAGCTATCTCAGCAAGACAATGTAATTTCCTTTATTTAAAACCCATGTTTCTTGAATTTAACAAGTTCAATCTGACTCAACACCTGACCCATACAAACAACACAGGCAAAGTAATGCAAACACACACACAAACACATGGTTATCTTACTTAACTATTTAGAAGTAACTCAATTTGGGCATGGTCTGAGAATTGTTGAAAAGTATGCCTTGGAAGAAAAATATCTCATTATTGTTGAATTTGCATATTTTTCTAACATCTTGTATTTTCTCTTCTCCTACCTTGCAAATCTTAAAAATGAGACTTATGTACTATAGTTGTTATGGACAACATATGTCCATGAATAATTGCTTTGTTGAAATTTTAATCCTCAATGTGATATATTAAGAAGTGAGCTCTTTAGAATGTGATTAGGTAATAAGGTGGAGTTCTTATCAATGAGACCAGGGTCTTTATAAATGGAACCCCGGAGCAATAGTAATTTTGATAAATCATATTGAAATAATTTGAAACTAATTGGAACAAAATGTAGCCAGATTAAAATACATTAGGGATTAGGGGTTTTGTAATTAGCAAATAATGATCAATTGTAATTTCAAAAATAGTAGTCTAAAAGCAACACGAATAAAGAAAAAAACATCAGTGTTAGAAATAAGATTTTACATAATCCATGTGAGATAAATACAGAATAAGTACACTATGGCTATGAGAATTAGACATAACTATATTTGAGAATATCTTTCCACTTAAACTTTTACAAACTATAATTATTCTTGAAAATGTCAGCTTAGGTCAACTTGTTCAGTAAAAGTTGTATGCCAATATATGGGGAAATGCAGGTACAGGTCCACACAGCAGCAACAAAGCATTCAGTTCTTATTATGTTTAATTCTTCTTCATAGAACTCCAATTAAATTTTCAAGTTGTTTAATTTATTATGAATTCATGAATCTTTAAAGTTCTTTCTGGATGTTCTCTGGAAGTCTCATGCAGACTTTTGTAGCTAATAAGCAGTAACGAAAACATTTGTCCTTATAGGTGACAGGAGTGCTTATCAACATATTGTAGTCCAGTGATGCTATCACATTTTGATTCTTTGTTGCCTCTCAGCACTTTTAATTATTACCACAAAGATAGAAGAAATATTTTGATTGGCCAGAAATCAGAGAACAGAGAGTCTTTTCAATTATGTTCTTCAACCTTCGCATAATGGAAATGGTTCTTAGCACTTTGTCGCATCATATTTTTAACACATCTAACTAAAATATATTAATGATACCATCTCTGGAGAGGCACGTCCCATGTCTCAAAAATCATTTTCTTTAAATAATTTAATCAACTGGTGACTAAAATTGTGGTTCAAATGTACTTTAGACAAATCTTAAATGAAGAAGCAATGCTCATTAAAAATAAGAATGTACTATATTTTGAAATTTATATAAAGAACAACAGACTGCACAACAGATGCTTTTAATGGATATAGATTTTCCTCAGTGATGACAATGCTAAGTTTTCTTGTGGATTGCTTAAATTCTACTAAAATTTCTCTCAGATGAAATATCAATAATAATAAGTGTAGAATTAACAATAGATTTCAAAAAACCACCACCTCACAAAATTCATGGTAAAAGTTGATTCAGGAAAAAAACATGAATTGATGCAAAGATTGCTGAACAGGCTATTTACACAGCCTCAAATTATCGCTTCACAGATGGATCATTCATTACAAAGGGAAATTGTATATCTTTACAATATAACAATCAAGCAAGCACACTTTAATTAAGTGATGAAACTTAACATCACCAATAATGAAACAAATTGTCATCATATGCCTCAGGATGTGATATCCTGAGAATAACGCAATATCACCTAGAAGATGTTTCTGTAAAAAGAAAAATAAGAACCTGAATCTAATTATGAAGAAATAATCAAGTAAGCCAGAATGAGGGAAATTCTGAAAAACAAATGACCTGTAACTTTTAAAATACAGCATTGTATGAAACAAATAAAAAATAAGTAAATAAACAAGTCTAGAAAACTGTTACAGATTAAAGATATTCAAAAATGGATCATTAACTGGGTCCTAGTTTAGATAAACAAGATTAAAGACATTTTTTAACCATGTAAGAACTTAAATATAATTCAGTAGTGAATAAATGCACTACTTCAATATTAAGGTGACTAAGTGAAGACAGTCTAATCAGGATTGAGTATGGAGTATCTGACTTAAATACAAAAGATCTTTTCTTGGCATTGTATTTTCTTGTTAATAACCTTTCAGCTTCATTCCTTCCCAAATTTCTACAGTTTGTATAGTTAAATATCCCTGAGTCCATTTACCTCAACTTCCACTAAACTTTAGTTTCCAGTGCTATCACTCCAAAAAACTTCTCCTGCATTTATTGTAAAGGCAACAGAATTATTACAATGCTTCTCACTTCTGTCTTCTTTATTAGACATCTCCCTTAAACTTTCTGTTTTTAATTTCAGGAATATTACCTCCTCTGTCTTTTCTTTCTTTCTATTAGTTTTTTTTTTCTTTTATGCTAGTATCTCTCCATCCATTTCAAAAGGGCTTATTTCCACACTTTTTTACTTCATCTCAGATTTCTTCTCACTTCACTTATTCCTCATAGGTTTTTTTTTTTTTTATCTCGGTCCCGGTATTTCAGGCTTCTTTTGTAAAAGTAATTCTCAACCAACACAGATGTATTAAATATACCTTCAGATATTTCCTTCAAAACCTCTGTCTACATTCTCTATCTGGGTATTCCAGAAGCCCCACTAGTTTAATAGAGAAAATATCGAGTTTCTCAGTTTATTCCCAGATCTACTTGTCTTCATTTATTTCTTCCTAACATACATAAACTGTCTATTTGCTCAACATGTTTGGATTCATCATCATTCTGTTGTTTTTATTCATCAATATTTAGTAAACATTGACATTCTTCCAGATTGTCCCAACTCACTTTCCATTCACTTTCAAAACATCTCTAAATCTTGTAATTATCACCTTAGAATGTAATTTTAAAAATCTGCTTCCTCTCTTGTCCATACAGTGGACATTGGTGAAACTGATGTACTTCATTATTTTTGTTTATCAAGGGTAATAATTTTTGTGTGTCTGGTAACACTTGGTCCTTTGTAGTTCCTTTTCTACTGCAAGAGTGACCTTCCTATACGATCTATCTTATTTTTCACTGTCTTCATCAGTATTCTTCATTCCTCCCCCAGTATTCAAATACACATTTTAAACTTTTATACATAATATATAACATGATTCTTTTCTATTTGAAGATAAAAAGATAAAGAAAAAGTTTAGTAATAATAGCTATATTTTCTATGAAGATGGAAGAGATCCAGTAAGTCTGAGAGACTCTGGAATTATTTCAGACACTGCCTTTAACAATCTTAGCTTAAAGTACATGAGGTGCTGGGAAGATTCAGTATGGAGGTGACGCAGTAAACAGAGGTATGACTTTATGCCATTTCCACTTTAGAGTAAGGTCAGGAGTTGCTGGTAGAGGGAAGGAGACATCTGACAAAGACTAACTTTTCTTTGCACGGAAATGTCTCTTTCAAAAGCTCCTTACTACGAAATAAACCTTCCCAAAATACACATCTTCAGGAGTAGAATTTTGCTTTCCTAAAGTTTCACCTCTGGGACTTATTAAGTAGTCAAAAAAATCAGAAATTGAGTTAATTATTTCTTGGAACCAATCTCAGTCCTGGGAATAGATCAGTTCAATAAGGCAGTAGTGTCCAATTCTGGAGGAGCTCCTGGAGGGGGATTCTGAAGTTTACCATATTGTGCAAACAGTAAGAGGAATTTTTATGGAACGAAGAAAAGCAAAAGTTAATTATTGAAACAGACCAAAAAAATCCAGCCCTGACTGCTCTCAGTGGAGAAGATTTCTACATGCCAGGATCGAAACATCTTCAGATGAGGTGATAGGGTGCAATCCAACGTCCCAGGTAATCAGGAAGCAGCAACAGTCCACACAGGTTGTGGCCATATCTTTGAAGCTTACATCAACTTCTCCAACCCTAGCTTGTGTGGTTTCAAAAAAAGGACAGTCTTAGTTCTTATTGAATAAAAAAAAATGATTGGAAGAAAAAATATTGGTAGGAAAACTGGAAAAATAGTTTGGAGAATGATAGCCCAGATGCTAGAAAATGTCACTATCTGGTTCAGTTTATAAACAGAAAGTCAGTCATTTTCACCTGGTCCACTCTTAATACTTGAATAATAATTGTGTCTCTTTGCCTAAGCTGTGCTGTCTTTTGTCTCGAACCTTTCATTGATAGTTTCTTCTCCCTGGCCATTCTTTACCTGAGTGTTCATCTGGTAAATTCTCCCTCCAATTTCAGCTCAGATGTCACCTCTTCTGAAAAGCATATTCTGACTTTAGGCTCAAGTCCAGACACCCTTCTGTTTCCTTGATTTCAGCAAATGCATGAATGGATTGTAATAGTTCTCTCATGTATTTACTTCCTCAGTTGAGAACGTTATATGGGGGAAGAAAAAAACAGCAATCTCTCCTTTTTATTGAATATATCCCAGAATGATGATGTCTAGTACTTGGTAATATAAAACAATTGGTAATAAATAAAATATTAAGTTAGTCTTCAACCTTGCCTAATTTTATAATTACAAATCAAATATGTTTTAGTAATTCCTCAGTGAATTTAGCAATTATGTCAATAGTAGTTACTGTTATGAACTGACTGGTTTCTTCTGGAGACATTCAATGACTTTATAATGGTAGAGAATATATATATATGCAATTATAATGTTTTAATAATGTGATACACATGCAAATGAATACAACAGACTCATTGACTTTTTTTTTTTTTTCACTTCTTTAATCAGGTATCACCAGCCTTGTTTTAGACAGGGAATCAAAGAACAGAATAACTATTTTAATGTGTCTCTAAATCACGATAACTTCCCATTTCATCTCTTAGAATCAATTTGTAAAGAGAGTTTATTGGTCATTTTGACAATCTACCTAATTCTTAAATTGCATAAGTAGTATTATTAAATATAGTTTATTTTTAGGATGATGGTATTTCATGCCCATTGTAGACATTTTGCTAAAATATTTTACTCAAGATCAGCTGAAGTCTAGCTCTTAATATTTTGGTATAATTTCCCAGTTTTGTTTTTCAAACTCCTATGTTTCTATGGCAAGGCAAATGGACTTTGATCAAACTCAATTTTAATTTTGGATGTGGCTGCATAACATTGGGTAAATTACTCAGTCTCTCCATGAGTGGGTTTTCAATCTGTAACATGGTGGTAACACAGTTACCACCAGGTTTATTTGAAAATTAAAAAAATAAATTATACATGTTAAGGTACTTAAAACAAAATCTAGAATTATGTAAGCAACTGGGTATTGGCAGTTTTATATACTTTTCATTGTGTAATCATGGTCTGATGACACAATTTTGTAATATGACTTACTCATTTTACATAGTAACTTCAGCTTTTTCATGTTCCAGAATATTTTTAGAGTTTTTAATACTTTTGAAACATATATTAAAAAAAATGGAGCACCTCTTCTTCCTGAATTATCCTCTGTAAACAGCCATTAAAATTCAAGTTTCACACAACTGTTTTTGAATGTTGGAACTTTGGGGAAAAAAGCCTGAGTAGTCCAGGCATTTCAGAATATACAGATGTACTATAGATAAAACACCATTGTAGAATAAAAATTTACATTTTTAGATAGAATTTGGCAAAATATAGTATACAAAACTAGAATCGGTCACCCTGAATTAATTATTTCATCTTATGTCAGTCATCATTGCAAAATCACTTTTGTATTCTGTGTGATAGAAAACTGAGATATATTGGTCTCTGATAATCTTTCTACACCACAAAAAAAAAAAAGTTGTAACAGGCATTTTTATGACCAGACTGCAATTGCACAATGTAATTAAACACAATCCTATTTTAAATTACATAAATCCATTGAAATGGAAGTCTATGAAATGGTTCAATTATAACTCATATAGATAATTGTCTGTACTTAATTCCCTGCCAGCAGGTACCTAATTCTTGATCAGGTATATAGTATACAGATAAACCTAGTTCTAGTCTTCATAGCTAACTCCCCAGATCAGTGTATATTATGTATATCTGATAATTGATTTTGTGGCCGTGCCCTGCATTTTAAATCTTGCTATTTGATAAATACTGCTTTGTAAAGAAACCCTCAGAGCAGATTATACACATACACACACATTTACAAATTGTGTGTGCATACCATTGTGTTTCACACACCACACAGTAAGTTCAGAGACAAACTGACATTCTTTGGATCTACATCTAACAAAACGCTAACAAAAATGCTTAGAATCTTGTGGGATTATAATGTGTTCCAACAACACAGTACATTCTATCAAATACATTCTACACATTTTGCTAGATCTTCATGCATATTATCTAATACCATTTTCAACAATAAGCCTCTTGTGGAGTTGGTATCATTATTCTTATTTTACCAAAAAGGATACTGAGTAATAACTTGTCCCTAGTTGTACAGCTTGAAAATTGTCTATACTTGACACTAACTGCTTCCAACTCATTGTTACTATGCCATTTCAGTAACTTGAAAGGAGTGTTATCAGACAGGTATTATTTCATTGCCAGGGGATTCAGTAAAGGAAGTAAATAAACATAGTAGAGAAGTTGGAGGGCATGATAGCATTTGAGGCAGCAATAAGTAATAATTGCGAATTTCTAGTTCTAACAAACTAGAAAACAGAAAGAAAGAAAAGTATTCCAGGAAGATTCTTGCTTATTATTCAATTTGAAGGAATTTTTTACTTAAGAAAAAATGTTAACCATAAAATAAGGAATTTTCTGGTAGTCTATAACCAAATTTACCTTCTGATGTGATATTATCACCATTTTAGCTATTGTGATATGTACAAGCAGTGGGTCTCCCAAAACCAAGGTCAATTATAGGGCCAAGATAATAATTTAGACAAATCAGCAAGATTATATCTACACTTGTCTACCTGATTTCACAGGCATGAAATATCTTGAGAATTATGCACGTATTTGACATCATTTTGTCTATATAACCATAACTTCCTCTAAATTAATGGGACACTTGGTGCAAAGGAGGGAGACAATTTTCTATAGTTGGTTCTCTCAATAGAGAAATGAAACTATGTAATAAAATATGTTGCACCTGATATTTAGAGAGATAATTTGTTTAACATAAACATTTTTCTGGATCAGTTTTGTATGTTAAATTAGTGATCACACATGTTTTATTGCCAAGTTGGTGTAATAAATCTCTCAGGTGCCAATACCATCTGGCCATCCATGCCCACTTGCGAATTTCATGTGTCATTTTGTACCTGCACAGTTCCATACTCATGCTGCTAAGCACCTGCCCCGAGTTAAATGCTTCCTTTACAAATCACAATTAATGGGAACATCCTGAGTTGTGAGTAAAGAATTTGTGAAAAAAAAATTGTCACACATCCCAAAATATAGCCTGAGATGTCATTGAACAGATGTTGAACTAAAATAAGTGTGATAATATAAAGAAACAAAAATACTGTATCGTGGTGATTTAACTTAGGCTGATTTTATTCCCATTCCCTATTACTTTGCTAACTCTTTAAGAAAATTTTTTTTGGTAATGCATTTTTCAGAAATAATGCCTGATGTGCTGCAATGACAATGACATTTTGGCACTGTTCTTACAGAAAACCTTGAATTTAATCATGGAAAACATCTGTAAACCTCAAACATTGACCAGTGCATTATGAAAGTGTCAAGGTCATATTGAAAAAAAAGTGTTAAGAGAAAGAGACATACAACAAAATGCAGTGTGTGATCCTGGATTAAAAAGTGATATTGGCTGGAAATGCATGCAATTTTAATATGTCATATAGACATCCTATAGTATTTTATCTATGCCTGTCTGGTTTTAGTAGTTTTTCTGTGGGAAATAAGGTGTCAGTCATTTGCAGAATTAAATAAAAGGTTTATTTAAATTATGTGTATTATTTTTATGATTCTTGGTAAGCATAAAATTACTTCATGATAAACTAAGTAAGAAATAACTTTAAAACAATGATTGAAAGACCTTTTTATTACATATTTAAAACCCATACTAAAGAAAGTATTGTAGATTAATTATGATCTCTTTGTTTAAATGCAGTTTGGAGCTGCAATTTACCTTGATATGTATCCAATAAAAAACAGTTTAGTATATGAATGGAAGAATGGACAGTTGGGGAGATGTTAACAAGTCAACTGCAATAAAGAATGGCAGAATCAAGGTTGTTAGTAAAGATATTCCCTAAAAAATGTTAGAAACTTTGCTATATGGTTTAAATTATAATAAAGGATCAGGGTAAAGGATTAAAAAACCTTAAAACACTGAACAAACGGGCCTCCCTGGTGGCGCAGTGGGTTGAGCAACGCACTATGAAGCAAACCGCAGCCACTGCAGCACGAGTTCGATCCCTGCAGCCGAACAGCGAGGAGGCCCACATGGCGCAGCAGACCTCTCCTGCTGTGCCCGCTGCTCCTCTCAGCAGTGTGCTTCCATTGATCTGCCTGTTCTGCTCCCCGCTCTGTCTGTGGTGAATCCTCTCACCCCCCACATCTCTGGCCTGTACCCCAGTGCTTGTATGCATAAATAAATAAATCTTAAAAAAAAAAAAAACACTGAACAAACAATCTACTATTTCACTCCCAAATAAATATATTTATAGAAAGAGCAATTCATTTACTTTGATCTATATCAGCTACTGGGATTTCATTTTCTACATGACTTTATACTTATTCAATTTTTCCCATTTGCTCATTTTTTTCAGTAAACTTTAATTATCTCCCAAAACTGGCACAGTACCTAAAATAATACTTGAACAAAAATGCTTGGTGAATTAATGAGTATATGATTACCCAGATAAAATCTTTTATTAATTAAAATAGAATTTTGGAAAAGTGTGAAAGTTGTAAAATAATCTAAATGTTTTGATACCTATTAGGAACTCATGGTCTCACACAGAATCAAGTATGTTTCTAAATATGTTATTTATCTCTTCTGTACAAATTATTTACAGGTTAATATTAGAAGGCTATTATTTTCTGATTAGAAAAGTAATATGCAACTGTTTTTGATAATCTGAAGTAGATGGGAAAGACAAAGACTGTAAAATAATAAACATGACATTTAATATCACTATCTTGAGAAAATCACTATATTTGAAATAATGTGAATTGATTTTTTTTCTTATGATATAGTATCATGTCCTGATATAACAAATTCATTTTTGCTTTTCTTCAAAATGAAAAAAAAAAGCATTTTATTTTTTTAGAAATTAGATTTTTCTAATTGAGTTACCATTGGTCTTAAAAACAGTATTTCAGATGGCTATACAGTAGCCCATTATATGAATAGATCAGTTTTTATTTTATAGTGTTACTGTTGATAGAATTTGACTCCTCTTTCTCTTCAAATTATTTTCTTTTATAATTTACTTTTTCATCTTAATAAAATATGAAAAGGTGTTTTATAATCTATATAACTTTGGGGATACATTTTCACACTTCTATGCTCAGGTGGTTCAGTTACATTGCACCAAACTCCCTCAGTGACTAAGCTATTCCTTTGTCTCCTCCATTCCCCCATATTCCTTTCCTTCAAATTCTTAACAAACAAACATACCAGATTCAAAGATTTATGTTTGATAAATGCATTTCTAATTTATGGTAACATTTTAGTTAGATGCTAATTTGAATTTTCAAAATTTAAATCCCCCATCATAAATTCTCTAGAACTGAATATCAGAATTAGGTATTTCTGACTTTCAGTCTAACTCTTTAAAACACAATATTACTGTTTTATATACATATATATGTATCCTTTCTAAATTCAAGGTACAGAATGTATACATTATGATTTTCTAGTTTGCATTTATATTTACATGTTTTTAAACAGTCTATAATGTGTGTTTCTCTGTGTGTATGCATAAATGTGTGTTAATCTGTTAAAACTCCCTCTATTAAGTTTAGTGTATTAGCAGACTCCTACATATATATTTGAATATAGTCTCAACTTCATTAATAAATTGTTTATGCTTTCTCGTAAAGTACCTAAGCATTCCAGATTACATTCTTCGAAACAAAATTGTTGATTATCTCAGGTCTCTTTTAAGGTGATATACTGTTTTGTTTTTATTTTTCTTTTTGTTTTTCTTCATGGATATTAATTGGCTCATTTAGGGATGAAAGTCACACCTAATACATCAGAGGAAGCCAATAACTTTTACATATTATATGTTATCTTTCAAGAATTTTACAATAAAATATTTAAATCCTCCTACTAGCATTTCAGTCAACAAGCTAATAACAATAGTTACTATATCTTTCAAAAGAACTCATATGCAATTTAGTTCATTTATTTTTACATTTGATTCTTCCCATTATACAATATAAACCACCTGTATAAAAATGTTTTCATTATGAAAAAAAGCTACATGAAGAAAATAATCTCAGGAAAATTACCTAGATTTTATTTTAAAAGTATCTTTAAAATAGATACTTGAATATTGACTCTGAAATGATTTTGAGTTTGTTTTATGAATTATATCCTTTTTATTAATTTCAGCTGGCATTTGCAGTCTAAATTTTGTTTTAATATTTACATAACACACCTGGACCTGCCTCCTTGTCTACCAATTTTTGAGATTTGGTGATAGCAGTACACAGTACAAGCAGTATTCATTTAGACTTGCAACATACTCTTCCTTCTTCTAAGAGACAAAGAAAAACTTGTTTTTCTTTACAGGATGGGATCTATCATCCCCATTTGTCTGGAATCAGAGTTTAAAGAACTCGTCCATTTTATGAAGTTATTATTTGGCAGAACCAAACTTTTATGCCAAATTGATAGGACCCATGAATTCTTAACTATTCAGTATAACCAATAGTTAGTTATTGATATCATAGTTATCCAACTTTATTTTCTAAAAGTTCCCCATGCATGGATTTCTCAATCATTTACTCATCTCTCTCATAAGAGAATTTTAAAATAATTATGCATGGAAGGTTAAATGAGCAATGCATCTTTATACCCTTATATATTTGATAACTATTTATTGCTTTTGCCCCTACATATCCTCCATTATTATTACAACAGTACTGGGGCTGATTAATATTATTGGTATGATAACAGGCCATTGACCTGTCTAAATCTGCTTTTCACCTATAAATGATAAAACAAATATCTATCCAACTCATAGTATGATCATGAACATTTAATTATATACCCTTCATAAAGGAGATACATAATCAACTGTGAATTACAATAATTATTTTCTGATGTATTATCTTCTTTACCCATAAAAGTAGCACAGCTGTTATTGTTGTCATTATTTTCAATAATATCTTGGTAGATTATTCTTCAGTTATACCACAAAACTCTCAAATTTCTCTATATCCTTCAGGTAATCTAAATAAGAGAAACTTGAGTTCATCCTTATCTTGCTTCTTTTTAAGATACCTTTCTCCCCTCCTTCTGTTCCCCAGGATCTACCTGTAAAAACTCCTTTTTTCTCCTTTATTTTATCATGATACACTTAGGTATGACCAGTCTGTTAAGTGTCACATTAAATCTCTTAATAGTACGTATTGAGAACTACTATTTTTCCTTAAAGAATGTTTTCTTTTATTATAAAAATTATGATTGCTTCTATTTCCTTTGATATCATTCCTTTCAAAAAAACTATTCATAAATTAGATTTTAAAATTGCACTTGAATAGCTGGTATTAAGTGTTATTGTAATCTTCACAAATGTGAATTGTACCACAATGCTTCTATTGTCTAGTCAATTCCATTTCTTAATCCATTTATAAATTACATATTTAGAGTACTGAAGGACTTATATGATTCATTTATGATGATAATTTCTCAGTTTCCTTTGAAACATGTTTCGTTTTGTAGCTACCATTTAGTAAGAACTTAAAATGTTGCAGGAAATGTGTTGGTTTATATATATACCTACATATAATATTTGAGTTACTCATCATTGTATCTTTACAATATAGATAATATTATTTTAATTTTATGGGTGAAAACATTTTTAAAACTTTTCCAGTTGTCAAACTACTAACTGAAATTTCAGCTCAAGTTGATTCATTTAATTATGCTCCTCTATAGTAGCCCTTTGTGAAAGAAGATCACTTTCTATAATCTGATAGAAACTGTGATTTCTTTTCAGAAATATGCCACCATTTTATAAAATCAGTTCATTAAAGTGTAATACAAAAAGAACATAGAACCTGGCTTAGTTGTTCACTTTAATGTCCCTGGTGCCAAGAACACTGTTTAATACATAGTATTTTCTAAGGCATAAATATGCAATTAATTCTCATAGCAACTTTCTTACCTTGTTAAATATTTTTAAGTCCTTTTCTTTGCATTGTGAGTTCTAGGAACATAGTCTTCAATAGTGGAGTAAACTTTATTCTAAATAACTTGTTTTTACATTTGTTCATTCTGTAGCAATTTAAAATAGCAACTACTAATATAATGATTATTACACACTAGACAGTGTTCTAAGTACTATATTTCAATTAATCTATTTTATCATCTAGTAGGAAGAAGTAGATTCAGATTGAGTTTATTAGTATGGGAGGTATGTGAAATGTTTTGCCCTGTCTTAATGTTTACTTCCTTCTAATAATTTATGCTACTGTGCAAATTTCATAGTCAGTAGGTTACTAGATACTTACATGTTGAGGTTTATTTCCTCCGTCCCTTCCAAATTAATTCATGAAAATTAGGTAATGTGTCAATTATTAAAATTTTTATTTTGAATTAGTTTTGTGCACAGTGCTACAAATGTCAGATGTTCTTATATATTTCTCTTCAAAAGTTCACATATTAGCATTTTATATAGGTTAGCAAAATTATCAATACCAAGAAATTAATTCCAATTCCATATGATTACCTAGCCTATGCTTTATTGAAATGTCATCAGTGCTTCCACTAATCGTTTTTCTCCTGTGTCATGATCTTGTATAGATTCCACATTACATTTAATTGCTATTTTTCTTAGTTTCCTTTCTGTCAGTATTTGCTTGACTTTAATGATTTTGATATTTTTGAAAAGTAGTGGTAAGATTGTTTGCTACACGTCCAAGAATTTGTGTTTGTCTGATATTTTCACGATTACGTAAAGTTACTTATTTTGGGGAACAAATACCATAAATTTATATTGCATTATTTTCAATATGTTAAGAAAACCAAATTATAAGTATTTTATTATTACTTGTGAAGTGAATCTTTATCACTTGGATAGGGTGATTTCTGCTGGTCTGCTTGATGTCTTAAGGGAACTGTGGTGGGGTACTATTCTTCAAAATTCAGTACTTGAAAAATTCTCCTTCACTACCCTTATTCTGTTTTGATTCACTTTCAATGTGGAAAGGTAGCAAAAAGCACAGAAAGGCTCTTGTGTATCACCTCCAACACTGAATGACCTCTTTCCATCCTTACATACTTTAAGCTGTAGTCATGATGATATCAAAATCATATTTTCAGAAAGGATGAAGACACAGTAGTGCTGGTTGTACACTGAGTTATAGAAGGAACACATTTGCTCTAAACATGTTGCCCCAAACATGTTGAGGAACTTTTCAAGGTAAATGTTTTGAGCACATCACATGCACATCCAGATTCATTTCATCTGGATCCAGATCTGAAAATCATTCTTCTATATGGTACTCTGACAGCTTAAGACAAATTATCAGCACTGCATGACGAATAAGAAAAAAACGGGAAGCTTCTGTTTTCCTAGCTAGTACAAATCCTTTACTTCAAATGTAGTGGCAAAAGGTTACATGTGGTTGAGGGAGTTAGAGGATCTTTCTCTGAAAGTCCTATTTACTTTCCTGAATTCGACACTAATCATTTTCCCCATAATTTTTAGTAGAGAACTTAGTTGGTGACCATCATAGGATGTAAATTTTGTTTTATTGACCAGGACAGTAAAAGAGAGGAAACTATGCTGCTAGTCAAGATAAAAATCCTCTGGGAGGAGAAAACAGAGCATTGTGGAAGCCCATATAAATCATCTGTTGTTTTAGAAGATGACAAAAATAAATCCCTTAGTGAATGACAAGCTTTTGTATTTCAAATTTCAGTTAACTTTAAGTACAATAAATTATGATGTGAAAGCTCACACTGGCAACACAGAATCCTCCCAGCTAAAAGAAAGTATGTTTTCTTTAAATCTGAGTCAGAAATTCTGTTTGTCTAGATCATAGACATATTATTGGGACACAGAAAACAGAGTTAGAAAAGAAGCAGGGAGAAGAATTGAAACTAAAGGGAAAAAATGTATTTGTGAGGCAAAAGAATGTTTCAAATTAAAGTCAGTTCAGAAGTTCAGCGACATTTTATTTCTGAGAATTAGAAAATATGTAATTTTATTAAATTATGTGCTATGTTTTAATAAACAACTCATTTATCCACTGTCTTTTCACTCACACTCACATGCATTTTCTATTCAGTGCTTACAAAAAATAATTCTTCCTTAATTTAAAGCAAGTTGTAAACTGAACTAAGCAGTGGAAATTAAGTAATTATTATCATTAAATGTCTTCCTTATAATAGTGTTTACAAGTAGTGTTCTATAATTCAATAATGGCATTCAAAAATTTTTATCATCAAATTACTGATTTATGTAAATATCAATTCACAAATGCAACTTTAAGAATAAGATTATTTTCTATATTTCATGTATATGAGCACTATATACAACTCATATTTTCCTTTTGCACCTACTAATAATTTTTAATATGTCCTTAATTGTTAAGACATTCTATGTTTCTGCCTCTCCTAGAAATATATGCCCTCATTCTTTTGTCTCTTGAAAGTATGTATTTGCTATAAGTCCTTATAGACTTAAGATATTACAAACCACTTCTTTAATGAAGTTCAATTTACTTCAAAATATTGGGGTTTATCAAGTGTTTCTATCCCACTCCTTTCCTACATTAAAGTCCCACCATTATTCTAAATCTAGTGAAATATCTTCTATAATAACAGAAATTATCTTGCCACCTTCAGTGTGTTTAAGAATCATTGAACTCTTAAATAGCCTCATTTTTATTGGTCAGTCGCTGATAATTTTTTCTTGTCATTTGTTTCAGTTTGTCCCTGAATTATTACTAGATTTTAGTGATTAGTCCAATTTAGCTCTTCTCCTTCTTTAATGAGCAATCCTGGAAGATTTAGTAGAGCATATCTTCTACACCCTTTATCTTGACATTCCCTGTGTATTTTAAATTCCGTCTTTAGATTCCTCTTATTGGGAAATCAGTAAAGTGTAGAGGAAATGACTTGATTGTGGCAGAATTTGTTTAGGTCTCAACATCACTTATTGGCATATGATTGGCTGCAAAGGATTGATTGTACTCCATTGACTGTTTATACAATTGAAAGATTAGTTATGATTACTCACTGAGATGACAGATGTGAAAGATATAGTACAATACCTACGTCACAGTAAGTGCTCAATATGTATTCATTTACTGTGCAGATCATCTCAGCTGCTAATTGAAGAGTTATAAATTAAGTACTGTGATGATATTGGATACAATGTATAATTAAAAAAACCCACAGAGTTCAGCAGCATGTCATGCCCATCAATTGTGACATACTCTTAAGAAAGCATCAGGAGTATTTCAAAATTTTGTTCAAGGCCTCTCTGTTGGCACAAAAGGTTGAGTGCCCCCTGTGAAGCATCCGTGGCACAGCAGTGTGAGTTCCCTGGCCAGGGAGGGAACTCACATGGCGCAGCAGATCTCTCCTGCCTCAACTGCTGCTGTGTATTTCTGTCAATCTCTCTGTTCTGTTTCCCACTCTATCTCTGGTGAATCTTCTCACCTCCCACGACTCTGGCCTATACCCCAGCTATTGTGTGCATAAATATTTTTTTTTTAATTTGGTACAAATCCTGGATGACACGTTAATGAAGTCTGAAAGAGTGGCATTGAGCAAAACCAAAAAATGCAGTAAGTTTTAAAAAGTTTGGATATATGAAAAATCCTAAGAACTCATAAATAAACATAAAATAGGTGACATTTTTTGCCTAGTAAACTCATTAGGAATATAAAAAGCAGAAGCAACCTATATACTAAATGAACTAGATGTACTTCAGATAACTTAATTCAGCAATATTTATTGTATTTTGACTATATAAAAAGGACCATCAAACAAGATGCCTGGAAGTATCCCAAATTGGCAAAAATCCTTTACAAAACTAACCTGGATTTATCCATCATCTACTCTGGTTGTCACTCTCTGTCAAGAAATTTTGGTTTGGTTTGTTAGTTTATTTGATTTCATCTTTAACGTTATATGCATTATACATACTTAACTTTTATTGGTTTTGCTTAAATTCATTTTCCTTTCCTCCTCATTCCTACTGGGAGGAATCTTGTTATCCTTTAAATTCCCACACGGGGAAATGTCTTAACATTCTGAACAGAGTAAATTTCCCAGTCCATGATAATCTCCTCGCATTCCCACACACGTCACCTTGCCGTGACAGGCTCAAACTAATATAGGCTCACACTCTTCAATGTATAGGAAGCTCGAGAGCAGTGGACAGCTGAGAATATTCCTTATAATCTTCAGTCAAACAACACATGGTACCAAAGAGGACCCCATTATAAAGGTCACGATGTAACTTGTCCAGGATTGTGAATTATCACTGTTCTCAAAAATTGATTTCTAATATGTAATAAAGATGGAGTGGAGCAAAGATTTTCTATTGGATGTCACTAACATGTGCACTACATTATCTTTGTGTGAAATTTCTTTCCCTCTCCTACTCCTTATTTTCATTCTATACCTTTTTCTTCTTTCTTTCCTTTATATTTTCAAATCTATTTTTTTTCTTTCTCCTATCCATTTTTAATTGTGATAGACTTTTTACATAAGCACAGGATGGTAGAAATAATCATTTAAAGCCCAAGAAAGAAGGGGTTTGAATGAATTTTTTAAAAAAGAATGAATTTTCAAATGTAGTTCTGAAAACCTTCTGATTAGGGATTAGCAGAAAGCAAAGCATGAAAGTCAGAAACAAATAGGACAGCTAAATGTGTAACTGTGTGTGTGTGCGGCATGAATAGAAAAATATAAAACAAGAACAACTGAGAATAACAAATGTACAGGTCATCATTTCACATTGAAAAATATCCACACTAACATCTATGTGTAACATTTTTTGTTAATTTTCAACATGTGAAAAATAGCAATATTTATTTAATATTTATAGATCCACAGTTTTATACTAATCGATACTTTATGATGATTTATTAATTTTCTCTAAGTAATGACTTATTAACTATCATAAAAGTCATAGAAAAATCTGTGGGAGTTAAGAACTGTTTAGGCAATCCCTTCCTTTTAGTTAATTTTGTTGACTGAACTAATATGTAAGAAATTAGATTATAATTTTAGAAAGAAAAAGCCAGTGAATTATATATTTTCATATTATATAAACACAAAAAGTTTTGCATGTGCAATAACAAAAATTTATGCTATTTTCAGTTTTCAAAGGAAAAAAATCTTATAAACTTTCTTAGATACTTTTCCATTGCTATCTATTTTCTTTGTATAAGAATATTGTAGTTTTAACTGTATATCATTGAATTTTAAGATTTTCAGACAAGAAAAGGAACTCATGTCAAAATATATTCTGAAATGTTAAGAAATAATTTAAATTATGACAAATCATATACGTATATCACAATAAGATTTGTGATCATTGGAAATATATTTAATCATATTTAAGAAGTAGGATAAATCTCAACTTTTGCATCTGATAGTGTTGTAACTAAGATAAAATAACACAATCTGGGATTTAGAGTTAGAGCTAAGCAAATTTTGTAAAATACATATATGTCAAAAAAGTATTTAGCACATATACTACTCCAGCAGATACCCTACTGCCATGTAAACAGCTTATATAAATTCAAATAAATGCATTAAATTTTATTGAACTCAACAATGCACTTTTAAGATAATGGCAAAAACAGCATATTCAATGCTTAAAATAAAACAATGGCTATTTCTACAATATTATCTCATAAAAATGTCTAGAATATGAAAATTGATCATTTAATATTTGTGTATGATAATTTTATCATATTCATGCCTTCTCATTTTTTTCTTTCATTGTATTTCTGTTTATGTTTGACAAATTATATTATTCAATGTAAACTTGAGGATAATGAACAAAAGAAAGGTTCTTATATTATCAAGTATGATATATTGTGTGTTTTTAATATTTACATAGATGAGAACATTATAGATAATAGCACAGTCCTGACTACACTTAAATGTAAAGGCAAGACTCCTGAATTGTAGACCTCAATCACTTCGTATATGTTACTATTTTTAAATTAACTTTAAATTATGGCTAAATCAGTGTTAGAAATTCTATTATAACTTCCCAACATAAAAGTTCTATTACAACAAATGTATCTTTAGTTTATTTTGGATTTTGTAACCAAGTCAATATTTTGGTAACTCAGTAAGCTAGAATCATTATTCTGACAATCAGATATTTTTATGGGACTGAAATCACTGATTGAAAGGTACCTTTCACACTAGTAGATATCATTATACATTAATTACTTTCCCCATAAACTTCCTGAAGAGTGTAAGTATCATTTATAGTCTCATCATGAGTTTAAAAACACTCTTTGCTGGTCACAATTGAAGTCTATTAATATTAGAAAGGAGGTTTCAACCACTATCTCTAAATTGCACAGTACTGAAAACCAACATTTTCTCAATAAAAATGATGTTATTTAAATAAACAGAAATACATCAAAGCTGCCTTGCATTCAAAAGTAACAGATGCAGCACAAGAATTTATTTGTCTACTGTGTACATCAATGTGCCTGTTACTTTATCTTATTTTATTCAACCCATATGTAAAACTAACCCAATTGGGTGAAATTAACCCAATTATCAGAAAAGGAATCTGAAGCCCATGATTTATATCCATGATCAAATTTCTAGCAAGTGAAATATTCTACAATTTTGCCAATGCTTATATAATTCCAAACACTATTTACTCTTATCATCATTCAGTGATTAAATTTAGGTTATTTATATTTGAATTTCAAGCTCGAGTTAACCTAATGCCAAAGATCATTCCACATACCCCTACATAGAAAGCCACTAAACACCTTAAACACAAAAATAATGATGCATTGGTGTCATTTTAAAGGACTGTATAAATCCAGTAGCAGAAATAGGAAAGATTGAATGTGCACACATGAATAATTGTTAAGGTCACAATGACAACTGCTATAGTAATGTCATAGAGAGAGTAACAATGATTTCTTCATTCTAACTCATTTCATTAAAATATAAATGCAAGAAAGTATGATGCACAGCAAATTATCATAATACCTGTATTTATTCTTACTTGTTTCCTTAATACTTTCATTTAAACCATATTTCTGAACTTTTAAAATTGCTTTATAAAGTTATATTTTAATTTTTAGATTAGAAACTAAAACAAAAGTGATATTCTACTGTAAATCATATGAATACAAAACTGAAATATGCATAATTACCATATAGTTACTGAAGTCTCAAGACCATAGACCAACTTTTGATAGAAGAATTGGGGGTATATTAAAGGGTAAACAAAACAATAGCAGTGAATGTGATCAGGCCAAATTTCAGAAAAAAGATATCATATTTACAACAGCACAGCAAATGAGTGCTTTACTTTAGTTTTGTAGCACACACATATATGTTTATTTGAATAGTGACTAAAGGACCTAATTAAGGGTTTAGGTTAATTTAATTTGATTTAGAAATATCAAGTAGAACTTTAAGACATCTGGATTTGTCAGCTAACAATTAAATTTAATAATGAGAATTAGAATGATTAAGAGGATGCAGAAAGAAAAAATAAAAGGCACAATGAAAAAAAAGGCTCTAAATTAGACATTTTAATATCAATATGATCGATGATATGACAATTCAGGAAAGAGAAAAAAGAACATATGAAAATAATTCAATGGTATATGATATGATTAATAATTAATATAAACAAGGTGATTGCTGTTTCCCAATAGCATCATTGTCCCATTGGAAAATATCATTGATAATAAAAATTTCTTATTCCCTGTAATATGTATTTGTCTTGAAGAAAAAATATGCTACTTTATGACTTTCAGATTAAATTATGGAATCATGATTCTTCATGTATTTTATACCAATATTTGTACTCTCATACTCTCTGTAAGATGAGAGAACTATCTCTCTCATACTTTGTATGCACAATGATAAGCTGCGAATCATGCATGGGCCAGTCATCTCAAGTTAATAATATAAACTTTTCCATGCTGGTTGTAACATCAGAGTATACCATAGCACTAGGCACGACATATGGCCATACTATTAACATACACTAGCCTACATCCTAGCAATTCAGCAACACACTATGTTTTTAGACAAAAGTCTTCAATGAATTGGTGGAAGAGTTAAAATTAAGTGCTAATGTTTAGTTTGATGTTGGGTATTTTATGCTTTTTATTTCCATTTTTAATTGACAATGATTGTCACGACAGATATACTTGCAAGAATCTTTTTCTATGAAAACATTTCTCATGATTGTTGGTACCACAATAAGTGTACAAGATGCAAATTGCTATTCTATTGTATTACAGTCTAAGATCAAAATTGATAATATCACCAATTTTCACAGCTAACACACCAGAAATCCATTTTATATTTTTCTTTTTCCATCTTAAATTAATATGGGACTAAGGCAAATTTCAGACATAGAGATCTGTCACCAGAATCTATATTCCTAATAATGTATTGTTTTTTATATGCTCTATATTATATAATTGGCATAGCTGTTCATCTTGACCAGCGCTAGTGAATTAAATTTAATCATGAAAATAGAGAAAATGTACAAGTGACTTTACAAGTGAGGTTCTAGGTCAACTAGAGATAGACTCAACTACTATACTTTTCAGTAAATTTTTTTAGTAACGTGACTAGTTCATACAGCAGAAAACTATTTCAGAAAATAAGCACCCAAATATTTTCATCCATTCTTTTACTTGAGCTGCTTTTATGACTAGTCCCATATTTTTTTGTAGGGGAAATGCAGGAACACCTTTAATTTATTCAATCCCTTGTTATTCCTTTAAAGCATGACTCTGGTGTTTGATAGAAGGATATACTGACAGGTTATCTAAAAGGAGAAGTTGAGACTGCATACACAAATTTTTGAATGCCATTAGCAGAGATTACTCATTACACTTATGTTTTACTTCCACGTGTGCCTTCTGTAGGAAATACTCATAAACACATTCTTATTGGAAATTTTCAAAAGAACTAATAGGTTTTATTCATGCTATATAGGGACCCTATAGCTAGTTTTTTTTTTTTGTTTTTTTTTTTTTTTTTTTTTTTTTTNTTTGTTTTTTTTTTTTTGTTTTTTTTTTTTTTTTTTTTTTTTTTCCTTTCAGGAACACTGACTCTAGCAAAACTGGCTATATTCCTGGGATAGAAAAAGGAGGAGAGGTACTGAAAATTCAGCACTGCATGAACTACAGAAGAGACAGAGATGGAGAAGTGGAGTTACTTTAGATCAATGCCTCCAAGTCTTTACTGTCCAATTCTCAGAGTTCAAAATGTATTTATATTCTGTAATATAGTGATCATCTTGCTAAAATGTATTGAACATCACCTGCCAGATATTCCTTGGAACCAATTACATAGGAACTTCTAATTTTACACAGAAAAAAAAAAACGCAGTGTAGAGAGTATAAACACTATTACATTTTTTATCGTGCAAATAAATAGAAACAAGTATTCATTACATTTAAGTTCTAAGCCCATACTTAAAATCATTGCCCTATACTCCCTCTTTCTCACAAAATGTTTCTCTCCTTTTGAACTGGCTTCGATAGTACCCTGAAATCACAGAACTTTGATTAAAATAGAAAAATTGTAGAAGAATGAGAAAAAAAGCGATTTAGCATCAATGCCAGGTAATCTCAATTTACTAGTTATGGATGGCAGAGGGGTTTCTTGAACATAAGAAAAGTAAAAGGCATTTGAATACATAAAAAAGAAGAATATAAAGATGTAGTTGCATCCTTTGCTCCATAAATCAGTGTGATCACACAGGCAGCCATTTTCCAAACTATGTATTCGGCTTTGAGTTGGAATGTTATAGGATACTCCACATTAGAACAAAAGGGATGAGAAGCAGGAAAAGGAGATAGAGAAGAAAGAAGGAGAAAGAAGGAATAATATGGAGAAGAAAATACTCTTAACCAATGGCATGGGCTGTATGGGCCTTCTTTATTTTAACAAAAGCACATAACATCAGTGCAGGTATAGAGTGACTCATCACCAGAACTTTTGTTCTTTCTAGTTAAAAAAATTGTAGTCTTATTAAGATCTCCTTATTTTAATTGTGGATTCACATTTACACCTCCTCTTCCTCCTTGTTATTTTTGAAAAGTCCTTTTTAAATGATGTCACCCTCTGTTCTCTCATTGAATCTAGTCAAAGGAAACAAGGTCCCATTCTGGTTTCTGGGCTTGCAAGTCATGAAACTAGATGAAAGGTTATCAATCTTTCCTCCCACTCCCTTACTTGCCAGCTGACATGCTTAATCAACAATGCTGACTGCTTTGTGAATGACAGCTTCAAATCTCCAAAGGAAATGCATCTTTCTACTCAATGCATCCCAATCCTAGCACATGCTTACAAAGCTAATCTTGCCTATCATAGTGAATTCTTTAGGTTACTAAGCTCATAATTAAAAGTCTTCACTAATGATATGGTAATTGTTTTAATGGATTTCCAATGAAGTGTGAAGTTCCCTGCTGATATGTCAACAAAATATGAAACATTATGAGAAAATGATATTAAAGCTTCATAGCATTTAAAGTTAGAGGAGATCTCAAAATTATCTTATGATAACCTTTTCTCATTAGAAAAAGGAAACCTTCCCCATAGAAGTTAAATGAGTTAATGAAGGTCATTACAGTGAATGGAAACTACAGGCATCCTGACTCCTAGTACAGAGATTCATTTCCATCTCACTCCTTATTAAATTTGACCTGCTTTTTATTTATATTGCTCCTGAATCAAGAAACACTTGCCTTTATGTTTTTCATTTTATTAATGGAGACATTTATTTATTCCATCAATGAAAGAGCACATATGAAAACAATTTTTATTACATTAATTTCGTTGGAAGATTGCAAAGGTGACATTGGAGAAGAAAATCTAAAGGACTGAAAATTTATTGGCTGGGTGACTCGTGAATAAGTATCATGTGTGCCAATGCACCAGAAAAATCCTGAAGAAAAATCCTTTAAAAAAGTATTCTCATAATTGAAAATACAGTACGAGCAGTTTAAATTTGTTTATATTTATGTCACATTAAAATGTCTAACATTTCCATCATCTTAGTTTTAAAACTTGAAAGGCAGAAGAATAAATATCAATCCTTTAGAGTAGAAAATGGAGGCAAAAGTTAAGCAACTTAAACATAAAACCAAAACCTGGACTCTTCACTGCGGAAAGATAGAGTGTGCATTTTGCAGAACCTGCTTAAAACCTTATTTTAAGACATAATCATTAGTGAAGGAATAAGACAATTTCTTTAGTACGAAATCTGATTATATGCCTTAGAAACCTCAGCAAAAACTATAAAAATGTTCTCATATTTTGATATACTTGTGTTGGCAAGGACATCATCTATTACTGATTCAGCAATATTTCAACAACATGAGAAAGTTTGAGTAACTTATAAGTTTTTTTTTTAATTTCAAAATTAGAAACTCAAGTTAAAACTCATATATCCATCTACTTCCAAAATAGGCTAAAACATATATTCTCAAGGAATTTATAGATACTTGTCAATTTCTCCATATATTTGACAGGCAATTAGCAGCAACTCCAGGACCTATAATTCCCAAAGAATTAATATTGATAAGTATGATAACCCAGTCTGAGTTTTATTTTAAGACAGGAATAATGCTCTTCATACCTATTTTCATTTAAGAAGCATTCTAGGAACGATAATTATCATTTAAAAAAGTTTTCACAAAGTAAGACACCATTTAAATGCAAAATACTCTGATTATCACTGTGTCAGTACTCTAGCCCATGCATAAAGTAAGCAATGTAATGTTACTGCTTCCTCACTTATATCTACTTTTTGATGGTGTCTCATGCTGTTAAGCTAACTGTTAGATTGTTTCTTTTTCTCACTTGATGAGGGAAAGTGATGTTAATTTTAATTGGATTGCTGTATTTCATTACTTTGTTAATTCTACTCTTTATATTTCTATTCTGTTAAATTTCATAAGAAATCAGCACCAAAATAGTTTGTCGTGGTGAATCTTCTATACTTTGCCAAAATCCAACATTCACTTACAAGTTTGAAGGGTCTGTTGAAATCGTGGAATGAAAAAAGAATAGCGTTGTATTTAACTGCTTTGCACAACCCAGAAAGACAGATGTTTTCCGAAAGACAATAACCCAGTGTTCTTTCTTTTTTCCCTCTCTGGAGTCTCTCCTTTTTTAGGATGACCTCCACATTACCAGAAGCACCATTCCACATTCTGACAAGATATCTGTGCATGGTCTTATATCACCTAACCTTTCTGCACACTTCATTTTCATTATCTCACCATACCTAACAAGTGACTCTCTTAAAAATTGAGGAGGAAGTAACAAAAACCCAAAAGGTCATGAAGTAGCTAAAACGTGTGTTGAGGAGGGGAATAAAATATACACATTCATCTACTTCCAAAATAGGCTAAAATATATATTCATAATAAAATATTAAGAGAACATGTAACATGCATGTGTTATATCATTATGAAGCATCACTCAAATTCAGGGACCTGCATTCTCTTTTTCTAAACTAGAATCATAGAATTCTATAATTCTATGGTCCTATGACATGATGGGTATTCCTGGTATACATAATAACTGATATAGTTTAACAAATTTTCTAGGTGTCGACACATACCACTTTTGCTGGATGATTTATATGGATATGCAGCCAAGAGTTAGTATCCCACTAGCCATCCCCCCCCACCTAACAGACACACACAGCAGATCTTCAATATGACATCTGGCACTCATCTGCAGAGCAAAGTCACAATTAGGTTTTAGCTCAGCTAATATGTCACTACCTACATCTGCTGTCAGAGACATTCTGCAGGGAAAGGACAGGAGAGGAGGATCAAAACAGGGGAGGGAAGAACACAAGGGACTATGGTGATGGTGAATGCACTTATGGGTGAACTGGTGATAGGAATTTTATGGGACTACACATGAAAGGAGAAAGCATACACTATACAAAAATGAAATTGATGTAAAATATACACAAATAAATAAATTATAAAAATAAAGGTGGAATATGACATACAATTGTTAAGGCCCATGAAATTTTACAACAAAAAACCTGAAACAATAACATTATAAATGTAAAAAACATGAGTTGGACTTTATGACTCTGTTCCTTTGTGGGCCCTGACAGTCCCTGTAAGCCTACTACAGACTCTCCTGAGATAATCAAAATCCTTTTTTAAATATATGTAAGTAAATTTCACCAATACACTGTTTTTCATAAACCATGAATAAAATTCTCCGTTTTTACTAATGATGGTAAATTTCCTCAAAAATAATAAAATTGATATTCTCAAATATTTTCTTCTAATTTTTTTCACTGATCAAAGTTGTAGCTTTTATACAGGTGAAAATCAGAAAGATAATATGTATATTGTAGAAATAAACATAGTTCTCTGTGCTTTTTTCAAGGGATGTATTTCCCCTTCCCTGAAATCGGAATTAGCCTCATATTCATTTCTGTCCATGAGCAATGCAGTGGAATTGACATTGCATTAGGTCTATAGCCAAGCTTCATGGTGAAGTTTTCTTTCCTGGCAATTTTTAGACTGGCATATGAAGAGTAGGTGGGCATGCTTGAGAATCACAGATCCAACCAGCAGCCAATCTGCAGCAAACTGCAGATTCAAAAGTAAATCCAATTAAGATTAGGTAATCCAGCTCAGTTCAGCAAAACTTACCAAGGACAGGCCCATTTTCCAAACCAGGGAGTAGAAAACTAAAGTACAATGACAGTTTTATAGCCATGTATTTTTGATGAGTGGATATACAGTAAAATGTAATAGATATAATGACCAAATTCAATATTCCTGAAGCAGGAATAATAAACACTCAGATCTCTCAAAGATCTCTAATATCAGTAAAACACAAAATAAAAGTTGCTTCCTTCTCCATGCCAAAAGCTATGAGAACAAGTGATAGATGCTTACTTTCAAAAACCTCTTTAATAAAAATGTGTGTAATTAAAACATTGAAAGACTCCATTTAAAACATATTACTCATATGGTGATATTAACATCCCAAAGACTCCTGAGAACTTTGGAATCCAAAGGTATAACATTGAACAACGGAGCAGAGCAACAACTTTCACCACTAGATTGAAGCTCTGCAAGTTAACAGCATTCAGCAAATGATGAAATACATGGGCTTTATACCAATGTACAACAGAAAGTCTAAAAAGAGAGCAATTGAAAGTGCATGATGAATTTGAGTGGGTAGGCCGTTAGTTTATTACATAAACTAGAAATTATCTAGGACAGTAGTTTAACAACCCTGTTTGTACCAATGATGTCATGGGTATTTAAAAATGAAATTATTCGGATCTAAGTTTTCATATTTTATCTAAACAATGCTCACTCAATAAACTAACTCTTTGATGGGAAGTATGAGTAATGACTTAAGTCCTTAGTAGTCATTTCCATCTATAAGCAAAACTTTCCTACTAAAATGAGAACTAGGAAAATTAAAAATTCTCAATACTGTTACAATGTGGTACTCAATTTCCATTCAGTTTGCTAAAATTCTTTAAGTGAATACCTAAAGTTAACAATAATCTATAACATTGCATAGGTGAAATAAAAGACAGTTAAACTAGCAGACCAAATATCTCTTAAACAAATGAAAAATGCATCCTACAGCCTAGAAGTAACCATCCTTTTAATTCATAAGGTCACAACAAAACTTTCCAAAGAAATTTTTGTCATTAAATAAAATGACAAGTTATAGATCAATATGATTATATTCGAATATCAGCATTTCTAAGTTTACTACAACTTAACCTAAATCTAAGGCAGCATATGCATCCACTATATATAATGGGAGGTATAATTTATTTAAAAATATTTAACTTAATTTATGAATTACAGGTTTAAATTATAAATTAGTATATTACATCATAAAAAGAATTTATAGAAATTAAAAATTAAGATGAAGTGAAGATACATACATAAATATATAAAATAGAATATATAATGTGTGTATACCCATATCTGTATGAATTCCAAACTATCATATTATATATCATTAAAATTGGCACACAAAATTTAACATTATATATTTACCAATATATAAAGTATATGTAAACATATAAGTGTGATACCTTATGTCACTTTGTCTTAAAGTAAAATTACTTGTATACTTTGAAACTCAAAAAGGAAAAAAAAAATTCTTCTTGAAATACCCTTCAGGATGCATAGTTTTCAGTTCCATAAATAAGGACATGAGAAGTTACCACTCTCTCCTAACAACAAATAAAAAACTTATTGGACAGATATATTATTAACTCTTGTGAAAGAAGGAAAGACACAGGAAAAACTGCTGTCCCCCAGAACAGAGAGACAAACAGGCAATCAAGGTTTCCCAAAGCAGAGCGGATATTACCTCACAACCACTGTACCTGTAGAAAGACCTTAACTGCAATTGACAAGATACTGAAGGCTCAGTTCCCATAAGTCTGAAAGTCAAAAATTCCAGGAGGATCCAGGCATAGGGAGGCTCCGATTATACTGAGAGACTTACCTCCTAGAGCTCCATCAAATTCCTACAGCACAGACTGAAGAAAAGTCCTTTAATATTTCCAACAGGGGAATGAAAAAAGCAACCCTTTTAAAAGATGGCAAGTTCTGCCCTGAGGAGAGACTACTCAGACAGAGCCTAACCTACAGCCTGAGTGACTGAGTGACCTGGAAATATGTCCTGTTCAGAGATTATTCTCTTCACAGAGGAAAATGAAACAAACTGAGAAAAACTAATCTTCATAGTCCAGTGGCATAAATTCACTAAAAGAATATGACCTAATAATGGAACTACAGGATATTTCTCTCTCAATATCACAATACCACATTATTATTAATTATTTTAAACACCAGTACCTTTTATTCAGTACAACCTATCCAAATAGCAATTGCAAGCAAAACATAACTAAAAAGTATGTAATTTGAAGAGATAAAACAGCAGAAACAAACATAGCAGGATATAAGACAGGTCACCCTAGGAATTTAAACAACTACGATTAATACTAATTGTCCCTAAAATTTAAATTAAAAGATATAAAAAATCTGGCAATGTCAGAAGAGAGAATGACAATTCTAAAGTACAAAAAAAAAAAAAAACAAACCTGGGACATGAACTCTAAGATAATATTTTTGACTGGGTAATTTGTAGACTGAACATAGGTAAGGGGAAAATATTTGTAAATAAGAAAATATGAAGACAAATCACGGAAATTAAAAAATAAATGTAACACATTTATTTTTTAATAATGGAAGGATGAGACAGACTATCCAAATACTGGAAGATAACTATAAATTATATACCATGTGTAATAAAAAACTACAACAAACATAGGATAACATTTCTCAGTAGTTAAGAACAGAGAATGTCCTAACCTGATAAAGAGTATGTACAAATTCTTAGAGTTAACACCAAACTTCATGGTAAGAAACTCAATCTCATTAATATCAGGTACCAGAAAGAATGTCTTCACTCACTATCCCTCTTCAACATTGTACTGGACATTCTAGCTAATGCAGTAAGACAAGAAAAGGATATGAAAGTTATTAAAACTTGTAAGTCAGTCCCTCTTCCAAGAATTTTTCTGTTTTATATATTTCCTTCCTCTTTTCTCCTGTCTACCATTTCTTCCTCTTTCACTCTTTTACCCCCTTCCTTCCTTAAGAAGTTCCTAAAGGGATTTTCTCATTTAGAAAGCTCTAACGCATGGGTTAAAGGATTAGAGAACAATATTAGTAGAGTTTGGAGATACAGATAACTTATTGATACTGATGGTGATTTAGTAAACAATCATTTGTTTCTTTCAGTAGAACTAGTCAATAGTAGTCAAGGAGCTTCAAAGAGGTATAGTTTATAATAGTATATATATATAATATATACTATATAATATAATAATAGATAATAATAGTAATATATTATTACCCTTGTTGCAATAAAATGTATTTTTCATAGCATTAATTAATAATATTCTTTTTTTAAAAAAGAAAAAAGAGAACAGAGGATTTAAGGGACTGGAACAGGCAGAAACAGGTCTTTGGGGACTGATAAAAGGGTTATTTGAGAAGATTAACATAAGCACCACATTCTTTTCCTCCTTATGCCTTCTGCAGAAAGAAGGTATTAAATCAAAATATGATCAACTGAGCTAGTTCACTGGACATATTATAATTTGGTGAGTAACGAAGAGAAACATTTAATAGTTGCTATAATTCCCTTGCATAGGTTTTCTGTGGGAAATAAAAGGTCCAAATTCATCTCAAGAAAGTAATGGGAAAGATGCTTATTTGTCCAAATGGACAAAACTACAATCTAGTGAAAAGGAAAAGGGTCATTACTTCAGTAGGGGTTAAATGTACCACTAAAGATAAACATTTGTCACTGAAGCTATGCTTATTTCACATGAAAAATAACTTTCACTGGTGGGAAGACAGATAAGAATTGAATCTTATCTTGCTTTCTATCTCATTTTTGGAAATGTTTATTCTCTTTTGAGTCCAAGAAGAAAACATGCATAGTTATGTGATCCAAATGTAGGGAGTTGCGCAAAGAAATAGAATGAGCAGAGCCAAGAGGTGAATTTCTTCCAATGGGAAGAGTTAGAGATTTTCTTAGAAAAGACTTTAAAGTTACAGAAATACTTGACAAAAGAACTCCTTAGGGGTGGGGAGACACCCGAAGAAGGAAGGCAAATGTTACAGATGCATTACTCACTGAGAATTCTATCCTTGACACAGTGTAACTGTGGAGTTCCCCTTTTATTCTGCAGTACATTGGAAAGTACATTATCAATTTAGTTAAGTGATTTCATAATACAAGGGTTATGCATTGACCTCTCTGCAATTAACTTTATACTTTTAATACATTCAACCTAATCTAGAGCACAAAGTCCCATGAAATTTTGGGGGGACAAGGAGAGGGAGGGACCCCAATAAACCTAATTTACCAGGAAATCCTAGATGTGAAAACAGAAAAGGCTTTGCCTCTTTTCATTGACTAAAACTTGTCATATCCCTGTGTCATTTGGAATGACAGAATTGACAGGCTGGGAGACTAGTAAAATCAGTCACCCAGCATCTATAAATTTATAGCATTCACACTTTCTCCTTTTTCAAAATTAATAATGGTCTTTCTGGATTAAAAAAAAAAGTGATTGAGTCCTGCAAAGCCATATAAATACAGTGGTCAACCAAGTTTTCAGTAATCAATAGGCATACAGACACTATATTGGTCTACCGAGACACCTTGCTTTCTGCCACCATCAAACCCAGTCACAGATGGATACATTAGAAAGCAATAAGATCGATTTTCTTTTTCAGTCCTAGAAAAATACCTCTTGCTTTCAAAGGTGGAATGTGAACTCCAAAATGTGAAATTATTATAAATACCCTATCTGTTATTATTAATTAGTAATAGATTTACTTGAGCAACATTTTGTCAAAGGATTTTTAGGACTAGGCAGCGGAAAATAATTTGCTTTTCAAATTTTAGAATTTAGCATGTTCTAGTCATTCATTTTTATTCAAGAATGCATGATATATTTCACAGAGAAATATTAGCATCATGAGATATAATTTTATACAAAATTTACGACTATCTGTAGTAAGTTCTATAAAATAGTATGCAACATTAATCGGGCAAGTGTTTCCCTCTATCACAGGTAATATTTAACATTTGGTCAATTACAGAATATAGTTCCCATTAAGAACAACTAAAATCAGAAAAGTGTAAGTACAGCCTTGTAATTAACTATAAAAAAAGAAAAATGTATCTTCATTAACTTTGTTTTTTTTTAATATTTATTTATTTATTTATACATATAAGACCTGGGGTACAGGCCAGAGTCACGGGAAGTGAGAGGATTCACCAGAGACAGAGCAGGCAGAAGAACAGGCATACTGACTGAAACACACTGCTGAGGGGAGCATTGGGAGAGGCAGAATAGGTCTGCTGCGCCATGTGGGTCCCCTCCCTGGCGGCACAGGAACTGAACTCGTGATGCAGTGGCTGTGGTCTGCTTCATAGTGTGTTGCTTAACCCACTGCGCCACCAGGTAGGCCCGATCTTCATTAACTTTGAACTTCATTTTCTAATCATCCTTGAAAGCCTATAATCTTCAGGTGCCATGTTTCTCTGTTTGGTTTGGTTACCTTTACCCCCATAGGAGATTGTGCAATATCTCAACAAAGATGGTAACTATGGTTCAGCTAGCAAATATGTGTGACTGGGGTCATTTTGTCTTCTGTGCAGATTAAGAGTGGGAAGGCCTCCTGGTGGCACAAGGGTTAAAGTAGCACTCTGAAGCTATCCATAGCCACTGCACTGTAGCACCAGTTCAATCTCAGCCTGGGAGGCGACTCAAGTGGTGCAGCAGATTTCTCCTGCCTTGCCTGCTGCTCCCCTCAGCAGTTTATTTCAGTTGATCTGTCTGTTGTGCTCCCAACTCTGTCTCTGGTGAATACTCTCACTTGCTGCACCTCTGGCCCACACCCTAGTTCTTATATGGATAATTAAAACTTCAAAAAAAACAGTAGGAGGCATAAAGGAATTGTTTCAATAGGTGCAAGAATCAAGCCAAGGCGCAGAGCTTTGCAGTCCGTGTTAAATATTTTTTTATTCACCTGAAAAGAAAACCCCTGCAAGGTTCTTTAAGTGCTATTGTTAGTTTTCCATTAAAAAAGGACACTTTTTTCATACAGTGGAGATAGTGGATTAGAGGGGTGACCACCTGGATTTCAGAAGATGAATTAGGAAGCAAAACCTGTAGTATAGATAAGAAACAAACTGACTTTTTGGGCTGGTTTTAGTGAAATGGAAGAGAAGTTTAACAAGTCATCTGGAAATAGGCAATCAGGATTGGTTCAGCATCCCTACAGTCTATGATCACCATAGATCTAGGTTTCAATTTATATTCACAGATGAAAAAGGAGGAATCTGCCCTTTTATTTATTATATGGGCTAAATCACTCAGCATGCCCACAATAAGAGTTCCACTAAGATTTCATTGGTCAGAGTCATGGTATTCTTATCTTAAACCGGTTCACTTTTTCAGGCTATGTATTATATTGTCAAGGAAAAGGGGGCTAAGGACAGAAATTATTTAACCAATTGCCTATGTGTTGCAGTGAACCAAATTACATTGATATTACTTGTGTGTCTTTCTGATGCTTATTGTAACTTTGAAGAAATAAGGACAAAATGAGAAGAAATTGTGATTTCAGCACAATTTAATAAATACTTAAACTTCCACTGTGCACTATAAAAACATTTCTTTCTGTGTGGCAAAAAAACAAGTCTCTTAGCTCAATTCTCCTAAGCGACTATTCCTTTTGCAAATGATTTTGTAAGATGCAGTCTCTGCAATAAGTAAGCATAAAGAGTTTCTTCACTTAATTTTATCTTTATTTCTCTTAAACACATTAACAAAATAGAGTTCATGATATAGTTATCGTCCTTTAATAGGAAGAAGTATGTAATGCTAATGCAATATAAATATTTAACTTCATTTCCTATAGATCACAGCAAATGTATCTACAAACTTTTCTCTTCTGCCTCACTGGTGTTTAAGAAGTTTGAAAGAGGGGCCTCCCTGGTGGCGCAGCAGTTGAGCGAGGCACTGTGAAGTATCCACTGCATAGCAGCACAAGTTCAATTTCCCTGCCAGGGAGGGGATCCACATGGTGCAGCAGACTTCTACTGCCTTGCCCCATGCTCCCCTCAGCAGTGTATTTTGGTCTCTCTGCCTGTTCTGCTCCCCAATCTGTCTCTGGTGAATCCTCTCACCTGTTGTGACTCTGGCCTGTACCCTAGCTCTTGTATGCAGAAATAAATAAATATTTAACAAAATAAAGTTTGAAAGAATAATCAATATTCTTCAAAATCTGCTGGTTGCTTGATACAATATACCCACAAAACAAGCATTCACTTTAGGTAATATCAAATAGCAAATTCACAGAAAGAGGTGGTATTAAAAGGTCTTTTTTTTTAAAAGATTTATTTATTCATATAAGAGCTGGGGTGTAGGCCAGAGTCATGGGAGGTGAGAGGATTCACCGAGATAGAGTGGGGAGAAAAACAGGCAGATCGACCGAAATACACTGCTGAGGGGAGCAGCCGGTGAGGCAGGAGAGGATTGCCTTGCCATGTGGGTCCCCTTCCTGGCCAGGGATTGAATTCGTGCTGCTGTGCCACGGATGCTTCACAGAGCGGTGCTCAACCTGTGGCGCTCAACCTGCTGCGCCACCAGGGAGGCCCTTAAAAGGTCTTTTTTAAAAATTCTTTATCAAAGCTACACCTAAGATCTTGGTTCTTACTTTATCATCCTGGGGAGATAGTATAAATATACATCTAGGGATAGATCCAAGAAAAGTAAATTGATTATAACACAATTTTATGTGTGTGTGATTATAGTTTTATTTGATTCACTCAAGATACACTGATTATCTTTTATAGCTTCATATATATGCTAGGATTCAAAGATGAATAAGATGTTATCACTATTTCAGGGAGTAACTACTTTTGCAATAGCAGAGTTGAAAAAAGTAACTAGTTTAATAATACTGATTCCAAATTTTTACTTGAAAAATGGTTTTGTAAGTGCCTAAAGAGCAGCAATTAATATTTTATTGACTTGACGGAAGTTCTGTATACCATAAAGTGATATATATTTATAGGAAATACAAAGGAACTAGTGTTTTATCCTTTAAGCTCTTCCTTTTTTCCCATAGATTTGGATAATGAAAATTACAATGAGAATTTAAAAGATATGCTTTCTTGAAATTTTCTGTTTATGTGATGAAATTATGAATATATATGCATATTTATATATCATCAAAAGAAGTCTCAGTAATGCTATTAAATACTATTAAATTGCCAGCTCTTCTTTATCAAAATCCCCCAAGTATTTTTAAGGCACATTCCAGACTAACTAGTCATTCACAGTCTGTTTTGTATCGCTGATACAATTGCTCTAATTGCTGAGTTTACAAAAGGTAAAGTCTGTTAAAACACTGACTTCATGTTATTGTCATCTGCATTCATTTTTTTAAGAATAGCAGAAACACCTTTTGTAAACACAAAATAGCTTTTCATTCTTAGTTTATCATGAAGGAAAAATGGCTCCAGGAATGCTAAACAATATTGGACCAGCTGGGATGTGAAGATTTTCCTCAATGGGATCACCATACATCGATTTTCATTTCACTTAACATCAAAAGGGCAAGGCCTATCTTCTGATTATCTCCATACATTCTTGTCTGAAAAGCATACATCTTCAATTCAAGAAAATTTGGCTAGATACGTGATTTCTTTCCAACAGAAATAACTGTCCAAATAAATGTGTATAAAGTAGTGTGTTCACTTAAAGTTTTCCAGCTGATACAATTGTTCTAGCTGATAAGTTTGATTTTTCTTGTGTAAGCAATTTCAAGGCCACAAAGAAGCTCATCATCTGACTCCCAGTCACAACCTGACTGACGGCATGCACAAATCTGACTGTCCTTGATAGAAGAAATGTGGAGAGAGTACAAAAATAAACCTCAGAAACAGTAATCAGTATTTACAACACACACACGCACCCATGGGAATCAAGGAGCAAGGGATTTTACTAGGACAGGAAACGTAGACTTGATTTTGCATACAATCTTGGTCTACTAATCAATCTTATTTCCACACTAAATTTCAACCATCTATATCCTCATTCCTTCTCCTTCTTTACTTTTGGGCATCAAGTTAAGATTTACTGCCTTCACCATGGAAGAGCTAAATGATCTCTTGAAATTTAAGGGATTTTTCCAACTTTCATTTATCTTAAATTGGGGCAGACCCGGGGGGACTGGAATGAACCAGTTGGTGAGTCCTCACTACCATGCTCCAGAAAGCAGGACATCACACAGAAGCAAAAATAGACAAAGTGAGTAAGTAAAAGGGAGGTCCAGGAGAGAGAGAAAAGAATATGAAAACGTACTGGCTGGCAAGTGGCCAGATGCAACTCATTCTACCCTAGAAAACATCCCCTAGGTGGAAGTCAGGGCCCAGACAGGAGGCAGAAGTGGAATGTGAGGTCAGTAGAGGGCAGGATTCAAAGATAAGCCACAAGCAAGGGTCAGCCAAAAAAGCCCTGAACCACAACAGGGAAACAAACAATAGAACCTTGCACTTCATCCACCTGTTATATTTCAAAACTTACATGGCTTCCCTGCCCCTCCCCCCATATCAGTTCTAGCAACCCCCTACGCAAGGTGTCCAGGACCAGGGCTGCAAGACTCACTGCTTCCTTACAATCACTACCCAATAAATTAATTCACTTTAGATATACTAGTAAAATTTGCTTTTTATGTCTATCCTTTTGATTTAACTTTGAGGTTGACATTTCACACATAAACTTATAGATTATAAAGGAAGAGGTAATAGACATGTATCAGTAACTATTCTGTAATTTCAGCTTCTGAAATTTTTTTCTCTATAGGTCTAAAATTAATATTTTACAGAACAAAACACCATTGTACATTATTAATTATACTTATATTATAAATTTATGTGATTTCAATATGTGTTTAGTTGCTATTGCTGTTGATCTGCTTATAGGATTTCTAACTATAGTTTTTTTTAATATAATAATTGTTATTATTTATTAAATCTGATATTTCCTATATTGAATTTAATGAAAGAAAACCCATTTCAAGAATTTGAAAAAGTTAAAGATTACTAGTTACTAGTGAAGAATTAAATAGAATTTACTTTCATAACTTCACTTACTAGAATGAAGATTAATTATAAACATCAACATCAACATTAGCTTGAAATGGAACTTTCCGTGATTCAAAACTTATCGATAAGAGGGAGAAGGTATTTGTGATTAAATTTCACTACTTGTTATAAGCAGATTCTTTGAGATAAAACCGATAACTTCACTCCTCATATTCATTTGGGCAGGCTGAATTTTAAAACACCAAAATGGACATTAAAAATAGAATGAGAAGAACTTCATATTTGTTATAAACATTTTCCAAAATTAATTTGGTGAAAATCTTCTGTAAATATTTGAGAATATAAAATACATTTTGATATTTTATAAATAACTGAAAAGATGATGCATCAGTCATGAAGCAAAGTGGTCTTCAAAAACAAAGATTAAAAGATGGCACCATTGGCATTTTCTGAAGGCACATTATATCTGGGCATATATGAAACTATCAAACTGAACAGGAGCACCTATGTCGCCTTAAGTTAGTTAGCCATGCCATGCCACTTTTTGGAGTTGTTGTTTATTATGAACTGACATTTTCCATGGTTTGCATCTGACAGAAAAAAAGAAGAAATGACCTCAATATGTTGGGTTGTAGAACTACAGACCATGAAAATTCCAGCTGGTACTAATCTGAAACTATGAATGCAGTGGGGATAAATGCTTTTATTTCCGGTTTAATGGGATTTGGGGCCATATGTAGAAAAAACAGTTCTAAAGTTTTCAACAAAATATGGAGGGGAAGTAAGGAGGCAGAAAGGTGCTGTTTCCAGGGAAGTCATACACTAAATACAGTCGTGCTTAGTAATCTCCATGCAGTGCACGCTCATTTATTTGAACGTATACTCCCATATGGAAATTTTGGATGCAGTTTCAAGTGGGGAATTTTATAAGACAATATCAATATTAGCAGTACTCACTTAATAAGGGAAGAGCAAATAAATTGGTTGCCACACTATTTAAATAATATATGATTATTACCAGGACAGGACAGTATTACTAGTTTAGGATGGTATTTTATAGGATGGTCAAATAATTGATGATTATCCCAGAGAGATAACTACATCTCAGAGTCAGACATCTTGGTATGATGTCTTTCTATCACATATTTGACCGCTTAGGAAATAAAGGCAGAAAAATTAATGTGTGAGATATATCTAATGTGATTATTAATGATGAGTCAAAAGAGACCATTTTCCAAATGCCATTGAGTCTCAGCCAGAACTTTTGTATTACAAAATATAGCTTCTTTTCAGAATGTATGCTTATTTATTTTTACAGTCAGGAAGAAAGCAATGTTTTGTATTTTTTTATAATTGCTTAATAAAAAACAATTATTTGAAACTGAAGGGGATTTAAATTAGCTTACCTCTATGCCACTGTAAAGCTTCAAATCATACATTTTCTCTAATTTTTCAGCAGTTATTATTCTTATAGACATGTTTACTTCTCTGTAATAATTAATGTGGTAACTAATGCTATGAATTCTATGTCTACCCACAGAACATTTTTATTTTGATTAATGGATTTTAGTGTCAAATTAATATAATTTTATCAGATTTAAAATGTTATACTATTATTCATCCTCATAACTGAAAATACATCTTGACATTATCTCTGATTGACCTTGATTTTTGTCAGGACAGTAGTTTATAGAATAGTTTTTAAATTAAAATATATTCTTCACATTATATGGGCAACAAGTTATTTTGAAGCTATCTAAATTTTAATAGCCCATAAATTTATACATGACTCCCCATAGTATAGAAGTTATAGCAACCTCCTAAGGAATTTGGGTACATTGTAGTAAAATATGCCCTAACATACTCCCAGGGTATTACAGATTAAGAGAAAATGTGTGTGAACATCTTTATGAAGATTTACCATCCTTTTAATAAGGAATTATCTATTTAATGCTTTAAATTTAGAAAAAAATAAGTTTTTCTGGTCTTATGCATTTTTAAGACTAGAATGAATGTTGGGATTAAACAAAATATGATAAAACAAATAATTTTAACAGTAGCTTTTAAAATGAAATATATGGACTTTTTATCTTGAAATTGTACTGATATTGTTGGTTTATGGTGTTGTTCAGTTCACAGAAGACATAAAACATACATAAATTTGCTAAGTAGCCACACTTTTCAGGTGCTCTCACTATTACTGATTTGGGTTTCAAAAAATGTCTCTTTTTGCTCAACAGCTGTTTCTTCTCAACTCAAGATCTCATAATAACACATTACAGTAATTGACTTTTCCTGTTTCTTTACCCATATTAGCATGAGACATATTTGCCCTTAGGATGTTAGTCAATAAACAGATTAACCATAAGAAACAAAGAACCCAAATCCAACTGGAGCCTGTGTTTGACAAATCTGAATTTGGGTGTCCCTGAGTCTTCTAGCTCTGAGATATGGAATCAACTATTTCACTAGTCTGAGTCTCGTTTTTTTCATCCTTGAAACAGAAGTACAAGTCATTAACGATCAACATCATGGTAACTGATAGTTATGATAATGGTGCATGTAAATAGTAATTTCATCTATAGAGGAAGTAGACGGTTAACATGATCTCCAAATTGACAATCTCTCCATTACATTATGTGTGGCATACAAGACATTTGTCTGGCAAGTTCCTCACTGTAAACATAGGGCATATTATTAATGTCGATGTGACCTTTTCTGGCCTTGCTACAATAATAGAATCCTTTTCTTTAATTGTAGGATTATATTGGTATGAGGGAGAAAAGCAAGGAAATCATCATTAATATAAACAGTATACCATACTTTCTTCCATGTTTACTCATCACTTTCTAAATAAAACATAATTGTTTTAAATGGAAAAAAATGTTGAAGCAAGGTTAATCTTTCATAAATCACTAAATTAATACCTACTCTTCTCAAACAAATTTCTCATTCCATATTTCCTAAGCCTCAAGGATATTTATTATTATGAGTTATACTCTTAATTGCTATGATCAGGACTCTTGAAGGTATTCAGTAACTTGTGTGTACCTGCTTAAAGTGGGGGTGATGAGGAAGTAAATGCATTTTCTCCTCTGATAGAATACATAGAATAAAAATTATTTTATGCAACACTGATTTTTGGATTTCAAACAATGTCATAAGGATTCTGTCTCTCTCATCACTTCATTATTTCTTCCCTCTTGCTGTTGTTCTTTTAACAGATATTTTCCTTAATGGTCAAAATATTTACCGTGAGTTCATTCTTTTTATAATACAATCTTTAAGGTTCATGACACCAGTAATAGATAGACACACAGTTTCTTCAGTGTCTGAAAAGGGAACTTGACCCTGTTTAGGTCACAAGCCTACTTCTGGATCAATCTCTATGATCAAGGAGACAATGAGTTCCTGGACCTCTAGTTAGTTACTCGTTGGCTGACATAACAGAAGCACATAAGGTATTGGGTCTATTACTGGGCTGAAGTCGGCAGGAGGAATGGTCTCTGGCTCCCCTGCAAGTTAGTGTGGCAGTCCTTCCTCAGAAATCTTTTATGTAGCAATGTGCTGCCTGGATCATGGATGGACCAATCAGGTGTGAGCTATGGGTTGACTGAGACCAGGACTCCACCTCTCACCTCAAGTCAGTGGTAGCAGAGCTCCTCTTGTAAATTACACTTCCTGAATTCTGGAACAGGCCAAAATGGACTGGACCAATTGGGTCCAGGATTGGAAAATGGACCAATAAGACTGTGGATGGGGACACATTGAAAGTGAATATAAGGCAGGGTCAAAGGGAGCATTGAGGATTGGAACTGGGATTCAGATTTTGGGATTCGGAGCAACCTGGAGGAGCAGATGGAGAAGCAGCAACCCAGAGGAAGATGGGATCTGAGGAAGCAGCAGAGGAAGAAAAGCTCCTACAGAGGAAGAGGAAGACAGTTCCAGCCACGGAAGAAAGGAGGGAAGCCTCCAGCAGCTGCCCTCTTAGGAGAGGAGAGAGACTAAACGACTTCGTAGGGACTGGGACATGGTCCTGTCTGTGACCCTGACTAGAAGGAGGACCAAAGGCCCTGCGCCTGGTGTCTCAAAGAACTGTTTGTTGGTAGTATAAACCAACAACTCACAAGAGCTGTAACACTGGAATATTGACTCTGCAGGCCCGTAGTGGTCATTGGTACTGGACAGTGCTGCCTAGAACTAGTGACCGGTGACTGCCAACACTGATGCTGTCCGCATGAAGCAGCTAGCCTCTTGTGGATATGTAAGCATTATTCTTGTTTCCCCCATTTGTAAATAAACCTCATGGTTGTAGTTCCTGTAGCCTGAGGTCCCTTGCAATTGTGCGTGCGGGTGACAACACATAGTCAGTGACCAGTATCAGGCACTGTCATCTGATAGGCTGTGGCCTCTGTTGCTATAGCCCTTAACTCTGGTTTGTGGCTTTTAGGGGCTTTTGGGGGGGCTTTCTGGCCTCAGACCATCCTCTGCTCTCTCAGTCGGTGCCTCCCCTGGCCCCTGTTTTAGGTCCATCACTAGTCCTATAAAAGAAGTCCATGGTAACACAGTAAGAGGAAAAGTTTACCATCCTCAGTCTGTGGAATTTTTTACTAATAATTTTTTTTTTCATAGAACACATGGAACCTCTTTTTTTATTATTTGAAGCCATATAAAGAAAAACCTAGAGAAATGAGAATTTTCTAAGCCATTTACAATATTTTACCAGTTTATCTGTGACTAATTGCCTTTATATTATATTTAAATATTCACTGGAAATTGCCTTGCTGTTACAATGTACACTATTCCCTGCAAAACAGAAGGAATTTGGACAATAATTTAATCAAACTCAATAGTCACTGAGTATGTAAATAAGTTTAAATTTCCTATAATTTAAAGACTAAGTATTCTTGTAAACCTAAGAACACACACACAAATGTCAACATGCACTCCTGCTTATTTCAAAGATTCAAATCAGAATACAATAAATAATTAACGTTCCTTTGAACTATAACCTCTTCAAGTTTTAAAGATTTATACATAATGCACCTATGTTTCCCTCCAAAACCCTGAACCAAATTAGAAACAGACAAATGTAAATCAAAATACTGCCTCTGTTCTTGATAAAAGTACTTTGCAATATGACTTAGATAGAGCTATAGGCAAATAGAGTTTGATGAGAGATACTTAATTCTCTGATAATATGCAATATTGGTCAACTACAGACTTTCACCCATGGGACCAGAAACTGCCTGACCATTTTGGTGCAAGCAGAAGAGAACATGGATTCTCTACCATCAAACTTAAGTTATGTCCAGTTTTTTTCTCCTGCACTTGCTGATCCGAGAAATCACTCTTTCTTTTTTCAAGGAATGAAATCAGGGATAATAGTCTGATTCAGGTTCTATATCCCAACAGATGTCTATGATTCCAAAAAAAAAGTAGACTCCCTCTAAATATTACCAAGTATAAAGTCAAAGGATATACTCAGAAGAAAGTTACCATTGACTTTCAAAATTCTCATTATATACCTCAGCAGTCTTAAGGTCAGAGAAATTCACAGATGACATTCAAGGTGGTAAAGCTAACAAGTGACTTAAACTGAAATTTGAGTTTTTCTCATTCCTTTAGTAATTTCTTTAGCAAGTACTTATATGTGCTAAGAAATCTAACTGAACTCCACAACTAAAAATATTGGTCAAAGCAGAGTCCTGACTTCTTAAATCTTAGTTAAAGTAGGATCTGGTAAAATAAATAGACAAAATGTTCTCTTAATGTGACAAAGAAATTTCATTGTGCTTGAAAATACAAAACTAATTTCAGGGAATACTCTTTAAGCATCTCATTTCAACTAAAGCTTAAGGACTAATTTATTAGGTAAAGAAGAGAAGGATGGGATAGGGTTTGTATACAATAGCAAGAGAGAAGGACACATTCAAAAACTGCCTTCACCACTTCACCACATGTACTCGAAGGCAAAACTCCGGCTTTACAGCCACAACCACATAGTACATCCACCTCCAGGAAGTACTCTGGGATTGGCAACATGTACACTTTATATTCCTATGGGGATAACCACCCAAACTCCAGGAGTACTCTCACTGCCATCACTTTGGCACTCTGGCCTGCACAGACATCAGTATAACAACAAAACCCTTGAAACTTCTCTGGGTTCCCATACAACGGGGCACTCTGGGACATTCTACCTCTGGATATACTAGAGCTAAAACTGCACATTGGTTTGGGCCAGTGGGTAGCAAGTTCCACATGTTGCCTCCAGTCCCTGCCTATCCTCAGCCCTCACCTTATTGGAAAGTGAAAGGGTCTCCCCCTGGGCTAGGGGTCACCAGCAAATGTTCCTTCAGGTATATGACATGTGCCTGGGGCCTGGAGTCCCCAGCTTTCCTCCTTAGAGCAGCCCGTCTTCTCATGGGACTGAACCTCTGGTACTCTTGCAGTTGTCTGCATAACTAACAAATACACATCGGGACATGCATCTAGTTTGTTGCAGTCCACACCTGCTCCCAGTAAATCACTTACATTTGGACACAGGTGACTTTAAGAGGTTTTGTGCCTTTTTTGGTATCTTTTTCAGTTGCTTAGGAAGTACTCGTATTCCCTTGAGAGCACTGGCTCGTGGCTTCACCTGAGACGGCTACCATTGCAGGGAAGTCATTTATCTGGCATCCCAAACACTGTTCCAGAATCTCCACAGAGGACCCAAATGAGGACAAAGGGACATTTTGCAGTATGAGATCCCTCATCCCAGCAGTAAACACTCATTATCAGGGCCATGAGCATTTACACTAAAAACGGCCTGACACCTTCCCAGTTCACAAGTACCTACATAAGCTCAGCATACGTTTGCCATTTACTCACAGTTTCCCATACGGTCCACACAGCAGTGTCATCTCCTGGCCATGCTGTGGGCTGTTTTGCAGTCTCTATCTCAACGATGGGTGAAAGTCACTGAAGCCAGTTCTCCATCTCCTGGGCTTAGCAAATAATTCCATCATCTCCAAGGTCCCACAAATGCATCAGCCAGGCTGCCAAGGGTTCTCTGGGTTTATGATGAAACTGTTTACCCAGCCCACTGGTTCTGCTTGGGTATATGGACAATATATGTTAAGTTATGTTATCTGTGGTGGCCCAGCGGCCTTGCCAAGGGCTGCTGGTGCTTCATTTTCTGTGTCACCACCAGGATGGGGCCATCCTCAACCGCCTGTCCGAAAGAGGAGTCTGGTGTATCCAGGGTGGCAGGTTGATCTGCTACAAATGGGCAAGCCCAGGACCAGCAGCAAGCCCTGTCCTCCTCTTCAAAGGAGAGTCTGGCATTTCTGGAGTGGTGAGTGGATCTCTCTGGATATCTTTTCTCCGGTATCCTCAACTGTTGTCACAGTTCCCACAGTTCGTCCTGTAGTTGCTGAACTCTGGGTTGTTCTTTCAGTATAGACTCTCCCAGAGCTTAGAGAAACAGCCATCCCAAAGCCCCTGGTGCCTCATGGTCACTGTATCTTCCCAAGGCCCCTTCCAGTCTGCACAGGGCTGTTCCCACTGCAACAGGAATCTGTCCACATCTGGCCGTTCGGGGGACATGTCCACTGACAGAGGAGACTGGCCACCTCTCCATTTCTCCCCATATCTCAGAGGGCTCCATACCAGTTTGCGTCAAACAGTCCTACCATATACACCACACCCCAATATGGGTAGGGTCACTGCAGGTTCCTGCAGACAAAAAGAGAAATTTGGAGTCTTCTGTGGATTTTGAAGGCTTTTAATGCTGAAACAGGGGGCCCTAATCACAGGAAGGCAGAGAGAGACAAGACTCCAACTGTGAGAAAGAACAGATACTGAACTCCTTGCCCTTTTACCCTGTAAGTGTTCAGAGACACACAACTGACACATTGTTGCAAATGCAAGGCCCATCTGTCCTTTTGTATGTCCAATAGGTGGGGGAAAAAACACTTTGGAAGGCGAAAAATAGCCTCATTAACTCATTTTCCTTACAATAAAGAAAAAAAATAGGGAAATGGTGAAATGATTGTATCAGTAAAATTAGTAGATGCCAAGGCAATAAAAGACTGAAAGAGATCTAGAAAGACATCAAAAAATTAATGTGTTTATACCCCCACATGTATTTCCAGATAAATGGCATAAAGTTTTAAACAAAATTTCTGACATTAATATTGCCTTGGAATATCTGTTTTATCATAGCCCTGACAATATGATTTCTTAGGAGAAGCTATCTTTTTTTTTTCTTTTTATTTGTATGTGAGGTCAATCATTCAATATTTCTATTGTTTAATAATCAAGAGGGTGGATGCTGACTCACATTGATTAATGGGTTTTAACAACACAATAATTATGTTGTCTAACTTGAAACTTTATTCCATCATTCAGCCAGGTATTGTGGTTCACATTTCTGAAATAGAATTTGAAGGTCGGAATAGGTTAGATGAAGGACAGTGAGAAATAGATTTATATCTCCTATCTGAATTTGACTCCAATTCTGATTAATGATAACTAAAGTCAAATTCTAAAGGTTGCAAAGTGACACATAATTACTAATCCTTACCATGGGACGCCAGGTCCTTTAGGATATGGACACAGGGCACATTTCCAGTCTCATCTTTTATATCTAGAGGTACAAAGTAATAAAACTCCTGAACTCACAGAATATCTCAGGCTTTGGGGCTGTTGTTCAGTATACGTTCTTCTGCTTCTCCTGCCTACCTTGGAATCAGGTCAGAGACCATATTCTCTTAAATTGATCCGAAGCCCCTCCAGGCAAAGTTTGCTATTATTCCTTTCTATTCCCATAGTACATAGAAAATAAATCCTTTCATCATTCTTAGTACTCATACTATCTGGTTAAACACATCACACACAACTCATGAAGGATACATGGTTGATTCAACTATATTTGCATTTTCAGCACCAGACTTGGAGAGTTTGAGACGTCATCGTGGTTTGGGGTCTGATCTACCTTGACTGATTAAATGAATGAATAAAAACAACTGAAGGAATACTTGGTGATATGTAGTGAGCTGCAAAATGGAAGACTGTGAGGTGGTGGTCACAGACTAGAATTTGGGTCTGTATGTGTTGCATGTAGCACAGAATCTTCAAGACATTTGGCTCACAGAAAGTTGTATTGAAGATAATCAAAAGTGAATGTGGAAGAGGTCAATTATTTGTGAGGTTTACATGTCTTTATGGATATTACATTCTAATTTAATGATAGCAGGGATTATTAACTTGAGGAAAGCTATGAGCCAGAGTCTATATTTTTGGCTAATAACAGAGTAGAAATAAATAATTTAGAAAAAATGTTGTAGGTTTTGCAAGAGTAAAAATTAAGAAAAATAGTTTTAGATTTCTTCACTTAAGTTAATGCATTCTTTGAAAGATTAAGAACCCAAGTAAATGTTTATCTTCCTTGAAGAAAGCCATCTCCCACAGGTGGCTAATCAATATACAAGTACAACAATCCTTTCATGGAGTTTACACAGGAACAGGCTTAGTTTAAGATCCAGTTGACATTTTGGTACCATGCTAGGGATTAAATATCAGACTCTCTGGGTCCATTTTTCCTTGTATTATAAAAAGTACTCAACCCAAGCCTACCAATGGGCAGATAAAGTTAGATACTAAATCTTGTCTCACATACTATGCTATAAATAAATGTTCTTGATTTTTTTTTGTCTGAAAAGAACAGATGCTCTAGGAGGGCAGGGTCAATATAAAACCATATGTTATGTACTAGTCTACCTGAAATTTATATGGCAAATATTATTTTCATCACAACACATGTTTCCCTGCCCCTCTCTAAAAGACTATGTAACTTAGGTGTTCTACTGAGTTTCACTCCCAATCTTCAGCTATTATTTTATCTAACAGAAACATATATTAAACATATACTCAACTGTTTAATGTTAAATTTTCATTCTAAAGGGTCTTGAAAATACAAAAATCCCTGTCATATTAAAAGATGATTTCAGTATCCCTAATTGTATCTTAAATTTCAGTTTGTCCATCTTTTCTAATCTCTATTATGTTAGCTCCATTTGAATTAGCAATATTGCTAATTCATTACACATATAAAGTATAGACTTTGAGCACTATTCTGGTCATATAAATAGTAAATTTAATCAGTTACACATTTATCTACCTCTTTGTCCATCAGTAACAAAAAGGGAGATGTTGAGATTACTTTTCATTAAAAATTATTCAAATTAGCTATGAACATTGTGTCAATAATGACATTTTCTTTAGGGTAATTTTATTGGGGTTTACTTAATTTGTTTTCCTTCTGTTGTGGATCACAATTTTGTGTTATCTACTGCCTGTAAAGTCTGAAACCATAGTCTAATACATTTTATCTAGTTAAATAGTTGTACAAAGAGATAGTGCTTGTTTTCTAATAGTTACTCTATCCATGGTAGTATCAGAAATTCTAAATCTTAACTTTTCTCCTGTCAACAATGCCTTTACTGCCTATATTTGATTATCTCTTATTGTCATTTTATACAAAGTATTAAGTCAATTATAGACTCCAGTGTAGAATCTTTGAGAACTAGCCAGTGAGATAGGTGATGTCTCTGTAGATTTCCTTGATATTTTATTCACAACTTAATATTTTACAACCCATAATCATTAATGTAGCCTTTGCTATTCTCCTGATACACTATGGTATGAACTACAAATTGACTAAGGGCAAGAACCACAGCTGTCTAACTTTACACCTTTCCTAGCTCATGATATATATTATTCACTTATTATTTGTGATAAGTAGAGGGGGTTTAATTCTCTCACTCATCAAGCATTCTAGGTTGTTCTTCTTCCTGGACATAGTCTCAGCTATCACTAGATATCAATAAGAAGGTAAATCAAAGCAGATAGACCTGAATCTGCATGTATAAAGATATTATCATTATTATAATAATAAAATATATGCATAATACATATGAAAAACAGTGAGAGAAAATTTGATGATCAGCTATTTCTTTAAGACGAATTGTAGATTTGTAAATATGTCGCATTCTCTATTGTTTCCATGCCTTCTCGTTCCCCTTATTATTTAATATAGGTGTCATTCTATTCAGAAACCATCTCTCACACATATATATACAGACACACACTCCCACCCTGTAGCCGTCACCATTACTGGTATAGCCACTCTCTGAGAATTTATCCTAAGTTATATTTTATACTTGTCATGGATGCATTACATTTTACTATTTTACTTTCATCTATCCATTACCACTGGTCTTTGAACTCCTTAGGAAAGAAATTGTAGCTTTCACTTACTTTGATTTCCAGACACTATCATAATGCCAGACATACAGCCAGCAAGTAACAACAGCAAAATGTCTGCTCAATAAATAATCTTTATTAAAAGTTAATATATTTTGTTTCTGTAACTATCAATATTTTCTTTCTTATATTTATTATGGTCATCATTTTATTCCTGATCCATGCCAGTTTCTAAGGATTCTGGTTTTATTTAAAAATTTCCTGCTTTGTACTTTACAATTATTTAAATGATTACTTTCTTTTCACTCCCTTTTCAGCCTCAACATGTATTACATGTGATTCAATATCATGTTTTTGAAATATTATTTCCTATTAGAGCCACTGCCCTTTCTCTCTTAAATCATGTGGTCATTCTATGCTATTTTGCCTCAGGGAAAATGTGCCATGAACAGAGCATTGAACATGGAAACTTATTCCTGTATTTTAATTTTCTAAACCTAAAAGAATGTACAAGAGTCATTGCAGAAGCAGAATATTTATCAGGGTACAAAATGAGTGAAAGCAGGGCCTCTCTGGTGGTCTAGGGATTAAGTCTCAGCAGTATTACCACTATGGCCTGAATTCAATCTCCAGACATGCAGTCAACCCACATATGGCACAAGCAACCTCTCTTTTCTTGCAGTTGCTCCCCTTAGCAGTGTATTTCAGTAAATCCACCTGCTCTGCGCCCCATTCTGTCTCTGGTGAATCCTCTCACCCACCACCCTCTTCACCAAATAAAAAGAAAAAAACAAATTAAATGAGTAAAAGCAACACTTTCTTCCTGTTTCCCTCCAGAACTGGAAAAGAGTTGAGTGTGAGCTTGAGAGAGCAAAGGAATTCAGAAGAAACAGAGCTTGAGGCAAAGAGGTCAGCAACCATTTCCTATGAGATTGAGCGATTTAGCAATATTACTGTTTCAATGCTTTTTTTTTTTTTTTTTTTTTTTTTTTATNTTACTGTTTCAATGCTTTTTTTTTTTTTTTTTTTTTTTTTTTCAGGAGAACCAGGAGGTTGCATCATCCCACCAAGAACTGTCTGCATGGCATAGGAGACAAAGTGATGTAAATATAACCAGTTAAGGTTAAGGTAATGGTTGGGGTACCTACAAAATCTGAAAAAAGCTAAAATAATAGGAATGGAGAGCATTCTCACAGCATTGTGTATGAATCAAAGACCAGTAACTAGAGACAATTATTGATATATTGATGGAAATATTATGATGTGGATATTTGGATTTGAAAACAAGACTTAATAGTCCCCCCTTAGTGACTCCAAAACACAGTCATGTACCCAGAATTAAGTCTACAATGATAGGGTTCAAATTAAAACTGTACCACAAAGGCAGCAGGATGAGAATCCAAATGAGTTTCGAAGTAAGATATTTACTCACCACACATGCTAATTATTTTTTGCAACTTAACAAAATGAGGTAAAAAAATGCATTTATGCATTGCTTCATGTCAGCATTAATAGATAAAGCCACATATTCAAACCAAAGATAAAGGAGGCTCTTGAGAATGGTATGTTTGGCTTGGCGGTCTGTGTTTATTGTGAAATGTTGAACATCACTACATATATTATAGCCATAATAATTGCTAAGACTTGCTTAGTTAACTCAAAATTTTCACGTCATAAGAAATAGGCTTTGTAAAAAAACTGGAAGGGAAAAAAATTAATTCTGAAGATAAAAGAGGTTCTTCTATTTGGTAAAATAGTCCAGAGAAAGATTGTGAAAGATGTCTGATTTTCTAGGGACATTCTTATCTTACTATGTGATTTTAAAGATAACATTTTGTTCTAATCCTACTAACACATGAACTTTTGCTTTATAATTTTTCAAATTTCCCAAAAATCAATGAAATGTTCAATTACAAAAGACATATTCAAAAAATGTGTCTGCATTGTTTCCCCTTTATATAACGGTGAAGTTAGGCCCTTTCTTCAGTTAAACTAGTGTGTACAGAATAGTGCAGAATAAACTTTTAAACCAGTTTAAATTATCTCCCAACTCACTTTCATTGCTAAGGTCTGGCAAAGCAATCTTCCATTGCAATAGCTATCATTATTCTGTAGATTCAAGGTGAGCCATACCCTATACCCTTACTTTTGCCAAAATTTGACTCTGCTTTGAGTCTAGCTGTTTCCTGAACTTCAGTCCCAACTATGAGGCTACTCATCAGAAGAGGGTATTTTTTTTGGGGGGGTGATAAATTAAAATTTAAGAATTTTCAGCCTATCTCCATAATTTGCCTCTATTACATTGTGTCCATCTCCAGAATTGTGGACCTGGGATACAGACAGAACTGAGCCAGACACACACAGGCTTGGCAAGGGGCTGAACTTCCAAGACTCAGCAACATCTTTATTTTTCCAGGGCTATTTATTATCATCAATACAAAGGCAGTTCAAACATGACATAAGTCTATTATTTACCATTTGTTTAAACCCCTTTTGTAGAAACATTTGTGCTCACCAATGTTGTGTTAAATCCTGATTTTATCATTTGTTTAACCTTTTGTTGAAACATTTGTGATCACTAATTGTGCTGTTAAATCCACAAATGGTGTTTGTGATAGGGATCAAAGTTATGCATTGTTAAATCAAGTTATACCCCCCCCCCAGGAAGATAAAGATCAAAGCTATGCATAGCAAGGCTTTTAAAAGGCAGACTTTAACACCTCTGCCCATATTAGGGATAGAGCATTCCTTATACAAGATGGGGGGGGGGGAGGGAGAGAGAGAGAGAGAGAGAGAGAGAGAGAGAGAGAGAAACAAAGAGCTTGCTCAAAATTCATCCCAGGAGTTCTGGCAGAAAAAAATCACATAGCTGTGAGGCCCATTTTCAGATCCTGTTAAGGCCTGTGTGCTTAGCATTCAGACCATCGCGACCTCACCATATTCCACAGGTGTACTTGGCTGTGACCCTACTGTGTCTCCACAATGTTGTCCTTCATCTCCTACTGCCCATTACACATGCCTGCCTATGTTTGAATACCACTTGCAGGGCTGATTTAAGTGATTTTCCATGGAAGTTATTTAGCTACTGTACACTTCAAATATACACTATAGGACTAAAGAAGAAACAAAAGCCAACATCAGCTGGATAAGTATAAATCAAATTTTAGCCAAATTAATGAGTACTATTGAAAGTTTTTACTGCCCTGTGTCACTTTCAAAAATATAAATCATTATGAAGACAATCCAGATTAGTTTCAATTTATGTCACCTCTGTTTCAAAGAACCAAACAATATATCATTAAAACTAAAAGTTTGAGAACATATATATTACTAATACTAGTATGAAAATTAATACTGAAATGAAAGTTGATAAGTACCATGTATATAATATTAAGAAAATTAGAATAAGCTCATCATTGCATCTCTGAATTCAGTAACCTAAACAATCTACAGATTGGAACTTTATGTACAAAAAATGCAAAAAAAGATACCTGTAATAGAAAGCTTAGCATGATTCAATAGAACAATGGCACTTACCCATAAAATGCTCACTGGGGACAATTAATTTGAAGGGAGAGAGAGAAGTGAAAATGGAGAGAATGAATGTGTGTGTGTACATATGCATCTTAGGTTTTGATGTTTATGTATATAATTCCAAGTGTGTTTTCAAATACTAGTTGATAAGTTTCAATTGTTTTGGTCTATGAGCTAGCACACTTGGGTGATCAATTTATTACAAGTTAACATCAATTAGAAAGAAACAAACAGATTTTAACTTCCTTAGCAAGGATCCCAAAATTCAAACATTCCATCTCTTTGGCTTTTTTTGGATGTTTTTAATGTATTCTATGAATTATATCTTCTGCAACATTTCCCAAAATTTATTTATTCTTAACTGTTTGCCATGCCTACGTCTTTTAATGTCTGTCTTTAACTTCCAATATGACCTCTCATTACAGCTAAAAACATCTAAATGTACCAACAGTTCTGATTATATAGAATCAAGTATTAGTAAATTATTTTACTTCAAAAAAATAAAAAACCTCCCTCACAACAAGTACTTTCTTAGGATAAGAGCAGTGTAATATTCATATAGGTAAATCACATGTAAGCTGTTCACATGAAATGTACTTGTTACTTATTTACATGCTATTTCATATAATATGAATTATATACTATTAATACTACTATTACATTCAAGTTACCTAAACAACACAGCTTTGACAGTTCAATAAATTCAAAATTATTACTTGTTGATCTTTCTGTAAACATATACTTCTAATGTTAGTTAATACTTCAACAATCACATTCATGTTTCAACTCTTAAATTTGAAGTATAACCTATTATTTTCTTCATAAAGGTAGTGCTAATTTTTTGTTTACTTGCTTCTTTTTGTTGCTCACTCTCAGCAATTTGAACTTCTCTTACATTAGAAATTTAATTCAGAAGTTTAATTCTAGGCACAAGAAGACAAAAGTTTCTCCTAACCCTGTGCCCCAACTTCTAACAAGTTTATGTTTCAGGACACTGTCTTTAAGGGCAAACTCCATTTGCCCTGGTAACTGCTATTTTGGTCATGTACATTAAGGTCACTTTTTATATTTGTGATCCTTACGTTTAAGGAATTGACAAGTAATGATTTGTCACATAATATAATATAAGCAGGGGCTTCCCTGGCGGTGCAATGGGTTAAGCAACTCACTATGAAGCAAACTGCAGCCACTGCAGCATGAATTCAATCCCTGCTGCTGGCCAGGGAGGGGACCCACATGGCACAGCAGACCTCTCCTACCTCCCCTGCTGCTCCCCTCAGCAGTGTATTTCAGTCACTGAACATGTTCTGTTCCCCATTCTGTCTCTCACTGCCTGAACCTCTGGCCTGTACCCCAGTGCTTGTATGCATAATAAGTAAATATTTTAAAAAAGGAAGTTATACTGTGTGTTATTAGCAATCACAATGCCAAACATTTAAAATATATATATAATTTTATATATTATATATATAAAATATATATATAATATATATATAATATAAGCATAAAGTATCTCTATCATTTCCTACTTAGGAGAGATAATCATTGTTTTTTATAATCCATGATAGATTAAGTAACATGTGACAGTCATGTTGACTTGCCCCATATTCTGTCTTGTTAACATCAGGCCCAAGAATTTCTTTAGGTCTTTTCCTGATAAAATTTTTGAAAGACCCAAGACTTAAAAAGTTTCATACACTTATCATGAAAAAATGGGTAGATTATTTTATATTCTAAAGGTAAAAGAAAACACTGAATTTTCCCAGATTTGAAATAAGAAAACTATTCTGCATGAACTCTCTTTAAATTTATATGAAGTACAAAATACAGGTACCTAGAACTGCTGTTTTCCCCTTAGTTTATAAGTTCTATATTTTTTTCTAAAAACAGAACAAGTAAAATAAAGACCTTTTTTATGAAGTCAACGAAAGACAAACTATAATTGGATCAGCTTCAAGAACAATAGAGTTGTTCTGTGAATCAGTTTTAGATTCTTTGTCATATACTTACAAGCTTTAGTATTTTTCTTTCAGTTTAAAAAAGATCAGTCAGTTGAATGCATAAATAGGATTCTCATCCATATCATTGCAAATGCACTGTCAAAGACCGTTTGAAACCATACCCTTTACTGAAGAAATACAGATAAACAACGAGGTTTCTGCTGGTCTCTATATCAATTCTATTTATCTTCACTTTCTTGCTTGCTGTGCTGTAGCATTAAATCAAAAGCAGCATTCATTGAGTCATTTTAGCAATTATGAAATCCACATACCAAGATAAAGATTCAGTTTATTTAATATCCACTTGAATTTTTGATTTGTGATTTATTTTTATGCATTTACTCTATCAAGTAAAAACATTCTGATGACTATTATAGACCATTTTATGAATCTCAGGAAATATTGTATTATAAGATGGGCAGACTTCTAGTGCATTAAAGATTATTTAATTTTTTCCCTCTACTGAATCCCTCTGCAATTGTTTCCTGGACTCTACATGGGAGATTGCTGGAAAAGACTGACAGAGGGAGTCACTTGCTGCATAGATATGACTGTATTATTGAAAGTTCCTGCTCTTGTGTACTCTATATCTGCTCTTATTTCTTCAGTTAACCAGTATTTGGACTGAATCATTTCTAATAATCCTAATGCCCACTGCTCTCATACTTAGTATATACTAAAAGGGTCACCTGTTAACGTTTCAAGATAAACACTAGCAACACAGTAACATTTGCCAACACAAAACATGTACATACACAAAATGAATGTTATTTAATAGTAATAAACATTTTATATTATACTACTCTGGCCTATGCCCCAGCTCTTGTATGCATAAATAAATAAATAAAAATCTTTAAAAAAAAAGATGAAATTTTGCCATTGGTGATAACATGGATGGAACTTGATGGTATTGTGACATAATTCAGAAGGACACTACCATGTTATTTTAAGAATTTGTAAAAATATAAAGAAATGAAGCAAAATACTTTACATATACAGTTATTAGAGTTCACATTTCTGTATTGACAAAAGTGAGATAGTTTATTGTATATTTGAGGGTCTAGCTGGCTAGGGAGCTGGCCTGCAAGAGCTGGCTGCAAGCTGACAGGCAGAGGCTGCCACAAAGCTGGCGGCAGAGTGTGGTCACCACAAGAGATGTGTAAAGCAATAATGGTTACTCACTTGTGATGGCTTCACACCTGTGGGTAGCAACGTGGGGCAATGGGAAAGAGCAGGGTAGTGGAGAGTTATCAGAATGGCAGAAAGTCCCCATCAGTGATTATATAAAGAAACCAACCCCTAGCAGAAAGGGGCTCCTCCCTGAAGAACCCTCCTGCTGTCAGAAATCTTTTTTTCAATAAACCTGAGCTTATGAATCTTCAGTCCAGTGTGTCAGTGATTATTTCTCAATCACTAGACCACAAGAACCCAGCCAATCAGCACTAATATCACTGCATGCTTAGGTGTCCGCCCTGCCTATGATAAAACTGTCACCTATTCATGGGCGTGACACAGGCCCATATTTAACTTACTCATGGAAATACAAAAAGTTACTTGCCAAAATTTCAAGAATGTACTAGTCAAAAAAAGGAGAAGTTCCTAGAATGTTACTCAGTGATTTATACAATTCATATGATCAGGATAATGTCTTAGTTTACCACTGTAAAGTGCAATAGCCCAGAATATATCATCTTAAGGCAAAAAGTAGATCAGATGATTTGATTTACTCAAGAAACTCATTTCAGTAAATGTATTGAGTTTTAGAACATAGTTTTAAAACCCATATTACTTTCTGTATTTCTTTTATCTTCAATACAAATGAGCCTATGAAAAGAATATTTTAAGGCAAAAATTAACATACTTACCTTAATAAAATAATTTCAGACTTTAAAACACTTTTGATTTCCTTTCTTGTGATTAAGGTCATATATATGTATATGGAATATCAATAACTTTAGTTATGTTGGACAATTAGTACTAATTTATCAAGTTGTTATGAAATAAAATATTTTCCTTTTGAAAAATTAAATATGAAATATCTAAAATTTGGCAGAAACCCTATGTTTATATTTGTGACCTTTAACACTATTCCATAATTCAATAAATGTGTTTTATTAATTTTCAGATTTGTTGCCATCAGTAGATTATGGGATTCATGATCAAAATTATATCAGTTTTAATGATCCACATAAACTTAGTGTCAAATCCTATACCTCTGTCTTAACAGGTATTCATTTTACAAATGAATATATAAAATTAGATAGAATTTCTAATGAATAATAAAATGTGTGTACTCAGGTACATTTGTAAATAAATATAATCAATTAAACTTAATTGTTTTTTCAAATGCAAAAGAATATATTTTCCCAAAGACAAAATTAAATGCAATTTAATTCAGGAAAATTAACTATCTCTTTTGCATAATATTATGTTGTACACATGGTTATGGAAAGCAGTATCTTTGTTTTCAAAATGTTTTATTCCATGTCAAAAGATCAGAGAGTAACAATATAACAATAACTTCAGAAAAAATGTCAGATGTTATGAAAGGAGGCCTGTGTAAATTTAAAAAATGTATTCTTTGACCCTTCTCCCATCTAGTGTAGGGTGTTATTGCCTGAACCTGGAATCTCAACTGGCTTTCCATTAACTCACTTACATCAAGGCTTCTGAGGTTTGGAAAACATCACACAACTTCTACTTTGCTGCCACAGCCCATCTATCTACCTGTATTCTATACATTGATTCTATACATCAATCTATTAATTATTTTTGGATTATGGAGAATCAACAAAAAGAAGACCTATTATACAAAACTGATCATATATATCTAATTTTAGGTTAATTAAGAAAAGAGATTGCACAAACAATTCCATAACAGTTGTGGTCTCTCCATTGTAGGATAATTACATTATGGAGAGATAAAAAAAAGAAAATGTATGCTATGACTACCTAGCATAGTTTTAAAAACAAATACATTCTAATCTAGTCAAAGAAAAATAAAAGTTAATGGTAAATTAAAATACATCGAAAATGGATATTTTAAATGATCCTTTCATTATGGGATTTTATTACCAAAAGTTATTGGTTTCCCTCATATAAGCATAAAATATTAAAAAGATACAAAATATTTCAACTATAAATATCTTATTAACAATAGGCATTTTACAGACTGAATGATTATGTTCCAACAAATTGTGTATGTTAAAACCTAATCCCCAATGTAATGATATTTGAAGGTGGGGTGAAAGATAATTGGGACATAAAGGTAAAGTCTTCATAAATGAGATCCATGTCCTTAGAAAAGGGATCCAGGGACCCCTTTATCTCTCATGACACATAAAATTTCAATGGAAAAGGTGGTGATAAACAACAAGCAGGTCACCTGAATCAAATTTATCATTGCATTCTTTGACTTCAGACTTTCCAGACACCACATATGCTAGGATATATTCTGTTATTTACAAACACCTCTCTATGGGGTTTTGTTATATCAGCCTGAAGAGACTAAAATAGGCATTACAAAAGAGTAAATTATAAAAAAGAAAATTCCTGTATAACAGATGAATTAGACAGGAAATAAAACAACATGAGAAGTACACCAATTAATCTACTTTTCTTCCATTCTCTATTTTTTATAACATATTTTTCAGCTGTGATATTCATTAAACTAAATTCAACATAAATAGATTTAAATTTTGAGTTTTGTATCTTAAAACATTAAGATTGCAAATAAGAATGATCATTATTCAGACACGTGATGCTCTAAAGTATGTCAAACCACTGAAAATTGATATTGTCTATGTAATGATGAGAATATTTTGAGATATTTGGCTTTATAGAAATTATTATAATATAGCTTTTACTTTATTGCTGAAAAAGCACATTACATGGAATATTTTTCCAAGTTTAGTTTTGGTGAAAAGAAAAAATAAATGTATCTGAAGTCATAAATCTCAGTTAAAATTCATTGAATAATCTTGAAAGAAGATGAAGCAGTTGACAGAAGTACTTGGAGATGACAAAAATAGTAAGCAACCATTACATACAAAAGCACAATATAAATAATATTCTTCTCTTCATATTGAGTAAAGACGTTTCTAAGTCACTTAAGGGGAAAAAAACTTAAAATAATAATATGTAAGTGTGATTGCAAAAGTCAACTGTTCTGCAGACTTTGTATCATTGAGTTTAAAAGATTAATAAGTATAAAATAAGTTCTACTTATTAAAATGATTATTTTAAAAGACATTTTCACTTAGATTATAATCTATGATTTCTTTAAGAATTATTTTTCTCTAATGAACTATGAGCTCATTTAGTTGTTAATGAACTCTATGAATATTAAAAGAACTATTCATAATTAGCAGACTAATTTTAAAATAAAGTATAGAATCTCAGTTTGTTGCATAACATATAAATCATTTTTCACTTGAAATCATTTTAAAAATATATTGGCACATTAATACATACAAATATGTCAACTTAAAATACACTTTTATTTTGTAAAATTGATTATCCTTCTCTGATGAAATGTAGATTCAAAGTCCTAAAATTAAAAAAAAAAAGCATTCATTTAATAAAAATAATAGCAAAGCAGAAAAGATAAATAGCATGAAATGTACAATGGATTCAAGGACTTTTCACTGTTGTTCCCAATTCTCAATCAACAGAAAAGGTGTTAACTATGAAATTGTTCATCAAGAAAAGAAAGTACATTCCAATATTATCTATGTATATACAAGCTAATAACAAACTTCTAAAAATAATCTAATGACCATTTGCTAGTAAAGGGATTCTCAGAGTATGATTTGTGGACCTCTATAACTTTTTCCAACAAATCGAGAGGGTCCACGAGACTAAAATTATTTTTGTAACAATACTAAGATATTTGTCCTTTGTATTACATAAAGTAATTTTGGGGCCTCCCTGGTGGCGCAGTGGGTTAAGCAACGCACTATGAAGCAAACCACAGCCACTGCAGTACAAGTTCGATCCCTGCTGCTGGCCAGGGAGGGGACCCACATGGCTTGGCAGACTTCTCCTGCTGTGCCTGCTGCTCCCCTCAGCAGTGTACATCTGTTGATCTGCCTGTTCTGCTCCCCGCTCTCTGTGGTGAATCCTCTCACCCCTCCCCCACACCTCTAGCCTGTACCCCAGTGCTTGTATGCACAAATAAATCTTAAAAAAAATAAATAAATAAAATAATTTTGTAAAATTGTTAGCACCTCGACAAAAATAAAATCAGTGGCTTCAAACTCTGTTAGTAGTTGTATTTTATACTGTTATGAACTAAGTGGAAAAAAAGGTAAAGCTGGTTTTATTTAAAAATATCTTTGCAGAAAATGACAACATTGCTGAGTATAATGGTTAAATTTTGTGTCAATTTGGCTGTACTATGGCACCAAAAGGATAGACCTTGGTCAAACCCTAGTTATACATTTGAAGATATTTTATTAATGGGATTAAAATATATGACCAGTTGATTTTAACTAAAGGAAATTGCCCTCAACAATATAAGTGGATTTTATTCAACAAGAACAAAGGCTTTTGAGCAAAAATAGGTTGTTCACAGAAAAGAAAGAATACCAAATCAATGCTATGACAGAAACCTTGCCTGAACTTTTCTTCTGGTGACCTTAAGTATTTCAAACTCAAGAATCCAGCATTCAGTGAAGTAAGTCAGAAGGCAAAAGAAAAATACCAGATGGTTCCCCCCCTAGGAGGAATATAAGGGAACCAAATAAAGATCAAGGAAAGGAATAAGATCAATAATAATAATAATAACAACAAGAAAGAAACAAAAACCAAAAATGAAAAGACAAACTGGGGACACTTGGTGGGGAGGGAAGAGGGGAAGGGTGGAGGGCAGATGGGAGCATTGGGGACTGAGGTGATGGTGCACTGGTGTTACGGTGATGGGGATTACAATTGATGTCAAATATATGTAAATTAAAAAAATTATATTAAAAAAGAAAAGAATCCAGCATTGTCTTGTATGAGTTTCCAGCATACCATTCTTTGCTATAGATTTTGGACTTGATAGCCTTCATATAAATGTGTGAGCCAATACCTAAATAAGTTGACATTCTATAGCTGATTGGTTTTCTTTCTCTGGAGACCTTGATTGTTAAATATTTCTGTACTGAGAGTAGTTCTAAAAGAACAGAATATTAAGGATGGGTTTTCTGACTTAGTTCTTGGATTTCTGGAATTGACTTCTAATCTGATTCTAACCAAAGGCACTAATTGCTGTATTTCTAGTGGTAAAGTGGTACTAATCATCCTTGGCATATATGACAATAGAGATACACAAATTATAATTTTTGGATATTCCTAACAGTATATTAATAGGAATAAAAGGTTATGAGTGACTGCATTTGCTATTTTAGACCTTTGTTGTTAAATCATTGAGTATGAGATTAGCTGGTCATTTCCAATCATGCTGGACAATGTGTATAAATTATGATTCAGGATGTCTAATACCCTGAATCTTCCCTGAATGAAACCCTGGATTTGTGTAGGTGAGATATATATAATAAAACCCAACATTTTATCCTGAAAATGACTGAATTACAAAGAAAATTGAAATGCCATCCTCACAGGATGTCTGCTGTTAAAGTGTCTTCAATGATTGCAAAGGGATGAAATTCTGGAAAGTGGGATGTGGACATAAACTGGATCCTGATGTAAATGTACTAATAGAGTTTGATGCCACTGATTTTATTTATGCTGAGGTGGCAAGAATTTTACAGAATTATTTTTATACCAAAGTGCAAATGTCACATGTTCTGAACTGATACTTATTCTGAGAGAGTTCAAGTAGCAATGTGGCCTACAAGTTAGAGAAAGAGTTTATGGGAATTAGGTAATCATAGAGCTTATTAATTTTACCAAGTACTTTTCTAAGGAGGTAAACCATATTGGCTGTGATGACTTCCCTATAGATAGGTACCTTTTAAAATGCTAAACTGACTTTTATCAGGACACTCTTATACTTCCCTTCTTAGTTTCTATATGGAGGTCCTAAAAGAATGTACAAAGTGTGAACCATAAGATGTACTACAATCCAAAATAACCCCATGCCCTTTTTTCTGTAATTTATACAGATGGGTATCTGAGGAATATGTTTGAGAATAATTGTGAATAATGTGAGATAATTGTGAAAGGAATATAAACTCGAATGTAACGGAATTGATTGTCATGGACCCACTAAGGAAAGATTCTGGATTCAGTGTTATAGCTTGAGGGGGTTGAACGGTCTCAGTTTGTCTCATTGGTTGTTTGAAATGTAAACCAAAAAGAAGCCTCTACTGAATTAGGTTGAAATGTCATAAACGCCTTGCTATTCTGAATTGAATAAAAGGCATTCAAAGGCTTAGGGAAGTCGGAATGCTAGAGTTGGTTTATTATATAAGTCCTGTTTACCCATTCTGGGAGAGCACAGCCTTCTTCACACCTGCATGGAATACATTGGTTAGAGGGACTCAGCATCCTTGAAGAGTTCTCTAGTGGTCTTCTCTATAGGTCAGAAATTACAGTAGAAACTGGCATTGAATGTAGATCCTTAAATACAATGGTAATAATTGAATGGCAGGGTGGAAGGGGCCAAGTAGTAATACTTAATTGCAAAAGACAGGTGGACGTGGGTACTCTAATGAACAGTAGTCAATGAAGAGACTTGTGACACGCGTTAGGTGATCATGTCCCTAGCAGAAAAATAGATGGGCAGGGTAATAAATTTTCATATGATCTATATCAGCGGAAGAGTCATTTGAATAGAAGTTTAACTTGAATAACCAAAGCAGAGTCATATTTCTTCAAACAATTTCCAGACTTCAGCTACTTTACAGACACAGAACCCCTTAAATAAAAGAGAAACTGGGTCTCTTTGAGCAAAAACCCTGGCACACTGCTAAAAAAATTATGCTATTAATCTTTCACCCAACCTTCTCTAAAGGGACCTATATCTTTTTGCTGGGGTGCTTTGAGGGAATGGAAATAATCAGTCTTTCACAGGATTGCTGAACACATGTCCTAAAATGATACTTATTCTAGCAGACTTAAAGTAGTACTATGGTCCACAAGTCAGAAGAAGGGTTTTTGGGAATTAGGTGATCAGTTGAATTTTAGCTCAGGTCCACCTCACTGCAGGTCCAGTAATTATGTTCCATTTGGTTATTTTCCTAGTTTCAAAATGCAAAATTTGAATCCATACTCAGTAAGTGATTTAATCCCAGCATTGATTTCTCCAAAATATAAAGTGATGTATATTACAGTGGGAAAGTTCAAATGAAACTCACTAAAATTGCTTTATCTAGAGAAAAAACAACAACAACAGTAAACCAAAATCAGTACCACATTATAAAAGGATTGACGATTAAGTGCCAACTTTGAAGATTTGAAAGCTGCAGGGATGAAAATAGGAGGGGCATTATGAACAAATACTATGAATGGTAATTTATTTTAACTAATGTACATCGAATTACTACCAATTTAGTCTCTTAAAGTGTCACATAGTAATTATCTCAGTTTCTATTAATGAGGGGACTAGGTATTTTCATGGATCCTGTGTTCACGGAGTCACCATCTTTAACTCAAGATGTAACCTAGAGATATGATCACATATAGGATTCAATCCTTGGTCTTAATGGTTATTTTCAGATTTTAGTTTCTTTTTTTTTTAATAGAATGGAAAGATATGCTTTTTGCTAGCTGTCAGTTTGGATTGTTCTGAACTCCTAAAATCCTCCAACCATTCCTTGTTACATGTCTCTCTACATATCTTGGCAGGTTGCTTCCTTAAGGTTAGTGGAAGGTATTATTCTCCAAGAAATTTCCTCTAATTTTGGTTAAGCTCACCAACAGGATCATGGCCATTTGCAGTAAGCCAAAGTCAAATTATTAAGGATATTGTTTCTGTAAAGTTCTTCTGTCATCTAAAATGGTATAGTCATGGTAGTGATATCTCATCATATTCACAAGTCAAGTTAATAGCTAATGGGGTAGAAATATAAAAAGTATATCCACCAGGAGACAGGAATTTTAGGGTTTCCTTAAATGTATTTTATCCAGAGACTTATATGATTGGATTTATTTATAAGATTAAGTATTTAATCCAAATATATAGCTAATAAAAATCATCATGCATTCTCGAAGTAAAAAGGATTAGGGGATCTGGCAAAATGGTGGCAGAGTGAAGGTATCTATTTCATCTGGTCTACATAATTACAACTGAATTATACCTAAACAAATATAATAACCCCTGAATGGCAGATGAATTAAGCAACATCACAGGGAAGAGTGGTCCTATAACAGGGCAGTTTCCCAGGGAAAGAAGTGTCAGGTTCCTGCCTGCCCAAGGGAGATTATGTTGAACAGGGGAAGAAAAAGCTGGAGAGGAGACTAGAGAAGAAAGCAAGAAGCTAAGCTCCAAGCAGACAGGCCAAGGAGGAGTCCTGAGCCCTTAGTGGATTTTTCAGGCTTTTATTATCAGAGGTAGCCAGGTACAGGGTAAGTCCTGCAAGTCCTCTGGTGGTGGGGGGGGGGAGAGGGAAAAGGGGAGGGGAGGATCAGGAGGCTGGCAGGCCTCCTAGCCCCCAGCAAATCTCTCTCTCCTCTCTGCTCCTCTCTCTCTTTGCTCTGCTTGAGCTCTTTCCTTCCTTTGTTCTCTGCTCTCTGTTCATGGTCTCTGCTGGCTGGTGTCCTCATGACACAGCCTTATACTCCTCAAGTCTCAGCCCAGGTGCACCCACTTGCACATGCCCACACCCTACTAAAGGTGCCTGCCATTAGGTGTACATGCAGGACTAGAGTGTCCATCATCAACATCAATGGTGGAAGGGCAGGGGAGTCTGATCACCTTTCATTTACCTTACACTTTTCTTCCCCATTCCTCCCCTTTTCTATATTGCACACTAACTGTACTAAAGTTCCTTCCCATTAAAAGTCTCATGCACTAGAGTATGTTTTGTCTCTATGTGGCAGATGGCAAAACATATTTAAAGCAGGCAGGTTTGGGGGATCTGGGTGGCCCCTCTCTTTGTCCTGTAATAGTAGAAAACTAAACTGTCTAGTGTGAGACTGGAGCAGTTAAAATCACGGAGTGAGAGGTGCTGTCATATGGCATCTCCTTGCTGTTCTTTTACTTCAGGATATACACCCATATGGGAGACTTAGAACCCAGGAGCAAGGGCGGCAGAGTTCGTGGGCAGGAGAGGAGAGTGCTACTGGGTGACTACGTGAGTGTGCAGAGGGGTGACTGTGGGTTTGGGGGTGATTGTGGGCTTGATCCTGAGGCTTCTAGGCTATTATGGCTATTGTCCATCCAAGGGACAATAATTGGAAATCAAACTGGTGGGGACTGCCAGATCAGAACTGTGTCTCATTTCCAGGAGGCTATTGTTTGCAGGCTCTGACCTTGTTATGGGAAAGCACCTACTTTACCCCTGCATAGGACAGAAGTTCAGAGAACAAACACTGTCAATAACCAAAAGTGGAAACACCTGGATCTTAAGAACAGGAGCAAATGCCTTAGGGTAAGACTCCTAATTTAAAAGCAAAAAGAATAATTCCCAATTGGAGACCCCACCTCAACTAGGAACAAAAAAAATAAAAGAGAACTCAAGCAAAGTTTGAGGACAGGTTGAGAACTATGAGATAATTGAGGCATTTAGTTAAGTTTGACTCATTAAGTTAATAAATTATTAATTAGAAAAGTTTTGAAAAGAATGAATGTTGACCGGAAATCAGATGATTAATGTCAGAAATTATGGAGGATTAATTAAGGAATTTTAATATTTAATAATAAAGGATGGGGATAAAGGAAAGAATCAAAAAGGTTATCTAAGTCCAAGCCTCCAGAAAAGAGCAATCCAGAAGGGAATTCGGGTTTTAAATGATGAATCCATAGGAGATAGATACAATACAGTCATTTTCTCTGGGTGGTGCAATCATTAACATAACTGTGGATTAAAACAACATAAACTTACTTGTTGTCAGGCAAGCAGGTGCAGGACCAGCAGGCAAAGGGCAGGGAGCCTCCTAGTCCCTTACAAATCTTTACATTTTCTCTGGGTTTTCTGGTGTTCTTGTCTTGTCTCTTCTGTAGTCATGCCGTTCGTGCTCTCGTAGCTGGCCTGTGGTAGCCATCCTTATAGCCCCAGGCTCTAGGCTCAGGTGTGCACACTCACACACACGTGTGAGCCCATGCATGCTCCAACCCATATCCCTTATACCTCCTTCTATATGTGTTAACGCAGTCAAGACCATAAGTGGGAACCACATAGGACAGTGGTTGTAGCGGCAGGAAAGGTGTATGGAGCAAGGTTCAGGATGGTTCTAGCAGACGGGGGTAAAGGAAAGAGAGTCCTGGAGCCCTTGGTGGCTTTTCATGCTTTTATTAGTAGAGGTGGCCAGGTACATGGCAGGCATAAGTGCCGGGGGGCCAGGAGACTGGCAGGCCTCCTCGCTGCGCATCTCACCCTCTCAGCTGCTTTCTACTGCTGCTGCTTGTCAATACTGTAGGTCCTGTTTGTTGGTCCTGTTGGTTCTGGTGTCCCCATGACGCTGCCCATTTAGGCCCGTGTCAAACTTAGGTGCGCCCATTTGCTCATGCCCACACTGGAATGCTTGCAGCACACAGGTGTCCATCATCACAGTGGTGGGAAGGTGGAAAGACCTGATTTCTCTAACCCTACAGTGATGTAAAAAGTCTGATTAAATCAATTAATCTACACTTAGGATTTCATGGTTTTCTAGAGGTCACAGTCAAAAATGGGTCTCACTAGGCTAAAATCAAGGTTTCAACATGGTTGTCTCCATCCTGGAGATTCTAGGAGAGATCTATTGTTTTGCATATTTTTAGTTTCTACTAGGAACCTACATTCCTTAGCTAAATGTTCTCTTCCTCCAACTTCAAAACCAGCACTCACTAATACTTTCCTTTGCCTCACTGATTCATTCTGACCTCCCTATGTTTCCCTCTGTCAGTTTTAAGAGTCCTTATGATTACATTCAGTTAACCTGAAAAATTCTGGATAAACTATTCATATACTCAGTTGATTAACATGTTAATTTTATCTGCAACTTTAATTCCCCTTTGCCATTTAAATAACATTCACAGCTTAGGGGTTTAGGATGTGGACATCTTTATTGGCCCATTATTTTCCCTGCATAGAGGGATACAAAATTAGCCATTCAAATTATTGATATTTTGGCTTATTTTGTTTGTTTTAATTTAATTAATAAACTCTATTCTTTCTGTTTTATCCCCATGGAAGAGTGACCTTCATTGACATTCATCTTAACTCTGTATTAGTCTGTCTGATTTATTTTGCTTCATTTTAATAGATACACAATTATCCTAGACAAACCATTATGAACCAACCCCTTAATACTAAAAGCAAATTAAGGAGAAAATAATAATTTAAGGTCTAACCATTGAAATTTGAGTAAGATAATAAATATCAATTCTAATAGTCAATGCTATTCACCAACTGATTTGATAACTAATTATTCTCATAGATTCCTTACATTAACCAGAAAAGCTTGTAATAGTTTGTATCTGATAATGTATCATTTCACTATCTATTTTTGTAAATAAATAGTATATTGGAGTTACAAGTTTATTCTTCATCAACATAAGAATATTTTTGTACATTATTGACTATAAGGCATTCAACTCATTTTTAAGGTCTGTGGTCACAACAGATGATAGATGTGAATTTTTAATATCTTTTTTTATTGTTTTTCTTTTTAATATGAACAGCTACACACACACAAAGTACCTCATTAACATTTATTTTTTCTGAAGGGTCAAAGGATACTCACAGTCAACTCTAATTACAGTTACTGTAGACTAGAAATAATGTGTTAGTAAGGAACTTCTAACATCCTCAGTTTCAATTTTATATTTTTATAGGAAAATTCACATATTTCCAAAAGCATCAAATTTCAAATTTTGAAATATAAGCTAGTTGCATTATTTTTATTTAGTATTGATTGAGGTAATATTAGTTTACAGCATCATATATTATTGAGACTTATAGGGTAACACCCTTCAGCTGATCCCCTAAACATTTTCTTGTTATTAAATAAACAGCTTTTATCTCTACCCATTGCAGTTTTGTACTCACTTTCTTCTATGCAATCATAATCATGTTGATTTTAAATGAACAGTCTTTTTTTTTTTTTTAAGATTTATTTATTTACACATACAAGCACTGGGGTACAGGCCAGAGATATGGGGGGGTGAGAGGATTCACCACAGAAAGCGGGGAGCAGAACAGGCAGATCAA
>JAGFMF010011678.1:10612777-10640254 GCA_019455555.1 Galemys pyrenaicus | reverse complement strand
GGCACAGCAGGAGAGGTCGCTGCACCATGTGGGTCCCTCGCCTGGCTGGCAGCAGGGCTCGAACTCGTGCTGCAGTGGCTGCGGTTTGCTTCACAGTGCATTGCTTAACCCACTGCACCACCAGGGAGGCCCAACAGTCATTTTTTGAGGCCTCCCTGGTGGTGCAGGGGGTTAAGTCTCAGCACTATGAAGCTATCTACAGCCACTGTAGCCCTGGCCAGGGAACTGACCCACATGGCGCAGCAGACCTCTCCTATCTCACATCGCTGGTGCCCTCTGCAGTGTACCTCAGTAGATCAGCCTGTTCTGCCCCCTGCTCTGTCTCTAGTGACTCCTCACAACTGCCCTCACCCCAGTTGTTGTATGCAGTTTTTGTATGAATAAATAAACAAATCTTTAAAAAAAAACATTTTTTCAATCAGGCAGTCCTGTCAATGAACCATAAAACTGTTTTTGCCTAAAATGGGATATATTTAGTTGTATATGTGCATCCTCATAGACCACACAGAAATGGCAATGTGGAGGTCCTTGGAGGGTCCTATGATTAGCCCTATGAAAAGTGAAGATGCCCTCTTATGTATGCAGTACAGTATGCACAAAATTCATTCTTTAGCATGATCCCTTGAATATAAAAAAATATATACACACCTATACATACATATAAACAAACATATACATATATACACATATGCATACGTATACTGGTTGAGCTTTGGTGTCCTTATCTATTTGAATTTTTTTCCAACATCATCCAAGATATGATTGGGTACTTCTATACTCAGAATTATATGATACCCCAAAGCTACGTGAACAAGATTTATTCAAGGCCTAAAATAAAGTTAGCAATTGTCTTTCAAATGGTCAATTCCAATTCTAAAACTGTCTTTCCAAAGTCCAGTCTGCATATGTTCTGTTTGCAGATACTTCTAATACTATCTGAATTTTTGGATCACAAAGTCCTAGTGGAACTGCTTGCACTATTTATTATTATTAATAAATGATTTAATGTTTGCTTCTATCCCCCTCAGATTCATATTTTTTTTTGCAACTTTGTGAATGTGACCCAACAGGATTTCCATTTGATGATTGTGATTTTGCCAAAACCCAAAGAAACCTGCTATTCTCTGAACTATTTGCTTATTGACAGTGTCCAGGGAAAACAGTAACTTAAATTTCACAAATTGAGGACTGTAGGGTCAGAGAAAATCTCAGGCTTTTCCACTCTCCCACCATTGGTGTAATGATGGACACCTGCACGCATGCCTACACTTGGGCATGTGCAGGTGGGTGCACCTGGGTTTGGACAAGGGCATATAAGGGCAGTGTCATGAGGATGTCAGCAGCAGGAAAAGCAGCAGCAGTGCTGGAACGAGGACACCAGCAGAACGAGAGAACAACAGAAGCAACAAAGCAGCCGAGAGGGTGAGATGTGCCAGGGGCTAGGAGGTCTATTAGCCTCCTGGTGCCCCGGCACCCCTGCCTGCCATGTACCTGGTCACCGCTGAGAGAATGGTGTCACCTCTGTAAATAAAACTGGAAAAACCGCCGAGGGCTCCAAGACTCCTTCCTTTACCCCATCTGCTAGAACCATCGAGAACCTGCCCAGTGTGCTCCTTCCTACCACTACAAGGACTATTGCTGTTTACTCAAGACCAACTAATTTCCAGGGAGTTCATAAACTAGGTTAAACATTATATTTACCTGAAACCTTCAAATAGTACTCTATTTGTTATAGAGGTGACTGAGGTATTTGCCTTTTCTTAGTTTCTTCCTCTGTGGAGACAATTACTCTGATATAATCATAGATATGCAAAATGCAGATTAGTTCAAATACCTTCATGGAAAAACTTATTGTATTGTTATTTTCATTCCAAGAAAATATAATATCTGCCTCTTTGTGCTTCAAGATTTTTTTTTAAATTATCTTATAAATATAGATAAGTCAAATAAATTCCTCTACATGAATAGGAAAAAGGAAAGAGAACATATAGCCTTAGTGAAAATAATGTTTATGTTTTTCTGCCAACCTAAGACCTAACCCGTTCTAGCTTGCACATATTCAGTACTTTCAAGATTATCTTTAATATTTGAGTAGAAATAATCTTTTAACAACTTAAATTTGGAATTATTTGATCAGAGTGGGAAACAGAGAGAAGGAAATCACAAAATCTTATGCCACTTCCACAGTCTACATTGTACAGAATTTTTCTACTTAACAACCCCACCTCTCACAAATGCCGTTACAACACTGCTTTGGTCCTCAGCAATAACTGTGGTTGATGGACTAAAAAAGATGTAGTAATGTGTATAAAACCTAACTTGAGTTGTCAAACTGAAGAGCACATGCCAACTGCTGTCTCCTGTGTACTCGGGATTTAAACTATGTACTGTCCACAGCAAAACAGGCTTCAAACGGAATATATTATCATATTGGAAGCAGCAGTGCATTTCTGGCATTTTGTTGCATTTCATTATTGGGATGAAAGAAATCTCCAAGTTTCTCTCTTTCCTTTATGAAAAATTACAAAACTATGTGAACAATGAAATTATGGGCATTATCTTCTCTAAACTTTGCAGAAATTCCTTTTTTTATAGTTGTCATAAAGCTCACATTAAACCATGTGACTATTAGTGTCATCCTAGAATAATAAATATAATTTATTCTCTATTGTATTAAACATTGTACTTAAAATGTATTTTTATTATTATATATTTACATATTATATATGTATTTTCACACAAATCCATGTATGTATTTACTCTTAGGTTCACACTATGTGCAGCATAAACAAATATATAATCAAAGATTTATAGATTGAAATAAATATATTGAAATGTTATCCTGGTAAGATAATAATTCTATAATTGTTTTTTAACTTTCTTTGTAATAAAACCACAGAGTATTTCTAGTATTTATTTTTATAACCATGAAAATCTTAGTTTGAGGAGTTAAGATGACTTCATCATAAAAAAATTGAAATTGGATGAAGTCACGACAAAGGAAAGGAGAGCAGGTTCAAAGCCCAAGTCATCTTTTTATTTTCTAAGGTAGTTTCTCTAGAGATAGATTTTGAAATCGAGATGTCTGTGCAAATGATTATTGAGTATCTTCAGGTGAATCTTATAAAGAAATGAGTAAGGGTAGTGTGGAGGATGACACTAAGCTGAGTCAGGGGGTTTGGCTTCATTCTGATCACAGGGGCATAAAGTGAATCAATTAAATGTGTTGACTTGGGGTAAGGGAGTTTTATATTTCATATTATTCACTGGAAAGAGACATCAGTTCCAACCCAACTTTGGTAAAGCAGTTCCGTATGACTTGCTAATTTCTGCTGAAGAGTTTAAATGTGAGCTTTTTACAAATACTTATATGAGCTGGTAGGTAGGGGGCATCAGCCCCATAAAGGATATCTCAGCAAGCTCCAAATTAGTCAACCAATGACCCTAGTTGGAAAAAGTAATATACAATTCTTAATACTGCTTATGCGTGACAAAATCGTTCTCAGGAAATGATTTTACCATACTGCAATCAAGGTTTTTCCTTCTTTTATAGTTTATAAATATCAAGTTTATCATTATTATCTCCTTATCACTAGGTTTTCATTCCTTTCAAAGGGAATGTCACTGAAACAAAGAAAATTTCTATGTAAGAACATAGAACATAATGGGCCATAGAGTAGCCAACCTCTCCTCCAGCCTTTAACAGGACAGGTTAGCAAGAACCAGAGCTGGAAGAAGCAGCTTGTAATTGGTTTGAAAAGTTAAATTTTGATATTATGTTTGCCTGGAGGTTTTGCTTTACTTTCCAAGTTTTTATTAGTTTTAATTGACTTTAGAAGATTTTTAGATTGGTGGTAGAAGGAAGCTAGGCCTTTGGTGTCAGGTATAGTGAGTTACCTACAGTAGATGTGAAATATTGTAAACTAGTGTCACCACAATAACAACAACAAAAAATAACTGAGCAGATATTACAGAGTTACCATGTTTTCTACACGTGATTCCCTCATACTTAACACCATATAAAATTCTGACAAAAGAATTCAATGATATTAGGTGAAGATTTTTTTTTATGTGTACACTCCTGAAATCCATTCTGAACATAATAAGTAGATGCAAAAGTAATAGGAAGAAATTTATGGTGTGGAGCAGATGATGTTCTTTTAAATTTTAAGAATTTTTGATGGCAGGCCTCCCTAGTGGCCAGGGATTAAGTTGCAGCACTATGAAGCTATCCATAGACACTCCAGTACAAATTTGTTCCCCGCCAGGGAGGTGACACACATGGTGTAGCAGACCTCTCCTGTCTCACCTGCTGCTCTCCTCAGCAGTGTATTTCAGTCAATCTGCCTATTCTGTTCCCCACTCTGTCTCTGGTGAATCCTCTCACCTCCACACCTCTGGCATCTACCCCAGTTCTTATATGCATAAATAAATTGTTTTTTAAAAAAGAATTTTTGATGACATAAAATTGGGTAATCATTTCTGTCACTACTCAGTGGAAAAAATATAAATAATTACATAATAAATCAATTTTGCAAGAATTTTAAAAATAGCAAACATCAGCATAAAAATATTGAATGGACTGTCTCTTTAAGTGTTATTATATATTTTAAAAGGTTTACACTTAAAAATCATCATTCTTCTTGACATAAAAGCTCCTCTGGAATTTTGATCCAAAATATTTTCTCATATGTACTATAATTCAGTTTTGTATTTTTATTACAGGTTTCTTTAGAGTACTGAAAATTTAGAACCAATGAAATTTTTAAGGGGATTTATCCAAAAGAAATTTGTATGGACAGTGAGATTGCTAGAATTTTGAAGAAGCTTACAAAAATAACTTGTCTTCTTCTTCACCAGAATTTGGACTCAGTTGAGAAATAGACAAGAAGAAAGGAAAATGGGAATGAAAAGTATCCTTTATTGTAAATGAAGTTGTTTGTATGAATAAATCCAACCCCTCCCGCAGTTTTATCTGGACATCTTTGGGCATCTGCAGAAAAAGAACTGATCTTTTGCTGCACATGTAAGTGAAGATTATGACATATAAGATATGGGCAAGTAGATAATGAAAAATATCCCAAAGCTGCACAGCTACAAAGGGATTTTTTCTTTCAATGTTTTAAAAAAAATATTCCACTATTAACACCACCATTCAGTGAGCTAACAGCGTCCCTTAATAGCATCAGATAATTTAAAATATATTAGTAGAGACTATATTTTAGCTTCAATGTAGGGCACTAACTAGTTTTAGTTTTAATACCTACTAAAACTAAAAGCAAAGGTAGAGAAAATGCAGCCCTCACATAAAACAGATCTGAGATAACTATGTTGAAATATGAGCCATGTTAATGAATACAAATTTTTGGAAGCAATAAATGAGCAGTGGTACATAATAGATATTCCTCCTACAGAGAACCATGAGGCCAAGGAAAACAAGACACTCCCCCTGATAATAGTACAAATAGAACAAATCCTGTCATAATTCACTGCTAACTTTATAGGATATTATTAACCCCACACTATAGGATACACATTAAATATAATGCACAGTCAAAATTTCAGCTACTAAATTGAAACTTCAATTTGAATTTAACTTTGTAAATGTACATTTGCAATTAATTTATTTATATATACCAAATATGATGTTCTGGTGTCGCTTCGGATCATGTAAATAGAACTGAAAAAAAATTAACTAATAATTATTTTATCTTTGTAATGGAGTTTTGATTGAATTTTATTTACTTCTTTAACATATATTTAAAATAAGTAAATGCTTTAAAAGAAAAATAATTTTTAAAAAATAAAAATTAATTTTGCAGTGATAAGTACAAAAGAATAGTCTAACAAAATATAGTAAATATGACTCGCCTGTTTTTTTTTTCCTGTCCTTATATAACTATCATTTACTTAATGACTTTAGTTCATTTATCAATGTGATTTTTATTGATTACCTCTTTATAAAACGTTTCCATTTTTGTTGGGCCGATTATTTGTGACTTGCAATGAAACTTTGAAAGTTAGTTCTTAACAGAAACATAAAATTATAACCCATAAATCCAAATTCCAATACATCATCAAAAATGGCAATAGTTAAAAGGCTCTTTGATTTCCCAGTAATTCTATTAATAAGCAGGTAAATATATATATATATATTATATAATATATACATGCATAAAAATCTGTATATACAATAGATTATATAAGAGTTTATATGCAAAAAACATACACATACTTTGAAGATTACCTAGAAAAAAGTAATTTGATTAGGGATACTATATTCTTAAAGGAAAAAAAAATAAAACTATGAGGACACTTCAGGGAGGAATGACAGCTGTGGAAAGGCATTAATTGAATGTGAATAGACACTTCCTGTGCAAGCTGATCTTGGATTAAGTCCAAGATCAATGTAGGGCAGCTCAGGAAATTTGAATGAGTCACCCCCATAGAGTTCAGTGTTCTGTATTATAGAATGATGTTTTAAACAGATAGCATCTAAGCTCTGAACCACCTTTAAAATTTTATTATGGGCATTTTAGCATATCTTGGAAAGGGACACTCATTCCTTTTTTCTTTTTCTTTCACCTTTGCCTTGTATAAATTGTGATAGTGAGAAGCTTTTAACAAATCTAGTATGATATCACATGAATTTTTACATTAGTTTAACACATTCCATACAATCATATTTAGCTACTGAAATTTGAGAAAGTTACACTCACAAAGGAAAAGGAAAGGTGACTTTCCAAAGTAATTAGTTCAAAGAAAGTATTTTGAGAAATTAATGCAAAGTTATAGCATTAACTTAAAAATAAGAATTAAAGGGTAATATGAAAAGGATCAACTCAGATGTTCAATAACTTATTCACAAATGTAGCAGCCATTCCACAAACAATGGCCATCCATTACTGGACAGACCAGAAATTAAACACTGAAAACAGATCCTCTTCCTTTAGATTTTGTTATTTAGGTGACATTAATCTGAAGTTTTCTTATCAATGTGATCATTTCCTCAAAATGATATTTAACTATTTGAATTACTTGAAATTATCACACAAACTTTTCGGCAAATATACAACCTCAGAATATCAGTACTTGGACAAAAATCCAAGTAAGATTATCTCCCTTTCAAGTCCTGTGAAAACATGTTTTTTTAAAAATAAGTTATTAAGGACCAAATACTATAAGGGCCCAAATAACTAAAAGGCTTTTTTATCATTATAAATGCTAGACATATATCTCTTGATAATTGAATAGGGGACTATAAACACCCTTAAAGATTCCTAAGTTAAATGTGCTATTTTATATTGAGATTCGTAGGTAACTATAGAGAAGAAAGGAAGAAAGAATATAAGAATGTAGTTAGATGAAATTTCTTTCATATTCTCCTGCATTGGTTTATTTTCTCTTTTCCCAGTCAGCACCTTTGTCCTATGTTGTTTTGCATATTAATATGTGAGTCTTATGAGTGCTATCTTTCTGTCCTTATCTTCTGTGCCTAAGTTAAGATTAGATAAATCATAATTTATCAATAACATTTTATTGAATATGATAAGAACAATATAATTTTAGTTAACTATTGCATACATTTTCATTCATATGAACTATTCACTGTATCTTTTTTCTTTTTGATAATTATAACAATGAAACAAACTCTTAGATAAGGAATATATTCATACAAATATTAGTAAATATATTCATTAAAATGTGAGAGGATTTAAGGTACTGTATTGTGGGACCAAAAGCAGTGTTTATGAAATTGTTGCTAAATAGTCTTCCTGATGCAAATAGGATAATACCTAAAAATAAAATCATAAAATTGTTAATAAAATATTAAGGGAATTTTGTTTCAACTTTTTGAGTCACAAATAAGTTTTGAGATGTGTGAGAATAAAACACACATTTTCATTTAAATAACTCACAATCACACTGCTTCAAAATACTTCTACTCACTTAAAATTGCATCATTGTTCAAAATCAGTAGCATTCCTTTGAGATAAAGTACTAGTAGTGCTAGGGTTGTGATGATTTTTCTCTCATAACAATAAAAGGTGCTTAGAATAAAAATCCAACACTGGGAAAAGAATGCAATTATCATAGAACAAAAAATAGCCTTTTGAAGAGTTTTAATTTCTATATACATATCAATAATACTAACCTATATTTTAGTTATAGAAATCAATAACACTGATGTTTTATAAATGCATTTTTATAATTTGTAATAATCAAAAGCATAGACATTTGCTATCCTACTACTAGATTTTATTTAACAATAATATTTCTCATGCAATTATATACCATTGATGATTTCCATATATAAATAAAAATATAACTTGTGAGTAAATTAGGGAAAGGTAAATATAAGGAAGTGCTATTACCTGAGGAAAAGTTTGGTCAGAAATATTTGGTCTCCCTCTTTTAAATTTGTTGAGGAAGAATAGTGAATTTGTGTATATCTACAGATTTAGTGTTAGAGAAAATCTAAAATATATTTTAAAAACTCTTTAAAGAAATAATGAAGTCAGTTCTTTGACAAAGGTAAAGGTGTTCCCTAAGTTATGACATGAAAGATGAGGTGACATCTTTTCCTCATTTCCTTATGACACTGACAATACTAGAAGAGACACTTTTTTTTTTTTATGATTTTAAATGACTTTCTTAAGTGGTACTTAGGAGTGATATGTTCATTTTCTAAAATCACCTGAATCTGTTATTTCAGAGTCAAGATATCATGAATTTTAATGTTTAGAAAAGATTTCTTAAAAAATGGAACTGCTTAATTGTAACCTCTTATGACACAAAGTTTGATTGGTTGGAGTCTGAGACTTTTCGGGCATTTTATTTTCTATATATTTTAGACAATTAAAAAAGCTTTTCACATGGCACTTTGAGAACTATGTACAAATTCTTTAACAGAACAGGAATATATTTTTGATGCTAATTATTTAGCTTTCTTCCTTTTTTTTTTTTTTTTAACAGAGTTTCACCAGAAGTTTGTCTGTCTTATTTATTGTTTTCAGAGAAAGACTTTTGGTTTCACTGATCTTTTGGACTGTATTTTTGATTTCTGTGTGGTTCATTTCTGTTCAAATTTTTATTATTTCTTCCCATGTTCTGATTTTGATTTTGTTTGTTCTTCTTTATCTTAAGATATAACATTAAATCATTTATTTAAGATTTTTCTTGTTTCCTGATGTGGGCCTATATAACTATGCATCTCCCTTTAAATATTGCTTTTTCTGAGTCCCATATTTTCTGGTAGTTCATATCTATAAATATATATATATAACATATATATATTTTATATATATAAACATATACATATTTAATATCTCCTTTGATTATTGCATTAACCCAACAGTCATTTAATAATATGGTGTTTAGTCTTTACATAGTAGAGGTTTTCCCTATATTCTTTAGTTGGTTGACTCCAGTTTGATGCCATTGTGATTTAGGGGAAAATCACCCACTATTTGAAGGGATATGAACAATAACCAAGTTATGAAAATAACCTAAGTCCCCAAGAACATGAAGGAATTAAAATGATGTACTATATGTAAACAATGGTGTACTATTCAGCTGTAAAAACAATGAAATCTTGCATTGGTGACAACATGGTTTGAACTGGAAGGGATTATGCTGAGGGAAATAAGTCAGATGGAGAAAGATGAATACTGGAAGAGAGGAAAATAAAACATAGGAACATACAAAACTGAACAAGCAAGCCCTAGAAATCTGACTGCAGAATAGAGCTATCAGAGTGAGAGGGTGGCAGTAGAGATGGGGGGAGGGAGGAGAGGACCCGCTAGACCATGATGGCGGACTTTGGGTGCTTTGGTACTGGGTGCTGTGCATGACACATCTGAAGATGTGTTAACCTATACCTCTGAATCACATACAGTTCTGTGAACCAACATTGCTTCAACTAAAATATAATAATAATAATGGTAATAATAAAATTTTCATCAGTCAAATACCATGAAAGAATGCTTTGGGAATCCAATGATGGATACCTCTCTACTGAAATATTTACTTTTCTCACTTTTGAGAACTTTGGATTTAGCATCAACCAGACTATATAAAGAGCATATCACTGTAAAATCTCACCACAACTTCTGGGTCCATATTTAAGATGCACATGTGAAATTATTCAATATTACCAAATACTTGCTGCCAGCATTTCATCGAGCATTAAGTTTTCTAATTTAGCAGGAGAGAAGAAATTGATTGCATATGTAACTTGACCTATATGTAAAGTTAGCTGGATATAACTCAATTCAAATTAAATTTTATATAAATATTATGCAGTTTGGGTTATAAGTGAAGGAATAATAGGTGCAAATGATCTTGAGTGGAATACACCTGTGACTGGTATGTTAATGGGGATAAAGGAGGAATGGAAATGCAAGCCTTTAAAGTACGATGCAGGTTTGCCACCTAGCAACAGCAAGCTGGAAGAAAAGAGGATTAGTACAAGTCTCAGACTGCAGTTCATCTATGAGAATTTGTCAGCCAGCTCAATGGAGAACCCTCAGGGTAAAAATTACCCATTAAAGGAACCCAACCTCTACTTGAGTGGAAATAACCTGAAGTCTGGTTCCCCTGCTATGTTTTGTCACTGTAAATCTAACACATGCATGGCCTTGGCACTGATGCTGCAACTTTAGGCAGTCAGGTAACCACACGACTCTCAGCAGTTTCTTTCTCGAAGGAAGGCATGGATGGCATACCTACAGGATTACCACAAAAATACCTTGGTTGAAATACAAAATTACCATTGCTCTCACTGATATTATCAAATTATTTTCATTGTTTTATGATAATTTATACTTATTATTCCAAATTGTGAATTATGATTTTAACATTGTTTTCTATTCATCGAACAGTCTTAGCTTCAAAAAAAATAATCTAATATTTTAGATGCTAATATAACACACGTTAGCAGTTATTAGGGTCTCCACATGTGCTGATTCCCTAAGTAACATGATTAATGCTTTTCATATGAGAAATGATTCGGCAATCTCACAGTCAAATTTGAGAAGTTGGTACGTTTCCTATGAATGTTTCCATAGTATTTAAGCTGCAGGGAACAAAGGTAAACCTTGCCAGCTGTAATACAAGAAAAGAAAAGCATTTAGATATATTTTTTTTTTTCCCTGCACTCTGCCTTGTACACATACATAATCTTACCATTTTGGGTTGGCCTCTATAAAAGGAGAATTGAAGATGAGTAATCAAGGAAGACTGATTTATTAGAAAATGTTTCCATGAAAAAATCTGGAAGAGGAGTGAAATCATGGGACAGGAAAGCAAAAGGAAACAAGTAAACAGGCATTTGCAAGCAAAGATCAAGGGTAATTGTGGTTCTACCCCAGGGGCCAAGAGGCTCTGCAGCAGCAATACCACAGACTTCAGGGCTGCTTTATTAGTAGGCCAGTGAGTCATGGAGTAAGGGTCACCTCCCTCCCAAGAGGCTTCATATCCAGACACTCAGCTTCTGCTTGCCTGCAGACAAAGCAGGACCTCCCAGTCTGAGATGAACACTCCCACAAGGAGACTCAGGGACTGGCTCTTGGGAGTACTTGGGAAGTGAGAACACAGACCTAATGAACATGCAACCTGTTAGGAAGAGATGGGGTAAATAGCCAAGAATAACTTCTATTTGCCTTCTCTTTGGGATGGAGTCATAGAAGGATCTTTAATTGCTTCATTCCCTTCTCTGTGAAGCATAAGAGCATTATTTTGCTTTAATTGTTAAGGAATTAATCTCAAAAGCTAGAGTTTTATTTCATGAATTACTAGATCTCTAACTGGAGCAAAATAGCTAACTCCTTGAGCATCTGTTGAATCATCTCTGAAAAGCAAGAAGTGATACCTGTAGTGTGAATATTGATCAAATAATATAAACAAGGTAAATCCCTTAACCTAGTATTTATTCTACGGTGAACAATAAATCAATGTAACTATTATTAATAATATAATAATTAATATTTAGTAAATTAAAACCATTTCTGGATAGCTGTTATTGTCACCACAAGAATGTATTCTGAAACAAAAAGGAAATAAATATAAATTTGTAGACTCATAGGATAAAGTCCTAATCTGCAGTACTCATGAATGAGACTGCTCTTGAAACAGCATCTTTGCAGTATTATCAAGATAAGATGAGGTCTTATGTAAACCCTTTCAGAGACCTTGAGAAAACTGTTTTGGCTTGGGTTAACTTTATTTTTCTTCTTTAGATTTCAGTTGTAAAGATTATTTGTAGGAATGAGATGTTGTATCCATTTTTTACTATTTGTTCACAAGGCAGTTAGCAAAGATTAAAGAAAGTCAAGATGAAGTCATGCCACATTAAGGTGGCCCTTTTTCAATGTGACTGGTGTTCTAATAAGATGAGACAGCATGGGAAGCATATGATGACGAGAGCAAGAAGAGACAGCATAGGATGACAAAAGCAAGGACTGAATCACAGTAACTGGAAACCAAGGAATATGAAGAATTGCTGCAAACCATCAGAAACTAGGAAAAGAGACAAATTGTTCACCAATTCCAGGGTTCAGGGAGGCTTGATCAAACCATAACCTTGATTTTGGATATCTGACTTCCAGAAATCTGATAGAATAAATTTATGTTGGGTCATGTTATGCTGCCAAACTTTTGATAATTTGTTATACAGGTAAGAAATAAATATAAACAATCTGTATAAAGTAGATGAAAAAATGGACCTCCCTAATGGCACAAGGGGTTGAGCACCACGCGGTGGAGCTTCTGCAGCCACTGCAGCACTGAGTTCATTCCCAGGCTGGGGAGGTGACCCATGTGGTGCAGCAGACCTCTCCTGCCTCGCCCACTGGTCCCCTCAGCAGTGTGCTTCAGTCCATCTGCCTATTCTGCTCCCCACTCTGTCTCTGCTGAATTCTCTCATTCCCCCCTCCCCCACAAGTCTGGCCTATACACCAGCTCTTGTAAGCATAAATAAATAAAATATTTTTTAAAAAGTAGATGAAAAATTAAAATTTGCTGAGTAAATGAAGATTATTGAAAGAATGACTGTATTTTTCTTATAATAATGATATCATACACCTGGAAACTAAACACTTATCACAGTAGGTGATGAATAAATATTTGTTCACTAAAAGAATGATGGATTTAATAAACATTTTTATGTTCCAAATGTCACTCATATGCAAATAGTTTGCCTGCAAGTGATTTTGATAAGTTAGTAGATGTATATGTCCACTAAAGTTGTTTCCAGGTAAATGACCAACCTTTCTAGTGAATGATATATAATGAATGCTATAAAAATGTAATTTGATTAATAAAATACATATCAAATATTAATATCTTAGCAGTAGCTCTGATCCTCCATGTATTTCTTCATTTTATAAATGATGAAAGCAATTTCTCCCTATCTGCTGGGAATCTGATTTGCTGTTCTTATTTTCACTATTTAAATTGAGGTTTGAACATTAAAACATTAGAGCCACTGGAGCCAGAGACCAAAAGATGATAAGTAAATTGCCAAAACAAACAAAAAAATAACAGTTTGATCGTAATGACCGTATGAGAATGTCTTTGTGTTTCAAACTTGAGAATCCTCGGTTTAGGGTAACATCTTTTTTTCACTAAAATGTTGTCTGTAAAAATGTACCAATAAGTAGTGTCAAAAATTTTTTTGAATGAGATCACATAGACTAGTATTTTAATGTTGAACCTCTGTCCACAACAGTTAATAACTGGAGTTGCCTTTTAAGCATAGCGTGGCTCATAGTAATCAAAAAACATACTATCAAAAGCTAAGAAATTAATATGCTTTGCTTTTTCCCATGGTAGTACATAAATACATATAAGTTATTTTACAATCTCTGTAACATTTGAAAATGTTACCAATTTTGAGTTTATTTGAATACATAATTAAGGGATACTGTTTATAATTGGAAGAGTCCGATTTGGGGATAATAATATGAGATTCATAGACTGATGTTTGATTAACAATGTGAGACTGGATGATATAAACTGTTTTCTCTAATGTCCTAGGTAAGCCTGATCAATTTCTAATGGAATCAAATGTAAAAAACATAAGGTTTTAGATAGAATTGGGAATAAAATCAGCAATCTGCACACCAAATAATAGACACAAATATGTTTTGTTTTGTCTGTTTATTCTTCATAATTTTGCACACAGCCTTTAGTGAAATAGCCCCCAAATTTTATAAAGTCCTCATCACTCTTTATTGATTCTTTTCATCCTTGAATGTCTGAGTTTGTGATCTTATACAAAACCTTCCTTGTTTAACATTCTGCAAAAAATAAGATTAAGATACCCTTATCTAGTTTCACTAAGTCTTTTGTGAAAATTTGGAAGAATGTCCATTGCAGTAACAATATCATAATCTTGGAAAGTAAAGATTGTATTTCTTGAAATCACTCAACAAAAGAAAAAAAAATCAACTAAAGGAATCACACTCAAATTCATACTTAGACAGCACATATGATTAGTTAATTCCTATGAGAGCTAGAATTGGAAGTTAACACACCTGAAAAAGTTTACAATATATTTGAGTCTTTTTCAGTTTCTACCATTTGGATATTTCAAAATGAATGAATATATTGCAATGTAGCTGGAAATATTTTGAAAATTTATCAAATGCAGATGTAAAATATACAAAGGATTAATTAGTTTATCAAAATGAGAGTAGGATTCAAAAATTTCCTCCAGCAGATACTTTATTCTTGGGATCAATATGCTGGAAATTGCTTTTGTGATTATCTCAAACATTAAATTGAAGCCCAAAGAAATCCATATTAACACAGTGTTGTTTAAAATATGCTGTTTATAGAAGAATTTGAACTGAAATATTGAGTACCTCTTTCTGAATCAATCTTAAAGTATTATCTCTTGAACTTTGCCAGATTAGTTATTAATAATGGTTTATAGCTTTGTAGCATTATTTTTCATACCAAGACAAAGAATGGCAAGTCCTCAAGTATAGGACAAGTTTCAAAATCTCTGCTTTAAAGACTATTTCATGCATTGTGGTTTTGTTTTGATGAGGCCACATTGGTTTACAGGGTCTTACCTGATGTAGAGATCACAGCCTTCACGTGCATGGTACGCACCATAGCTACTACCAAGGCACCAAGCACTGTAGTCTTTGACTTGAAATGCACAGCTTTAATTAAAATACTGTAAAAGATAAGACTTTTGAGCCTAAAAATAGTGCAGGAAGCAAAAATATGGTGTACTTAGGCAGTCTAATGCTTTCATTTTTAAACTCCAGCTACTCTAGCTACGAGGATGATATACCTCGTAGATCAAATCCTTTTGACAATAAAGGCACACATTTCATGACTGAAGACAGACCAGACAACTCTCTTTGTAAATGCATTATTGATATACAGAGAATTTTCCTCCCCCTTATTAGTTGTTCCTTACTTTTCTGGCATAGCATTTATTAGCTTTGAGGTATCAGTTTTCTGTTATCAATCATAATTGTTGCTGTGGTGGTTCTCCCCTAACCATATAGCACTTGGCTCCAGGTGCTGCTGCAGGTCCTCTCTCTTCCTTATGTCTGAATCTCTCTATTTCAAGTGTCAGTTTGGTGTCTGACACACCTCCTACAGTATGTGCTCAACTTAGGCATTTACTGTGTACCTAGTGTTCATGATTCAAGTTAGAAAATTCAGAGTGAATAATTTCCAGCTAAACTGTTATGAAATTTCCTTTCTTTGACATACTCCAAATGTTTTAAATACATAGCAATGATAAAGTATGAAATGAAAAGCCAAATAGCAAAGCAACCTACAGAACAAAGATAAAAATGCTTATGAGCTAAAGAAAGAACAACACTCTAAAGAAGGGAGTAAGGACAAAGGCTGAGGTAGTACTGTCAGTTTTGGGGTCAAGGAACAGGCAGAGATAGCTCAGAATTTAGTGTTTGCAGAATGACGGAATTAAAACCGTGGGAAATGGAAGCAAGCCAGGAGAGGTATTTATAGAGACTGGAGATGTGTTCTCACTGTGAAGTAGAAATCTGATGAAAAGAGAAAACAAAACAACTGTTTGTAATTACCTTCAGATTTCAGCAAGCTGTTGGCCCAGCGAAGCAGGAGGACCCACACATAGACACGCTCAGGAGGTGAGCCAAGCTGCCCATTGGCTTTTTGATTTGGTCGGTATGATCCCCAATGTCACCGTGGGCAGGAGCTGTGAAACGCCATCTGGAATGAACAAAAGGAAGATTGCAGGAGTGTCATATGGATCATAAACCTATTGGCCATGATGAGCCTCCTGGGGTTAAACCTCAGTACTATCAACCTACCTGTAGCCACTACAGAGGAGTTCGATCCCCAGGCAGGGAGCTGACCACACGGCACAGCAGACCTCTCCTGTCTCTCCTGCTGCTCCCCTCAGCAGTGTATTTCAGTCAATCTGCCTGTAGTGCTCCCTTCTCTGTCTCTGGTGAGTCTTTTCACCACATCCCCCACCTCTGGCCTATACCCCAGTTGTTGTATGCACATATAAATAAAAACAAATCTTAAAAAAAAAAAAACTATTGGCCACAGAGGGTGACTGTAGAAGGAGAAAGGGAAAAGAAACAAAAGGCAAGAATAATTGATTGTAACAAAGAAAACAGGCTGAAGGTATTACTGAGGACTTAGTTATCCACCACTAAAATACTGTGAACATATACAAAGAACAACAACGGGGTTAAGATATTTAAAAAGGGTCTCAGACACCAAAGTGTGGCAATATTAAATAATGCTTGTCCTCAAAATATATCATGGAAATAAATGATCCCAGAAAGTCATTTCAAAACATGAAAAATTATTTTGACAATTTGCATGTGAAATGATCCATGATAAATCAATTGAAATTTATGGGATATTTTCAAAGTCTTCAGAATGGGTAAATTTAAGATGACCAACAAAACAGATGAAGAGATAATTCCACAAATAAAAGAACAATAAGTTATAAAGCAAACAAAAAAAGGTAGTCAATTTTAAAAAGCAATATAAAATCAATTCAAGTAAGAGAGATGTTCATTGGAATAAAAGTATACTTAAAAGGAATCTAGTGTAAAACAAACCACAAAGAGGAAATTTATAACTGAATACTGGGCTAGAATTTACCAAGAAATTAAAACAGATGCAAACACATAAAGAACTTTTAGTTTTTTTTCTTACATCATTCTTCATTTTTATACAATATTTGATTTTTCCCCTCATGTGTAGTCTCCATAAGTTTCGCACTTATAATCGACAAAAATGAGTATCAGCGCATAGCAGCATTTTGAAAGTTTATTTGCACATCATGCAAACATCGCTTTTGAATCATTTATGCATTTACCACACTATTGTAACAACACTCTAAAGGAAGCTGATGATTCCAGGAAGAACAGGACAAGGAATTTCTCTTAATTCTGAAACATCTCTGGGGAAGTATATAGAAGAGAAAGAGAAAGGTGTGATATTGTTCCTGGAGTTTAGGGGAGATTGGCTTCCTCCATTGATTAAAATAGAAATGGGAGGAAGGGACATTTATGTACTATAAATATATTAGATTTAATATTGACAACATAGCTGATTTTTTCAAGGAGTGTATTTAACCAATTCTTTAGACTACATTCCTTTTAGTGGTCAGAATCACCCAAAAGGCCTATTCAAATTCCATGGCCCCCACAACCTGAATTTTGACTCAGTGAGATTGTTGAGCGTCATGAGGTGTTATTGTCCCCCAAGTTCCTGGTGAAGCTAATTCTGTTGGTTCAGGGATCATAGCCATGAACCACTGTTATATCACATCATCTAAAATGAGGTTGTGAGAAAAAGATTTTTTTCAATGTAAATTTAATGACTAGCCCATTGGAAATAATGTGTCACTTCTCGATAATCAGGTCATTAGGTGTTTATTTTGCTTCACCTTCTGTACTGTAAATAGCAATTGTCTGTGTGATCAGCAATATGGTTGTTTAGTTCATTCACTTAACTGGATTTTATCAAAAAAGAGTTCAGTTTATTTTGTCTGTTCTCCAAGGCAATATGTATATTTCTAATTTTCGCCCACCCCAAAATGAAAGAAAAAACTTTGTCAGATGTATAAGATTTCATTGGGAAGCATAGTACAGATTAACAAATTTTGAAAAAATAGTAACACACTTTTGTCTCACATAGTTCTTTTTTTTCCCCCTTTCTGTTCTTACATGAGTCACCTGACTTTCCCTAAATATTAGGAGAACCATAGGCAATTTATAATGATGTTGTAGCTTTCACCAACAGTTTAGGGAACTTTTAATAGTAATTTAATGGAAAATTGAGAAATTGAGCTTCTTGGAATGTATAAATCGAAATGATTAAAACTTTCTCCTCTAGAAGAATCTTTGAGAGCAAAAATCATTTAATCTGACATGGATTTGGGGAGTGAAAAAGAACACGAATGGGAAAAAATAAGCAGAATGAAAGAAGGCTGCGACCTTATACTAAAGGCAATCAGTGAGAAATAATTGATAATAGTGTAGCTGATAAAAAAGGGCTTCACTGATGGAATTTATATTTGAAGGGTGGATTTCTCAATCTTTCCTTTTTTATATCATCCGTATTTTATATACTATATTTGTTTTCTAATTTGGTGATTTGTAGATAAATCAAAATATAAGGCAATGTATAATATGAGTATTGTAGGATAAAGGACAATAAATACAAGAGGAAATATTCTAGAAACAAATAAGTGAACTTATATGAAATCAGAGATGACTTGAGGAAATTTAAGCAAATCTTAACTCAATATATATTCCCCATTACTAGTAGCGATATCTGGATTATCAGAAAGTTCATTGTTTCTCTTAATCTATTTAAACCTGGGTTTTGATCAAATTTCATTTGATTTTTTAAAAGATAGAGAATATTGTCATATATTTTTATCTTTGCAACTATCTAAATTCATAGCCATACCTTAAAAAAGCATAGCTCTTGAAAAATTTTATATTTATTGCTACTTATTTTTGCTATTTTTATTAACACAGATATTTAAAATACCTTCCAAACACTTTAAATTTAAACATCTAAATAGCTTGAATCAATCATAATAAATGTAATTGATAACTGGGATCTTAGATATATTTAAAATTTAGATAAATTCATATGAATATCTGAATCTTACTTTAGTGCCCCTAATAATAGTTAAAAAAAAAGAGAGAACCTAGTCATCAGTCTTTGTGGATTCCCCTTATATAAATTTACTATTTTTCAGATAATAGTACTGAGGCTATCAAATTAAGAGGGTGATGATGGGGAGCAAAGGGGAGGATTTTGGTTGCTTTGTCTGTGGGTGTGTTGTGGCAACATACATCTAAGAGGTATGAATCTGTACCTTTAAATCATATACAATGAAGTAAATAAGGGTTAACGCAACAAAAAGCAATACAATGAAAAAATTATTATTTTATACTTTTAATTCTGTTTATGAATTTCAATTCACACAGTATAGTTTGCTGTTGCCTCAGTTGGTATGAAAGTAGTTTTGATTTAGTAAAGCTAAAAAAGGAAGAACTCCAACAAGTTTAATAAATGAAATTAGAAATTATGCTATTTATGCTATATTATAATAGTTGTATATGCTGCATATATAAATGCATTTATATATTATTTATATGCTATCTGTGCAATAACACAGAGAACAGATGCTTGAAAACTTTTGAAACACAGTACATTGAGGAATATCTAATAGTCTAGAAGTATGATAATCCTAGATTATCATAGGATAAAACAATCCTAAAATGTTTGTTTTTATTTGAAAAAATAAGCCATGATAAACCTTCTCTGTCAGCACCCCTAGAAAGTAAAGGTAAACATTTTCTGATATAGTGGCCTGTCTTAGAATATTTTGATACTCCCTATATATTACTCTATAAAAGACATCAAATGATCACATTTTCTGGAAATAAGAATACATACAAAAGAATCTAATAACTTCACTTTTTAAAAATAAGATTCATATGGGGAACATGTGGAAGACACATAAATGAAAGACTAAGTGAATATTTTATAAATGACTAATCTATTGTTATTCAGTTACCATGTTCAAATGCTATATGGGGACTAAAAAAGCATACATTCACTATGGGAATTAATTTCATACTCAAAGTTGTTTGGTGAGTATATGATGGATCTAAGCTGAGAAACTTCTTTCAAGTCTTGCAAACCATCTGGTTACTTTAGAGATGGAAGGACATTTGAGAAGATGACTCTATGGGAGATGACTCATCACACACACACACTCAGATTCACAAACATGCAACACTAATCATCCACTTGATTTTCACCCACAGAGACAAAACAAGAGATTTGTTTCATGTGTAAATCCTTATCATAAGTGTTTCTCATCATAGTAATGGAGATTTCTGAGACAGTTTGTTCATGTTTTATTAAAGTGACAATGTATTATGGTATTTTAGAACAAGTATACTCTATTTTATTTTGTTAAATCTTTTTTTTTTATTTTAAAATAACTATGTAGTTGTCCTCTATTTTAGATTGAGCCACATCAGTTGAGTAAATATTAAACTGCTATAGAAAAAGATACAGAAGGTTATAATGCTGAAACAATTTTTTAAAAAGGACAAGAGCAGGTGGATAGGATACTCTTCTTTGCTTTAACCAATCCCTCAAAGCATCACAATCCACATTGATAGGTCGCAGGTTGTTCATTCAACAAATAATGAGATTTAACTTTTTGCTGGGCACTTAGCTTGCCCTTTACTAAATATTTTCCAAATTTTAATTTGTAATCAAATGGTGGTGGCTCAGAATTTTTGAGATCTGGATTCTGATCTTAATAGTATGAACTAATTTTGTCATGGAGTATCATCTTCATCCTGTGCCTTGACTGCCACAAAAAAAATAAAAAAAACCTTCTATTAATAAGATAAAATAAACACTTTGCTCTATAAAATATTAGGGTAATCTAGAATACTAGCCTACACTCATACATACATTTAAAAATTTAAAAGTGAATTAAAAATAAATAATTATGTTATTAATAAAGCCTAACATTTTAATGTGGCTAAATTTTCAAACTGAACTGAAATTTTCCTGCTTGGAAAATTTCTCTTAAATAATAGTGTCTTTGAACAACTTCTCTAGACACAAGACTGCTGATGGAGATTTTTATTTTTATGTTTTGATTGGAAGGTAGCGTAGGTGAATTATAGTTTTAGTCCGATCCCAGGAGAAATCCTAAATCAAAAATTGTGCCATGGAGGGCTCTTTCTGTGACTCAGGGGTTCTGACTTCTCTGCTCACTTCATTTCTCCCTGGTCACGTGTAATTAAGAGAGAAGTTGATGGAGTGATTGAGGAAAATGTAGAGGTAGGTATGGTGGAGGAGATACCTTTCCTGAGGCACTTGTCAAAAGGCATCAGTAGCATTCACCACAAATATAGAGTGAAAATTAACTTCTTGTGAACTAAAAAGAGCAAAGGTGATCTTAGCATTTTCTTTCAGTTCTGTCTTGCCCTGAGGAAAAGGCTCTAGGCAATAATATCACTGTTGCTTCTATGACCTATTCTAAAGGAGTGAAACAAATTAGTTCTCATGTCATAAACAAAATTTACTTCTCTATAAAAAGTCCATCCAAAGCAAGGAAAATGAGAAAACAGGTCAGAGGATATGCTGTTGAATCTCATGAAATTAAAAAGAAATAATCAGGGCCTCCCTGGTGGGGCAGTAGGTTGGGCAACGCACTATGAAGCGGACCACAGTACTGCAGCACAAGTTCGATCCCTGCCGCCGGCTAGGGAGGGGACCCAAATGGTGTAGCAGACCTCTCCTGTTTCGCCCACTGCTCCCCTCGGCAGTGTGTTTCAGTCAGTCTGCCTGTTCTGCTCCCTGCTCTGTCTCTGGTGAATCCACTCATGGCCCTGAATTCTGGCCTGTGCCCCAGGTCTTGTGTGTATATAAATAAATCTATAAAAAAATAAAAAGAAATAATCAGAATGTTTTAGACTCTTCTGATGGTTGATAAAATCTACATGAATATAAGGCATTACAAACTATTGAGAGAAAAATCATTACATAAGGCTGATATATTAAAGAGAATTCCACACTGAATCCAGACATGGACTTTAGTTCTAGAAATTCATTATCTTTGATATTGAATCAGACTAATTTATTAAAATCTGCAAGTCTTTTCCATCTCAATATAATGAAATTATCAATCTTACAAAAACTATGGTTACAAACTTAACTTGATTCATAGATAATCTATCTCAGAAATGTTCCTTAATGAATATTTCAAAGGGATTCTTACATTTATAATTTCAAAGAGATTATGTATGTGTGTATATATACACATATATGTATGTATGTGTATACACACAATCTCCTTGTTCATGGCAGCTATATCCATGACAGTTGAAGTATGGATACAACCTAAATACCAACTAAAGGATGAATGGATATAAAAATGCGGTCCAATATAAACAATGGAATATTATACAGTCATTAAAAAGGAGAATTTGTGCCATTTTTAGCACCCTGAGCACATTATGCTAAATGAGATGTCAGACAGAAATCCAAATATTTTATACTCAAAAAAAGCAAAATAATATAATGCAATGTAAGCAGAGCATACAAATTTTCAATGTATAATAAATCAGCAATAGGACCCTAATGTACAATGTAAATAATATAGAAAATAGCATTATATAATATGTAAGTAGTATGGTAAATATCTATAAAAGCAGTCATATCGTAGTATATTTATATAGTGCATCATAGTAATATGTTCTACACCTTAAATTTGCACTTTGATTTTCATTGTCTTTGTGTTTTAGGGATGTGAGATTGCCCCCTTCAGTTATAAGAACACTCACCCCACCACAAAAACACTCATAGCCCAATACCACAGTCATTTTTGCAGCTCCTTGTGCTAGACAATAGCTTGGTTTCACCATGAAGAGATTCATAAAGCATTGGACATTTACATTATAAAAGGAAAAATAAAAACTCCCTTAGTGCAGTTCTAATATCCATTTAATTCATGACTATTTAGCCACATTTTGTTAAATGTTACAACCTACATTCAACTCCATGAGAAGAATATAAGACAAAGAAATCCTCCATGCTATCAATGCAAAGAGAGTGTGAAACGGGACAGGAGAGGCTCTGAATGAGACAGGGGTCAGAGGATGGTCTGAGGCCAGAGAGTCCCCCAAAAAGCCCCTAAACCCAAAAGGCCACAAACCTTGCCACTCCCTTGCTCACCACGATCAATTCTAACCATGCAAAGTTTCTTTAGTTCTAGTTCTTTTCATATAAGATTTTTCTCATGTGCTATATACTCTTTGCCTTAAATTTTCTCCCACTTGTCCTTAATAGAGTAGAGAAGTCAACTGTGACTTGTAAATAAGTAAGTTCTGGAGAGCTAATGCACAGCATTGTGATTATAGCCAGCAATACTGCTTTATAACCTTCGAAGTCACCAGCAGACTATATCTCACTTCTTCTTCCCCAAAAAGTAATAAAATAAAATGAAAAAAAATTATGTGACATGATAGATTTTTTAGTTAACTCTAAAGTAATAACCACATTTAAGTGTGTAATTGTATCCAACACATTTTATAGCTTAAGATTAAACAGTTATTGAAACAGGGGACTGAGGACGCACTGAGACGGGGGCAGAGGAGACTCCGAGGCCAGAGAGCTCCTAAAAAGCCCCTAAAGGCCAAAAGGCCACAAACCAGAGTCAAGGGCTATAGCAACAGAGACCATAGCCTATCAGAGGACAGTGCCCGATACAGGTCACTGACTATGGGTTCTCACCTGCACGCACAATTGCAAGGGACCTCAGGCTACAGGAACAACAACCATGAGGTTTATTTACAAATGGGGGAAACAAGAATAATGCTTACGTATCCACAAGAGGCTGGCTGCTTCATGCGGACAGCATCAGTGTTGGCAGTCACCGGTCACTAGTTCTAGGCAGCACTGTCCAGTACCAATGACCACTACAGGCCTGCAGAGTCAATATTCCAGTGTTACAGCTCTTGTGAGTTGTTGGTTTATACCACCAACAAACAGTTCTTTGAGACACCAGGCGCAGGGCCTTTGGTCCTCCTTCTAGTCAGGGTCACAGACAGGACCATGTCCCAGTCCCTACGAACTCGTTTAGTCTCTCTCCTCTCCTAAGAGGGCAGCTGCTGGAGGCTTCCCTCCTTTCTTCCGTGGCTGGAACTGTCTTCCTCTTCCTCTGTAGGAGCTTTTCTTCCTCTGCTGCTTCTTCAGATCCCTTCTACCTCTGGGTTGCTGCTTCTCCATCTGCTCTTCTGGGTGGCTCTCATTTCCAATATCTGAATCCCAGTTCCAATCTCCAATGCTCCATGTTCACTTTCAAAGTGTCCCCCCACAGTCTGATTGGTCCATTTTCCAATCCTGCACTTGATTGGTCCATTTTGGCCTGTTCCAGAATTCAGGAAGTGTAATTTATAAGAGGGGCTCTGCTACCACTAACTTGTGGTGAGAGGCATAGTCCTGGTATCAATTAACCCATTCCATGTTCCATTCCATGATCCAAGCAGCACATTGCTACATGAAAGATATCTGAGGAAGGACTGCCACACTAACTTGCAGGGGAGCCAGAGACCACTCCTTCTGCCAGTTGTATCCTGGTAACAAATGGAGAGAAGTGGAGAAACAAAAGAAGCAGTCTCAGTCCGGGTAATGCTTTCAGCTCTATACAAGAAATAGTCTCCAGAGCAGGATCTAGATATTACAGAAACTGACATGGCTAGACATGGCAGAAAGAGAATCCCCTATGTGGAATGATTACTAACATAAGCAGAGAAAAATCACACAGGGCGCAGTATTCTGAGATTGCAGCTAGAGACTGCTCTAAATTTGCAGAAAACACCTCAAAGATATCTTCGATAATGTCTGTTTTGTCCATCATTGTAACATTGTAGCTAGAGTATTGCTGCCTGGTGTTTAAGGAGACTAAATCCCTATTTGTGAATGAATTTTCAAGGGAATGAAAAATAATTGGATGTGAATACAAATTTTAACCACAAGCTGGTGAAAGATAATAGACATAACTGCTATATAAGAAAACTGCAGTTTTCATATGATTCTTTGTTACCTCTGCAGCTGAACACAATTCTAAATGAATAATATTGGATTCTGCCAAAGATTGCTTCAGCTAAATAAATAGATAATGTAGTCTGTTGGGGATATTGACATACAAATAGAGTCATTTCTATTTTATTGGAAATATTATCATTCATACTGGTAAAGTCTACCATCACACCTTTTGTGAAGTTATATTTATTACTCTGGATTTAAATATTATGATCTGTCTCAGAAAATTTACACTAAAATTTCAGTCCTAACTTTAGTTCAATACCTTATCCATAGACTTCGCTATAGACTGAATGTTTGTAGTGATCAAATTCTACTTCCAATCACAGTTTCCAATATGAATAAGTAAATGTAAAGTTCCCTTAATAAAATTAAGCAAATAACATAAAAATGGACCTTGGTAAATGAAATATAAACTGAACTCTTATTCAAGATTTCATCTCCAGGAAGTCTTGTAATATCAATTTACTTCGGGATACAGTGTTAGCTACTTCTAGAAAAATGTAGAAGAACTCCATTCAGAGCTCTTTGATTTGATTAGTGCTTCTAGGCGGTGCTAACATTGCATATGATTTGAAAGTTACAAATGATGAATTGTACACTTGGGAATTAATGTGAAAGACTCCTTTGGTGATGTTTATTGTTAAGAAGTTAGGAGACTGCTTAAAGGAACACTAGCTGGACAAAGGCTGGGAGTGATGAACATCTGTACATTTGGTTGGGTCTGGCTTTGAGACAAAAGCTATTTGGCAATAGTCAATGCATACAATGTTACATCGTACTTTATCAAAATTACTTTACTATTTTTTTAATATTTATTCATTTATGCATGCAAAAGCTGGGGTACAGGCCAGCTTTTACAAACTTCCAGAGTGCGGTTGGTGAGAGGATTCACCAGAGACAGAGCTGGGACAGAATGGGCGGATTGACTGAAATACACTACTGAGGGGAGCAGTGGGTGAAGCTAGAGAGGTCTGCTGTGCCCTGTAGGTCCTCTCCCTGGCCAGAGATTGAACTTGCTGAGGCACAGCAGCGGCACTCAACCCACCGCACCACCAAGGAGGCCCCCAAACTTACTTTAATGGGAAAAAAGAAGTGAAACTTTGGATCACAAAGCTCTACGGAATTTGTAATATTTTTTATTGGTACCAGTCAATGATACTATATTTACTACTAGCAAGAAATATGGGTTTTGGGGTAAATTAATAATTATAAGTAATTCAAATACCAATTATAATAATTCCCTCTTTTTTCCACGCATTTACTGATGAATTTGGGCTTAAAAGTCAAGAATAAAGTTTTCTTCAATTTAAAATGGTATTTAATTATATTTATCCAAAATTGTGTTTATGCATTTGTATATTTTTCTTTCATAGTTTTTGCAATAGTATGCTGTATCTCTAAAAGATATGTAGTTCTTTTACGCTCCTTCCATAACATGCACATAAATGTGTTTAACCATGCCCCCCCCCCACCCACACTAATCACTCTTTCCATTTACTGTCAAGGTATATTTTCATCATAAAAATTTTAATGTAATTAGCCTGCTGCATTAATTTAAGTTTCCCATAACAAATTAGCACAGGTTGGCTAGCTTAAAACACCAGAAATTTGTTCTCTCACAGTTATATAAGATAGAAGTCCCCAAACCAACATATTCATAGATTTATTCTCTCTCCAAAAGCTCTAGTAGATCTTTTCTTGCATCTTCCTTGATTTTCCTAGGAAAGAAAAGCACTCTTTGAACACTGCTCCCTGTTGAACACTCTTCTAAGTCTTTTGCATTGGTTAGTCCTATTGCAGATATGCTTAAAACGTTAGCTGCAGATGTGATTAAATTGATAGAAATGAATCTATGTTGTAATACTTAACTTATAGTCTAGTATATTACTAGTCTAACTTTCTTCCTGTGTAAGAACAAATTTACTTTTAAGGTTTTCTTCTTTGGTGGGTAAAGCACTGAAATGTATTAAGCAAAGAAGACAGTTACATGCTCTGTTAGTTTTCTTTGTTAGTCTATAAATAATACATAGAATTTCAGAATGTAAAAAAAGACATTTCTTCAAAACATAAAAAGAATATTTCTCAGGTCCTCATATTTTATAAAAAATGAAAGTGGAAACAGTAATTTTAAAGTATGGTTTATTCTTATGGCTCAAGGAAAATTCTTCAAACTCTATTATATAGATAAAGCCAAAATAAAACAAAAATATATATTAATGAAATGTCTTACAAAAATAATAAACACGGGCCTCCCTGGTGGCGCAGTGGGTTAAGCAACGCACTATGAAGCAAACAGCAGCCACTGCAGCACGAGTTCGATCCCTGCTGCCGGCCAGGGAGGGG
>JAGFMF010011678.1:10539955-10612727 GCA_019455555.1 Galemys pyrenaicus | reverse complement strand
CTGCTCCCTGCTCTCTGTGGTGAATCCTCTCACCCCCCCACACCTCTGGCCTGTACCCCAGTGCTTGTGTGCATAAATAAATAAATCTTAAAAAAAATAATAAACATGTCACTAGATAAAAGTTGTTTTTAATTATTTCATAAACACTTTCTTTATATTGTTTATAGTGAATTGTAAGTTCAGTGAAATTAATGCCAGGAGAGTCTAATTTATATTAACCTTGTTATTCAGCAATCCATTAAGAATTATCAAATAAGTAGAAATTTATGTTTTAAGTCTTTGAAGCTGTCGCTTTCACTCAACATACATTTATCAAATGGTTACTATAAGTCAAATGCTTTTTGAATCTAGAAATGTTTTATTCAGTTTTTATTGGCTACTGTTATAAGCTATGCAAATTGCCCCTGTGAGTTTTATTATACTAAATTGGACAGACAATTGTCTATCATGTGTTTAGGAATAATCCTCAGTGTTTGCAGAGGTGCAGGAAAATAAAAACTTCCTGCCATATTTGAAGTTTAAACTGATTCAAAATTTGATAGTGAAATATGACAACATATATATAAATCTTCATAAATTATTTATATTTTTGGCATAGAACTCCCTTTAACAGAATTCCATCCTGAGCAAATAATCATAAATCTGTCCACATTTACATACAAAAGTTATTCTGAATCACTTTTTATAATATTGGAAGAAATAGATGGCTCAAAAGTCTAATTATTGACTACTAGGCAAATAAATGTTGATAAGAGCAAGACATCCAGTAGCTACTTAAAACTTTTTTTTTTTTATAATTTACTATGAGGACATTTAAAGTTATATGGGGAAGAATATCTAAATTATTAAGAAATGCACATCTTCATACAACTTATCTATATATCTATTTAAACAATTATTTATTTATGTATATAAGAGCTGAAGTATAGGCCAGAGGTGGGGGGAAGGGGGCTGAGAGAACACACCAGAGACAGAATGGGAAGAACAGGTGGATCTACTGAAGTACACTGCTGAGGGGAGCAGCGGGCAAGACAGGAGAGGTCTGCTGTGCCCTATGAGTCACCTCCTTGGCTAGGGATCTAACTCTGCTGTAGTTGCTGCAGATAGCTTCATAGTGCTGAGACTTAGCCCTCTGTGCCTGCAGGGACACCCATAAATTACATTTTTTTTTTAACAGAGTAGAAATAAATACCAATTGTGAACAGTGTTTGCTTATAAGTACTACTTATTAGCTTATTTCTTAACATGTACTTAGAGAACTATACAAATTAATTTTGAGATCAGATTTAATATTATATGAAATAACCTATAGGCAATTTAAATTGTGTTGTTCAAGATTAATGATAATTCTATTATTTCAGTTTAGGTATAACAATGGCTAACGTTTATTGTGAGTTTACTGTGGACAAATAACTTTGTTAATAAATTTAATATATTAGAACATTAATTTTTACTATCAACCCATGAACCTTGTGAGAAAAGAAGCAAAGCAGCTTATCAGAAATGACTAAAAGTTGCTAAATAATAGTATTACAATTTCAAATTTACTGTGGTATGTTGTTATTGCCAGTGTTATGATGGATAGTCTTTTTTTCTCTTTTCTGTTTTCAAAAGCTGTAGTTTCCCAGTATTCTTAGGGTGTGGTCAGGGATAGGAATGCTCCTCTAAGAGCATTAGGATTTAAACTGAAAAATTTTTTGTACTTCACATAGTATTTGAGAAGACTTTTCCCCAAGTACTTATTTTCCCTTTCAAAATACTTAAAATCATTTAGCATCCTCACCTGAATATACTGAAGGGATATATTTGAGACGCAGTTCCTTTTTAATTAAGTCTCACCTTTCCACATTCGTAAAGTTATATTTTATTATTTTGTTTTTGATGGTTTCTCTTAGGTGATTCAGGACATAGTGATCCTGGAAATCATGAATGAATAGTTATTTCTGACCCAATTCTAGAATACCAAATAAAATATAGCACAGTCACTTATATTTTACAGTTTAATGATTTAAAATAAAACAGATTGTAGATTGGTTTCCTTCTGAACCCTTGTACTAAAAATCTCCCAGAGAAAATCAGTCTAACTTAAAAATGCAAATAAGATATGCAGAGGGAAAAAAGACAAAGAGGAATCTTTTTTGAAGTAGTGCTCTGGAGAGCTAAGAACAACTCAAAAACAAGCCCACAGTTGGTATCTCCTGAAATGATGAGAGCTTTGAAGAAAGAGTTTAATATTGTATTTGCTATAGAATTTCCTTTCAATGTTTAAAAGAAAAAGAACAGCAAGGATTTGAATATACAAATAGACAATGGCCAGAAAATATATGAACATAGAACCCTGACCCACAATTTTCACAGCCTCCCTCTTAGGAAACCAAGCTGTGACCCTAAAACAATTAGTTCAGACAATCAGGGTCTTATCCATCAGGGCTCACCATTTTCCTATTGTAGCCACTTCCAACTCACAATCATTCCAGGAAAAGTCAAATATGTTCCCCAACTAGTTCTATAAATGCTGTGCTTAGCCTAAATCCAGGTTCCTCTTACACCAGCATCTAATCAGAACACATTTGAATTTGTTCACTGTAAGGCCTTTCTCCTTTGCGTCTCAGAGTCTCTACCAAATGCAAATGACAGTGGTTAACTCCCTTGCTCTCGCCAACTCTGAATAAAATAACTTTCCTGTATACCCACAGAAGGAAATAAGCACAAGACCTCAAGGACCCAGACAATGCAGACTGCCTCTTTGTGCTATAACCCACTTCTCAGCAGCTGATATTCATACTCCTTCAAATCTTCCACAGTTTGATAGACATTATTATCTCCTTGTTAAAATGTTTCAAAATATGATTATTTGCCATTAACTAAACATTCTGCCTACAGGAAGAAATGAGGATATATCTACCGTGTAAAAACCAGATGGCTACTTCTCAATTCTGCAAACATCAAATTTTGAAGTTCTCTTTTATATTTGAATATAAAACATGACCCATCCTTACCATTTACCACCTTCCAGAAATGGTTCTCAAATCCACAAGGAAGAAGTCTCTTGTAGTTGAAAGTAAACAAACCATTGATGCATCTTTGAAAAGAGATTCAATTGGACATTTTAATTACTATGGGACTAAACCTGTTCATATATAATAGAGGTTTATTTTTTGTGTAGTTTTACACTCACAAACTCTGACATAAAATTCTTGTTTTTGGAGAGGGGGACTTGCTTGTCTTTAATTAATAGGGGCGAGGGGTTGTAATTTCCAGAGAATACTTGATCTAGTCATTTCAATCATTGTAAACAAAGGATGACTAAAAGATGGTTGCTGTTTGGTCTTTCTAGGATCACTCATCTAGTTTAAAATTGCATCTGTGAGAATAGACTTCTAATTATAAATTCCAAAAAAAATCTGTATATTTAAAAAACATTCCCGAGACCAGGTCCTTCTCTAACATTTGTATGATTGGGCTAAGGACACACATGTAGGTCTGTAGCTTGCAGCTCCACTTCTCCAACCCCCAGTTGTGTTCCACAAGAGCAAGAACCCTGCATTTCATCACAGAGAAAACAAAGGAGTGTGACTTCTACACGTTACGTTCCCAAAACCTCCAGGCCTAATAAACACTTGGTCAACCCACTTAGACAAGCCTAAAGCTTTTGGCACAAGTACTGAGAATGTGATCTCAATAAGAAGATGAGACTAGACAAAAGGCTCATGAAGGGATTTGAATATAGTCTTATGGTTGTTGAGCAAGGAATTTCATGTATTATGAATTATATATATATAATGTGATCTTGAAGTGGCATGAATTCTGGATGATTCAGTTCCCTTCATCATTTGAACTCTTTGCCCCAAGGGTTTGAATATCATGCTGTAAAGTATGACTAAAGACATAAGATGTTGATGTGAGGATATTACATCCCAAAATAGTTCACCATATTATCTAATTTTGCTATCAGACAAATTTCGCCTAGACAAGTTTCATACCCAGTATGCAAGAAGGTCTAGATTCTCTGCAATGGTAAAACCCACACCCCAGATTGCATATTATTATTTTTTAAATCTATTCGGCATGGAGCTAATGATATAGTAATATTTCAGTAACCTTTGTTCAGCCACTAACTGCAGTTATAAATTCTTTTTTTTAATCCATCAACAATGCAGCTTTGATATAGTCCTTCCTTATTGTTTCTGATTTTCTGCCTGACTTGAGAATCCTATAATATAAAGACCTGCACATTCAGTTTGGTTTCTTGCCAATGTACTTACCACCTCTTTTGCCTGTATTACTCATCTCTCCATTCACCTCTGTCACCAAATGCTAATTCTACTGGTTCTTTTTAACCAAATATTTTTGATCAAAAACAATAGATGAATCCAGTAATGGAGAAGGTAAATACTGTGTAGAGTAGAAGTCTTAAACATGATGCACTCATGAAAAATATAGCAAATAGTACCTTTCCCTGCTATATGTTGCTGTAATTTGATACTGTTTGTTTGTTTCAAGTAACTAAATCACAGTTTGGAAGTAGTCATTTAAAATTTCTGATTAGTGATGAAGGACTCAGGACTAAAATTATGATGTAAAAATAATATATTTTTGTAGTTAACACCTTTATTTAGATTATGAGTTAAAAATATGTCATTCTACCAAATATATGTAATGATATACATAAAGATATATCTATGTATAGAGATATATACATATAGATTTATGTGTACATGTTTATGCTTACATGTATCTATAAATATGTGCATATATACATACTATGCTATCTGATGATGTGAATATTAATAGGATTATTGGTATCAAGGACAAAATGTATAAGAGTACATATAAAATTCAATCACTATGCATAATATTAATAGAAAAGAAGGAATGATATAAAGTGATGCTTTAAAAAATAATTTTTCAGCACAGTTTTATGATTATTATTATCACTTTACATGAATTTCATTATAAATTTAGTAAACAATGAGGGTTTTCCAGCAATGGGTTAGTGAATTCTGGAGTTTGTCCACTTAAATAATTTTATAAGACAGAAGTGGACATTGACAACATTGAATAAAGTGACACTTTGAATGAATCATAAAAATGAATAATTTTTTAAAGATTGTATTTATTTATGTATACAAGAGCTGGGGGACTGACCAGAGGCGCAGGGCAGGCAGGGTGGGGCTGATGAGAGGATTCAACAGAGACAGAGTGGGGAGAAGAACAGGCAGATAGACTGAAGTACATTGCTTAGGGGAGCAGCGAGTGAGACAGGGCAGGAGAGGTCTGCTGTGCCATGTGGGTCCCTTCCCTGGCCTGGGATTAAACTTGAACTGCAGTGGCTGTGGAAGCACCACAGTAAGGTGTTCAACCTCTTGCACCTCGGGGGAGGCCCAAAATGGATGAATCTTTTAATAAAATACGACTGTTTGCATAGTCTATATTCAGGCACATAAGTAATTAACAACAGAATTACTTTACAAACAATAATTTTCAAGATGATATATATATATTACCAAAACATGTTTTAGCATATTTTATGTATTGCAGGACATCACAAACTAGAACCAATTTAATGGAATGTATATGGCAGTATATGCTTCTTTCCTATTCAACGAATCATATATATAGCCAAAGGTATCAGATAAATTAACCCACACACTTTAGAAATGTTATATAGCTAATGTTGCAAGGCAGAAATTTAATACCTTGAAAAGTTGAAATAGCATTCTTTTTATCATCACAGCATAAATGTACAAGACAAATATTGTGATTCAGTTTCCTGGGGAAAAAAAGTTAGCTTGATTCTATTTTTTTCACAGATCTTGAGAAATACATTCAAACTTTGCAGATGATGTCAATTGATAAATTAACTTGCTATTTATATTTAACATTTTTCAATATTTTTTTCTGCATTTTTTCTACCTTAGGAATTAATGCATGCAAATCAACCTATTCATTCAGTTAAGCTTACAAACATGGGATCTTGCTGCAGAAGAACAACAAGTTTGTCTTTTATTTTTGATGCTCTAGGGTACCTTCACAACTCCCAAGAGCTAATCTTAAGAATGTATGGTCCAATTAAGATATATGAAAATAATTTTATATTTGTTACATGTTTTCTGGAAATTTCCCTTGTGAATATTTTTCAACTATGGAGCAACAGATTTGTTCAGAATAAAACCATAATAAATATTAGCTTTAATAGAAGCATTGATCCAAGAATGTGAACACTGTAAAAGAAAATATAAAATCGTTTATGACAAATTATACTGGGTATTACACCACAATCAACATTTCCTTCTTAAACCATATATCTACACTTATTGTCTTTATTTCTATCTATCCATCATCTATCTGTCTAATATGTAGTTTAGAAATAGCAAGTAAATGTAATGCTCACTTTACATGGTAAATCTGTAGTATATTCACTTAATTTGGGAACCAAATTCACACTGGCTTAGGTGTTTATAAGCAATATGTTGAAACAAGAAAAAATAGCAAATATTTCAAATATCATATACTAAATTATGCTGCCTACTTGCAACAAAAAAAAAAATGATTCATAGGTTGAAAGCTAACCTCCACTGTGACAGTGTTTGAGAGTGTCTTAAAAAGATAATTAGGGTAAATGACATCACAAGCATGAGGCTCTAACTCAACTGGACTAGTCTTGTAATAAGAGGTCAGGAATGAGAGCACAAGAAGAAGGCCATCTGTAAGTCAAGATGAGAGAGCTCTCCAGAAACCACCGTTTCAGCTCCTTCATTGTGAAAGTTCATCATCCAGATCTATAAACAAATATATTCCTCTTGTATAAGTCACCCAGACAGTAGTATTTTATTATAGTAGCCCAAGCAAACAAATATGTCAAGTAATATTTGATCTTTCATTTGCATATTTTCCTTTGGGGAAATAGATTGTATAGCTTCCAATGTCATGACTCCTTCGATTGTTTTCTTTCCTCTGATTCCTTAGCTAATACCTAGCATATGCAGTTCTATATAAAAATACTCCTTACCTGTATGAAAATGTTCTAACCAAGTCTTATATCTATCAGTTGAAAATAACATTTTTCCCTAGGTTTTGAAAACAATGACAGGTTTCTAAAACCAATTGCTTCTCTTTTAATATCACTTAATTTAAAAATTCATGATATATCTTCAATTTAAAAATTAAACATTGCATAGCATGTTTAAGCTATCTGTGTAAGAATGTTTACTTTTATAAAGTAGAGGTAATAAATTTGATTTCACTTAAATGCAGAACTTGTATTTACAGTGGTTACATATAAGGATTTATTTTTTGTCTTTTGCAGCCATTAAACTTTGCTTCTTACAAGGATAGTGAAGCTATTAATTAATATCATTTTACCAATAATTTTCCATATGCTTCTTATTTTCATTGACAATAAGTAATTTAATTAGGTGGATTTCATTATTGTATTAAGGACTAGAAACTCAGAATCCCAAGTTATATAACAGCTGCCAGGATTCCTTTTTAATGACTTTTCAACATAAGGTCATATAGTGAGTTGCATGATTTTTGTGTCCAAATGCCTTATTATTCAGAGTATTGCAATAAAAAATGAATCTTTTTTCTCTTCAATTTATTGGATTATGAATCAAAAACAATTAATTAATTCTCTTATTTCTGGAATTTATAGCCAAAGAAATTTCTTAAAAAATATTTTTTGTTACTGTATGTATTGTGACAACTATAACATTTTCTCTAGAATACCCAATAAAAACCTCTCCTGAGAGGCAATTTTTCTCTAGAGACTGTACGTTAGCTATAGTCTCTTAAAAATTCAGCACATCATTCATTCTTTAGTATAGCTGGACATCTTATTGCTTATTCTATAAGTAAGAGAAGAGCTTGCATATGAAGTATTAATAGTCTCGAATAAGGAGTCTTAAAAAATTATAGAGGAAGTCAGCATTAGACTTGGGTTCTAATATATAAACTGCATATTTTAATTTATAGTTAAATTATAAATTAACTGAGGAAGCATAAATACATTATAATTTATATAAAAATAGGGAATTTGAACTCAGAAAACATAAGTAAATTTAAAAACACAAACAGCTGAAGACCAATATAGATGAATATTTGTAAAAAGGACTCATTAAAATTTAATTTGCAAATTAACCTTGTAATCTAATCTCCCTGCGGAGATACAATGCCCTCTAATACCCTGTGCATTACAAGGAGAACATAAGAAGAAAACTATGCATCTAACCTTATTGAATATTTAGATACTGCTCTGAAGAAGTTGTGAGTTCTATAGTTCAACACCTTGATGACTATGTCAAGGTCACCACACAATATGATCTCACCCCTTCTTTCACTTTGTCCCGTTGATGCCAAATCTGTCAATAATGGTTGAGTAACTTCTATCCAGTCCTTGGGACTTAGCCAAGTCATCATGTTTTCTGATTTACTAATTTTCATTTTCTTGTTGCAATTATCAGTCACCCAGTATACATCTCTTCATAGGAAAATATGGGGAAAAAATGTTCATACTAAAAAACATACTCAACATTCTTTCCAAAGTCATCTGCATCAACTCGTTATTTTTCTTCTCATTGATTAGCAAAAAGCTACATTTTACCATTTTCAAATGATGCACATTGGTAATAAATGATCTAGAACTCTTGGGACCATATTACTTAGTTAATGTTTGTCAACAACTTGAAACACTCTATTTTACCATTTCTGAATGTTCCAGATTTTGCCCTTGGCAAGCTGAGTTTTTCGTTGTTGAATTCACTTGGGGGAGAATTTCTTAATGCTTCTCCTTTTTTCTTTTTTCACTCTCTTTCCCTGGGTGATCTAATTTGTTTTCTTTGCCTTAAATATAATGTAAGTGTTGACCCACACATTCATATTCATGTGTAATTTCTCTACTAGACTTCAGACATATTAATCTAACTGTCCTCAATTCTAGTCTTAATCTCTTCTACACAATTCTCTGTAGAATAACAAGCTTCATTATTTAAAAAATATTCATCACATTTTATAACTCCAGTAATTTGCAACCTTCAATAACTTTTCATTGCAACCTGAATAAAACCTAGTTTTGAAGAGGACTTTTGTGACTTTGCTCTTTCCTTCACTTTCCTGTCTGAATTCATTCCTTGCCACTCCCTTGCTCACCACGATCAATTCTAACCATGCAAAGTTTCTTTAGTTCTAGTTCTTTTCATATAAGATTTTTCTCATGTGCTATATACTCTTTGCCTTAAATTTTCTCCCACTTGTCCTTAATAGAGTAGAGAAGTCAACTGTGACTTGTAAATAAGTAAGTTCTGGAGAGCTAATGCACAGCATTGTGATTATAGCCAGCAATACTGCTTTATAACCTTCGAAGTCACCAGCAGACTATATCTCACTTCTTCTTCCCCAAAAAGTAATAAAATAAAATGAAAAAAAATTATGTGACATGATAGATTTTTTAGTTAACTCTAAAGTAATAACCACATTTAAGTGTGTAATTGTATCCAACACATTTTATAGCTTAAGATTAAACAGTTATTGAAACAGGGGACTGAGGACGCACTGAGACGGGGGCAGAGGAGACTCCGAGGCCAGAGAGCTCCTAAAAAGCCCCTAAAGGCCAAAAGGCCACAAACCAGAGTCAAGGGCTATAGCAACAGAGACCATAGCCTATCAGAGGACAGTGCCCGATACAGGTCACTGACTATGGGTTCTCACCTGCACGCACAATTGCAAGGGACCTCAGGCTACAGGAACAACAACCATGAGGTTTATTTACAAATGGGGGAAACAAGAATAATGCTTACGTATCCACAAGAGGCTGGCTGCTTCATGCGGACAGCATCAGTGTTGGCAGTCACCGGTCACTAGTTCTAGGCAGCACTGTCCAGTACCAATGACCACTACGGGCCTGCAGAGTCAATAATCCAGTGTTACAGCTCTTGTGAGTTGTTGGTTTATACCACCAACAAACAGTTCTTTGAGACACCAGGCCCAGGACATTTGGTCCAATCCCCAATGCTCCCTTTGCCCCCCACCCCCAGTCTGATTGGTCTATTTTCCAATCCTGCACACTATTGGTCCATTTTGCCCTGTTCCAGAATTCAGGAAGTGTAATTTACAAGAGGGGCTCTGCTAACACTGACTTGTGGTGAGAGGCAGAGTCCTGGTATCAATCAACTCATAGCTCACACCCAATCGTTTCATTCCACGATCCAGGCAGCACACTGCTCCATAAAAGGTTTCTGAGGAATGATTGCCTTACTAACTTGCAGGGGAGCCAGAGACCACTCCTGCTGGCTGCAGCCCAGTGACATTTTGTCAATTACACCTCAATTTCAAAGAGTCAATTTTTAAATGTAGCTGTTATCTGATCCGCTGAAGCTGATCTTTATTTTCACAGGTTTTTCACTAACTTTATATCACATATAACAACTTTTTATTATATAAATAGAATTTACTCACTCAGATGTTAATTCCTGACTTCCCGTTAGTTTATGATCTAAGGCTTGTAAAAATAAACATTCTGTCTTTCATTGTCCCCAAGTGCTTGTCTCAGTGCCTCATATATACTGATCATGCAATCTCTGTTAGTCCAGTGAGTGAAAGTGTAAAACAAACTTCTCTCACTGGACAATAAAATGGCACTAGGTTACTTGATTCATTTAATACAAATTAAAGCAATGTCACCATTCTAAGAGAACTTAGAAAGGGATTGGATATTTAAGATAATTCTAAATACTATCATAATTCAATCATTACTTTATCTCAAATGTTTATAGAGTATCTACTCAGATGTACTGGGTGTAAAACTATAAACAGAACAAGGCCATGCCATCAGTTTAATATAAAACACACAAAAATAAGCACTTATCTTAAATTGTACTATATAGTACAATATAAAGTTGGTATATTAAAATTTTTACAAGCCTCTTGATAATCACATAAATTTGCAGGCCAACTATAGATGAAATAATCCAGGAAGGGACAGTCTAGCAAAAGAAATGGAAGGTAGATTTGACAGGAAATAAAAGAACTGCTTTTATACAGAAGAAAGAAGCCACAAAAAGACAAGAACCATGAAAAATCACAATAGATCACAAGAACACTGAGCAATCTTGTTTTGCTTTGGTAAAGTGAAGGTTTTGCATGTGTATATATGAACATGGGTTGTGTTTCTGCATTGTGTGTGTGTGTGTGTGTCTGAACTGAAGCAGTGGTCAGTGATGATTGGTGATATATCCTCGTGATCCTAAATGGTTTGTGAGCCAGGTTGAAAATCTTGAATTTTATTCCTTAAATAATGAACAGGCACAGAGGTATTTGCAACCTGCTGAGCTTAATAAAATATAACTACTAAAAACAACTATTATATGTAGATTTTCAGATACAGAAGAACCTCCAAACAGAGTGTTGAGAAAAGTGCAGTACCTGGAAATACTCCCACTTCTTCTACCAAGTAGAACCCACAAAAATGCCTGAGGTTCTCTCCAAAGCAGAGACTGAATAACAGTTTTTAGATTGGTATATTAAGGAAGCTATTTTATGAAGCAAACATCAGAGACAAAGAAACCAAAACACTCGGTGCAAGGATTTGTTGGCAAACAGCAGGTGCCCAGTGCTCAATCTCACAGAAGGTCTAAGGAGCATTAAGCAGCTCAATACTGTTTGCCCAGGGGACAATCAGGGAAGCATTTATCCATCGGCTTCTCTCCCCCATTGGTCAAGGGTGGTCACTGGAGTGTTAGCGCTGCTCCACTTGTTGGCTGCACACGCCACAATAGTTAAAGATTCCTGCAGATGTTTCACAAGGCAGCATCGGAAAGACTGGCCAGGACCGGAGGTAATTACCGAGATACTGAATGCAGGCCTCGGAAGAGGCCAAGTCAGGTCTCAGCTTCCTGAAACTGATCAAAACTGCTGAGAACTGTTTGCTAGAGCAGCAGCAAACAAGAGGTATGCTGTGCTGTGCTCCCACATACCGAGCGATATCTTAAGAGGTCATTTTAAAAGACCCCTTTATTTCCATACCAGCAGGATGGCTGGTAGAAATTTTACAGATAAGACAACTTAGTGACTGAGGATTTCACTTATTCAACAATTGCTGACACAGACTCACATACACTCACTTTTTGTCTCCTAAGCACACTGTCACAGCAATTTGGATACAGATTGCAACTTGCTGGCAAAGTGAAACTCAAGCTGTCTTTCCCCAACTCAATACTAACCTTGGCCTCACTGAGGGGTTCTGGCTGGAAAATACCGATCCCCTGAAGCATGTTTCCGGTGCTGATTTCACATCAACAAATGATCTTTCAGCCAGGACATGAGCTCCGCTTCCTTCCTCTAATGCATTTTCATTTTAATCTTTTTGCTAGAATCATCAACATGTCTGCCAGTTAGTGTTTAAGAAAATGTTTGTCAAGATCTCTAAAGTTATTTCAATTTCTTTCCTTTCCCTTTGGAAGGAAAATGACAATTTTTTGAACTATGAAAAGGAGAGCAAATTCATGTAGAGGGCAGTTCCTGAGAGAGCTGATGAGACTAATCTTCCTTGAATGTTCATGACTCTTTTTAACAAGGACTGAAAACATTCTCTTTTCAAATGGATTTTTTTAATTATTGAAATAGCCTATTTAGTTGGGTGGTAATTCAGATGCTTGTAACTTTCTTGGTTTTCAAGCTTATAGTGAAGCCTATTTATCCTTTGAAACAGTATTTCCTCATTGCATGAGAGAGAGAGCGATTACAACACATAGATTACAACAAAGTAAAACAAAATCTGTTTACAGATTGAAAATAAAATCGAGCAGTAGGACGTCTGATTATATATTCTTTATTTTACTAGCTACAGGATTTCTAGATATGCTACGTTGTTACAACTACAAAAATAAGTAGCAATAGTAAAAAATAATAACTCTCATTTAACTGTTATCTAGAAAGCATACCAAATCAGAGAACAGCTGCCAGAATTTTTCTTACTTTAAGACTATTTCATTTATTAAAAATGTCATAAAATTAGTTATGGCCAATGCAGTCAAAGTTGCACTGCTCCTGTCATTGGAGAAATTGTGCAAAAAATAAATAAAATTTAAAGAGCAGTACATTTTACACTTGACTACCATTCAACTACTGCCAAGCCATCAGTTGTGCACTATTTATAACTTTTAATGCAATCGATTTAATGTAGTGCAATTCTAGTTATTTTTGGAGTTTATGCCATATTCAGTATAACACACTATTCCTCTCCCTCCCTTCCTTTTTTCTCTTTCTCAGAAAGGATCAAAAGCACAACAAGTATATTCAAAGAAGAGCTGTTTGAATGTGTCACCTTAAAGCCTTGCAACTCCCACAGTGGATAACCTCCGATTTCACTTCACTGACATGGAAGCATAAATTGAGTCTTTTTACATTCTTCAAAAGAATTCTAACAGCTTTCTTTTTAACTTTGATTCTTCACATTTGTAGTTGGTTTTAGAAGGAACCTAAAGGAAGAGCACAAGTCCTGCATTCTAGAAAATGCTTAGAAGAGATTATAAGGAAATTTATATTATATTTTAAAAAATGGAATATATTCTCAAAGTAGAAATATATAATATATGATTATAAATATATAATCATATTTGGATTTAAAATCATATATTGTCATGAGGATCGCAACCATACATTTTTAAAAATTAAATATTGAGTAGATTAAGTGAAGGGATATTCCTCTAAATTGCATGTCTTTGCCATCACCACAAGATTTACATCACTACAAGATTTACAGAAGTAATGACATTCAGAAAAGTGATTGACTTTGTCTGCTTTCTGTCATCAATTCTTTTCTTTGACCGCTCCATCAGTCAGTTTTATTTAAAGCTCAGAAAGTAATACTAACCTACATGAGCTAGCACTGTAAAAGAATGATCTCTCTATAAACACCCCTGAATATAGTGAGCACATAGCCATTACTTATGTAATTTTGGCCATTAATCCAACTTAATTAAATGATTTAGGACCAAACTGTATGAGTTATCTACCTGCACTAAATGGATGGCCTGATCAAAACTGTCTACTTTCATTGTGCAATTTCAAATGTTCATGTGGTATTCATTAAAAAAAATAAGATAATATTTTAAATTTTTACTGTATGCCAATCATAGTTATAAATAGATTAAAAGTTGCCACAAATTAAAACAGGTGGAGTACACAACCTGCATGTCTTTGATAGTGTCTTTTACTCATCTTAACCTATTCATGAAAGGTGCATGCACCTCTTAAGTTTATGCACAAAGTTTTTAATTAATAAATCAGATAAATCTTTTAATCTCCAAATGTCTAGTCATTTTCGTGAACGTATTATTCAAGCTTTCTGAATATGTACCTTCACTTGTAAAATTTCTGTGTAGGATTATGTGTCTGATACTAACTTCCTAGTACCAGGTAAGAATATTCAATATCCTAATCATTTAGTAAATAGTCAAAAATTAGAAGCACTATTATACTTATTTCAGTTCATTGTTTCATTTGTTTATTCATTATTTTAAGGGGCCACCTATTTAAACTTAATAATATGGTCTTTCTTCAAACTTAACTATTTGAAATGTATATATGGTTTTTGAAATACTTTTAATTTGTAAAGGAAAATCATGTACATTTTCACAGTAGTTATTTGATGGAAGTGCTTAAATAAGCTGTTAATAGGAATAATATCTACAACTGTCTCTTCTCCTGCTTTTTAGAGTGCCACTTCCTTTGTAGAATATTTACTTAATGTCTTCTCATGTTTACTCTTCTGTTTGAGGTTATTCAATTCAGTTAGCCTTATAGTCACTTGTGGGAAAAGAAAGCTACCATATTTCTTTGGCTTCTTTTTAACTAACAGCTATTGTGAAGTAAATGTAATAGCATGCCAAGAGATATCTGGATATTAGAATTCAAGTTGTGAACACTCTATGTAAAATGATAATACTATTAATTGTTTTGATGTGTTATAAGTACTTCTGCCAGAAGTCACTCATATTTGTGGGAATCACCTAAGTTTCCTGAAGGCAACTGTTTTTAAAGGCTGATATATTCAAAATTTTGCATACTGCCACATATTTTTGTTTTAAAAATATCAACAAGTAAATTATTTACTATAATTCAAGTGATTTGTGTTTGTTATATCAAACTATTTGGGAGTGGAAATATTAGTAAACTTTTCTTGTTAATAAAATAGTGTCATGGTAATCTGTAAACTCAGCTATGTATATATTATTGAATGACTAGAAATTTTATTTGGAACTTATTAAAATTAGATTGAAGACTGGAGGATAGACTTTTACCCAGAGGCACATGGAATATAAAATACAGAAAATATATTTGGCTTTCCAAGTGACTTAGCATTGACCAGTATATTAGGACATGTAGACATGATGATGAGTTCAGAAGAGTTAGACTTCCTGTTTTGTTTTGTTTCTTAGTTGAGATTTTTTATCTTTTGGCACACCAGCATGAACAGGTGTCACTAAATGCACAGAGACATGTGGCGCCAACGTCGCAAGTCTATCTGAAAAGAGACTTCCCTGCACTTTTCCAATTTCACAGATGTCATAAGGAAAATTCTGCAAGATGTCTTTCTTAAACTCAGTATTACCTGGCACCTCAAACTCTGCCACTGCTGCCAAGGGTCCTACCGATCCTCGAGTCGGCAATGTGCCATGCAAACAGATGGGCACAAATAGAAGATATCAGAATGTAAATCCTAAAGGTGAAATGTATGTGTCTAAGAGTTGTCATCTTAGGTGGGCACTTAGACATCAAATGAAGATTACATGTAAAGAAATCAAATTTAGAAAAATATATATACAATTACTTTCTGTATGAAACAATCTGATTGCTACCAGTTACCCTGAGTCTCAGAAAAGTTAACAACATTCATGTCTCCCCATTAATTTTAATTAATTATTTTACTGAGGAGCTCCTTGATTATTAGACAGTAACTTCTTGTTCTCTCTTCCATCTGTCTTATCATTGTTGCTCTGCTTGACTTCACAAAGCTTAATATCAACAAAATCATTCTTCTACACAAATGCTGCTTCTTGTGTTTGTAATATATTTTAAACATTTTCAATTAGATAGAATGTCCCAACAGACAGAAACTCGTTCTATGTATGACTTTGCAATCTCCTGACACAACCTCATTTTTTTGTAACCATTCTCCCCTCTGAGTTCGCTTACTGTTTTATGTTGGTGCTGTTGCTTGTAACATCTTTCCTGTCCTTTAGATGCAGCTCCCATGCTATTTTTCTTGGCTAAAATAAATCATTTTTCTCTTTTTCATTGTATATTAAAAAACTTAGAATATCAAAAATTATTCTTACTTTACTCTGCTTTGTATTACAAGCATTTTTAGTATACCTCTTTCTCTGAAGTCAAAGGATAATTGTAATCCAGCTGGGAAATTGTTTAGTTAAATTTAATAGTTCTAAAACTTTTATTTTGTTAGATTGTTGTTATATTTTAATTATTCTTTGTGGGAAACCTCAAAGATTCTCAAACATGGAATTTAAGGATTTTAAGACTGTATCCAAAGATTTTACAAGCACACATCAATTTGAATTAGCATCCAAACTGATTAAGAGCTAAAATGCAATCAAATGCACCATAATGACAATGAATTTTAGCTGGATCATTAAATATTTGCTTGACTTTTAACATAAAATTGAAGACATGCAAGTTAAGAAAAAGGAAGATATTTATGAAATAACAATAATATAAAGGAACAACTTAACACTCCCTGGTATTCATAGCAAGCTATTCAAAAGAAGAAAAATCAAATAGCCTCCCACATAAACTAATTAATTGTCTTCAAAATATTGTTCACTCTTTATATATTTGCAGCTACATTTTCCAATATGAAATAAAAGAATTCTATTTATTGCTTTCATGCATATTTTATATATGTATATGTGTATGCATACACATACATATATGGTATCTCATGAACTTTCACAATAAACAAAGAGGTGGATAGTTCTTCTCCATGTTACAGTTTTAGAAATAGCATAATAACTGAGTATATATCATAGTGAAGTTTATACACTATGCTGCCTCTTCATAAAATCTAGTCTCTAATCTCCAAACTAATTTTAATAATTTTCTAAAGAAATTGTCAGCCTTGCAATATTTTAAAGCTGTATTTTTATATTGTCTCCAGTCATTGTTACTGATAAAATACCTGTAGATCTTTTCTAATATGTGTCCCAAAATTAAGCAAGCTTGAATATCAAAATATCAATCGGGTGTTGTTTTCAGCCTATATATTGATTCTATGGAATTCTTTGCAAAAGTAGGAGATGAACTGTCATTTTAGTGGATCATTATTAGAAGAATTATAGTTCAAAATCATTGATTGCAAAGCATCTCTAAAATCTTGTTAAAACTTAGAGATAAATTTATCATCCATTTTATCATTCATAAATAACCCAAATAATTAATTTCTTCCCACATGCTTGGCCCTAGGAATAGAAAAATGATTACAATACTTAACCTTAAGGAGATTCTGGTTTTGTAGATAAGGTAAAATAGATATGAACTGTGGATAGATTTATCTTATATAAAATAGAAATGCCATAAAATTTTAAATTGGATGAAATATATATTTTACGATTTATTTTGTTTATTTATGCATACAAGAACTGATGTAGGCCAGAGGTGGGGGGTTGAGAGGATTTACCAGAGACAGAGTGGGGAGCAGAACAGGCAGATTGATTGAAATACACTGCTGAGGGGAGCAGCGGGCGAGACAAGAGAGATCTGCTATGCCATGTGGGTCACCTCCCTGGCTGGGGATCTAATTCACGCTTCAATGGCTGCCACTGATTACTTAAAAGTGCTGTGACATAACTCCTTGCACCACTAGGAAGGCCCAGATTAAATGAAATGTTAGAGATCTATGTCTTAGGACTATGGGACCAGTAGCAGTGTGGATGATGATTGCAGGACAAATTGAAGTTTATGTCTGTATACTAAGGATTTTAAACCATCTTTTAGGTAAGTAAAACCTGAGTGAAATTTTCTCAATAAGTAATGGTTATTTGAATATGTAAGTGAAAAGAAAGAAGAAAGTGCTTACTAACTAGATTATAAATTTTAGTTGTAAAAATCCTAACTTAGGTGCCATGTAAGTTAATAGCCATATTTTGTAGGTGAAAAACAGAAGCTCAGAATGGTAAGGAGAAATGCATTTTAAGAAAGACCTAAGTAGTGGCTAAAATATGATTTGGAGCCCCATAATATGATTGCTTCTCACAAGCCACCCTAGTCATTCAATCTAGCCATATATATATATAATTTGTAATCAGGGGAAAATGCAACCATAAAATTCCTTTAGGAGAGTTTACAGAGTGAAAAATTCAAAATTACACACAATTTAGAGTTTCAGCTAAAATCAAATGTATATTAATTATTTAAAAACTCAACACCTGAGTTCAGATGATTTTTGGTGTCTGTTAATATCATTTTTGCAATTAAACTATGAATGAGTAATTAGTTTAGAATGAATATAAATGTCCTGAAGATTTTAGGTGTAGCTATCAACAGTCTTTCCAAATTGGAATAAGCATAGGGTATTAACTCAGAATGTGCTATATCAATGGTACAAGCTATTATTACTTGCATTTGACAGAGTTGTAGGCAAGTGAAAGGAAGTGGAAAGTGTGAGGGGAGGCAGTGTTCAGGTAGGCTTGGAATGGAGCTGGGCAGCATGTAAAGCTAAGAACATGAACGAAACTGGAGAAACACTATATAAATGATATGGAGAGGCTGCATGATGTTTTGTGGAGGGAGAGAGACAGCAATGAGGGAATTGGGGCCTCCCTGGTGGCACAGTGGTTAATCACCACATTATGAAGCAGCACAAGTTCATCCCTGGCCAGGGAGTGGACCCACATGGTGCAACAGACCTCTCCTGTCTCGCCCGCCTGCTGCTCCCCTCAGCAATGTATTTCAGATCTGCCTGTTCTGCTCCACACTCTGTCTCTGGTGAATCACTCACTCCCACACCTCTGGTCTATACTCAAGTTCTTGTATGCATAAAATAAATCTTAAAAAAACAAACCAAAAAACAGTGAGGGAACTGGCAATTAATTATTCTCCAGTTCTTAAAACTTTTGTGCCAACTGCTCAGAGATTCCTGAGTTAGCTGAGTCAGAATTCAATTTACATATAAGATTTGACAACCTAGGGAACCTAGAAGCCTCCCTGATTGTGCAAGGGTTGGGTCTCAGCACTACTGAGGCAATCCACAGCCACTGCAGCACATTGATTCCCGGCCAGGGAGCTGATCCACATGGTGCAGCAGACCTCTCCTGTCTCACCTGCTCTCCCCTCAGCAGTGTATCTTAGTACATCTTCCTGTTATGCCCGCCACTCTGTCTCTGGTGTGTCTTCTCACCCTGTCACACACCTCTGGCTTGTGTCCCTGCTCTTCTATGCATAAAAATAAATAAATCTTAAAAAAAAGATTTGGCAACTTTCTATTTTTATATTTTGTTAAAAATACTAAAAACAAGTAGGTGATAGCATCGTTTCTTTTATTTTACCAGTATATTGGATGCTCTTTAGATTTGAATATTTTTCTGTCATCAGAAATTAAGACAGAGATAGTGAAAAATCTTTAACAATACACTTCCTTTGTTGTTATTTTATCTTATTTTGGGCAATACAATCCTGACATTTTCTTGGAAATTACAATTATTATTGATTTGTGTTTGCTTTTTTCTCTACATTTATATTGGTTTACTAATTCTACTACTGTTGAAAAGTTCAATGTTAAAAAATTTAGGTAGACACTTGTCACCTTGTCTTTTTCCTATTAAATGTTCATAGGAAGTTTTGTTTCATTTTCTCACTAATGTTTTCATATTTTCCTTCAAGTTACCTCTATAGTCTAAGTCATATTCTACTACAAATACTTTTAGGTAAAAATTATCTTTCCATTAATCTTTAGGTGACAATTGGATGTAATTGATGAATAGTATAACTTAGAAGATGCATGAATCTTTCCATTTCAAATAAAGTGATAGATGATAAACTCAATTTAACACATAGTATTTTTTTCTCCTTTACTTTAATGTTCTTCCTTACATGCAGGAGAAAGAATGGTTTCTTTATATTTGCTGATATACACTAGATACACACACAATAACTAAATAATTCTCATATTAAAATCTCCCTATCACCACCAACTTTTAATTTTTATTTTTCATCAGTTTTTAACTTTAATTTGTATTTACTTTTCATATTTTAAGTTTTATAAAGAACATTTTAATTTAAATTATTTTCTTTTTGCAAAATGTAACTTATTTAATACTAAATAAAAAGTTTTACTTACCTACTTTGAAATACTTTGAGGCTGTGTGTAAGATTGTGGCTTTAGGTTTTCAAATAAGTGACCCCAAATGAGCCAAATCTAAATTATCAATTATCATGTAGCTTATTTTAAAAAAAAATGTTTATTCTTACATTAATGATATATTTTGTTCAGAGTGCTTTTGTCATTTATAGATAATCTTAATCACTGATCTCCTCTTCATTTAAAATCCCTAACTGTAGTTATCATCGATGACACAAAATGTTGTGATTATTGTACTTTAAATAAAATGTTTTGGCATAAATCAGCCTCACCTCAAAGGAAACAAAATTCATCTCATGAAATATAATTGGTTTTGATTTATTGCCTAGTAGTTATTCAATGATACCTTCAGCATAACACATTCTAAATTTAATTTGTTTCTTTTGATCTATCTCTCAATGACAAGTTGAGAGCAAAGTATTAAAACCTCCTAATAGTATTACGATGACTTATTTATGGTAAATTCATAACTTACTTTACAACCACAAATCTTGGCAAAATCTGAATGGATATTAACCATACTACATTTATGAATTATTGAACTTTATGTATGAAAGTTATCAGTCTTTAAGATAACTATCAATTTCAAACATACTTGTCCTCAAGGTTGACAACATAGTTTGTTTTATCCTTGCTTAATGACACACCCAAATCCCATCTTGAAAACCTCCTGGTGTCTTAATGAGCCCTCCACTGTAGTGGGGACTCAGCATGATGACTGGTCAAAACCTATTTAGATTATGCACAAAAATACTCTCCATTTTGGATACTTAAGAGTGGGGATTAAACTGCTTATCTAAACAAAATATGGGGATGAGAAAAAATGTGACATGAGCACACTAAATAATTATGAAAATTTTAAGTTGCCACAAAGTTTAAATATTAGAATAAACCTTCTAGTTAAAGAATTCTGAGAATTGTGACTATCATTCACAATTGAAGAACATGAGTTAATAATTGTAATTTGAATTATTCTCATATTCTCAATAGAAAGTTTAATGTCTATTCACATTTTCATAGTTGTTTTCCACTTGTTTTTACTCAATGTTAATATCTGTAGTTTATCAGTAATATCAGTAGAAACTTACTCAAAGAGGACATATAAGTGTTCAATGGACATTTTTTTTTAAAAAAGCATATTATCAATTATTATCAGAAAAAGGAAACTCGTAGCCATGATGAGATACCATCTCACAATGTTAAGAAGGGCCTATATCAAAATGACTGGAAACAAAGTATTGTTTAGAGTTTGGAGAAAAACTAAATCTATATGCTTTTTGAGGGGCTATATATTGATCCAGCGCCTATGGAAAGAAGTATGGATATTTCCCCAAATGTTAAGAAATATATCTTCCATATAACCCAGAAATTTCACTTTTAGATATTTACCTGAAAAATGCAAAAACACTAATTCAAAAAGATATATTCACTCCTGTGTTCATTGCAGCACTCTTTATATTAACCAAGTTATAGAAGTAACCTAAGTATCTAAGAACAGGTGAGTGGGTTAAGAAGATGTGGTGTATATATTTAGTGGGATACTACACAGCTATAAAAAAGATTAAATGGAGGAGATTATGCTTAGCAAAATAATTCAGGAAGAGAAAGACAAATACTGGATGGTTTTGCTCATAAGTGGAATATTAAAAAACAAACAAACAAACAAACAAAGATTCAGAAAACAGTGAATCTAAAATAAGCTCTAGAAGTCTGACTTTAATACTAAAACTACCAGAAGGGGAATGGGAAAGTGGACTGGAAAGACAGGGAGGGAGCACAGAACACTCTGGTGGAGGACTGTGGGGGCTTTGGTGGTATAGTATAGTAACAATCACCTGAAGAGATGGGACCCTATGTTTCTGAATCATAGGTTGTGCTGTAAACTGATATTATTTTAATAAAAAAGAATTATAATATATAAAATAATAAAGTGCTTTCTGGGTATAGGACCTTCAAGGACCCATGACTTCTGGTAGCCATAACTGGCATTATAACATTAACATTTCTTTATAATGATGTCCCTGTATGTACCATTTTCATTTGGAAATTAATGAGCTTTTAATTTTTTTTCTTAAAAAGGTAACATTATCTACTATTTTTATGAGTTCAGTCTATAATTCATACATCTAATCCTTCTAACTATATTCTGTATTTTCATGCTCAGAACAAAGCAGAAACTGGGGAGATAAGGGAGATAGTACTTATTGTTTAATTTTTTTAAAAAAAGATTCATTTATTTATGCATACGAGAACTGAGGTACAGGCCAGATATGTGTGTGTGGGGGGGTGGTGGTGAGAGGATCCACCAGAGACAGAGTGGGGAGCAGAATAGGCAGATCAACTGAAGTACACTGTGTGAGGCAGGAGAGGTCAGCTGCACCATGTGGGTCACAGCCCTTGCTAGAGGCAGGGATCGAACTTGTACTGCAGTGACTGCATTTTGCTTCATAGTGCAGTGCTTAATTGATTGTGCCACCAGAGAGGCACATAGTGATTATTAAGGTAAATCTTGTTTCCACTAAAAGAAATTTAAATGTACAAACCAGAGATTAAAATAACCTACTGTCTTTTCTAGTCATCTTAATCCAGAAATATAAAATAGAACTAATCAAATGGTCAACTGTGTTTTTGAGAAAAAAAAAAAAACACATATATTTGTATATGATATTTTTATTATCTACAGATTAAGTAAAGTAAGAGAACAAATTGAAAATAGAAGTTATATTTAAGTACATGGTATCAAATTTGAGTATCAAGTTGAAACAACTAAGAATGGGTTTTCCTAATTTCAAACCACATTTTCTAAGGATATAAATGTGCTATTCCTGTTATTTAAATCCTAAAAGTATTATTTTAACTATTATGTATTGCAAATTAGTATTATTAATAATACATTTTAACCATATAGCTTAATCTATTGCTGCATATTTGCATTGATTTGCATATAGTCTATTAAATGAGTTCCATCACAAAGTATGAAATAGCCTTTAGATATCATGTTCCATGGAGATAAGTGTATGTAATTACCAATATATAATAAACATTTGAATAGGTATTCCTGAGAAAGAGAAAGCTAAGTAGGTAGTAGTAAGATAAACAGTATATACAAAACCTTCTAAATGTTTCTACAACCTGTGCTATTATTACAAAAAAAGAACATAGTATTCTGAAAATCCTAATACTGTCAATTAAAAAGAATAAACATTCACCTCATTGTATTCTCAAAAGTAAGGAAATGCTAGATTGAGCCTTGGGGAACAAAATATATTAGCAGCAAGAAAAATGTTTCCTTTCTGATGCTGTTTTCAAATGACAGCATAATATGTTATGGATCATTTGATTTTTTTGTATGAAAATGCTATTCAGCACCCAAAAAGGCATATGCTGCTAACGGCATGTGTTACAGTCCTTTTTATGACAGCTGGCAATGAGAAAATGCCAGTCAAAACATAAAATGTCAAGCAGAAATTTTCCCAATAAAAGTAGAAGTTTGTAAAATCATTCATAAATAAATTTCATTAAATTACTTCATGAACAGCAAACATCATTAATCAAAAGCAGTTTAAAATAATCTTGAAATTATAAACTGGAAGGACAGAAGGAGCCAAGATAAAGTAACCAGGTTTGTGTTAATTCAAGCAATATATTTAAAATAGGACTTCCAGAAGTTTATGTATGAAAGTCCTATTTTAAATATACCAACTACTGAAAATTCATTTTCCTGATTTTTTTTCAGGAAACTCAAATTAATATTATTAACAACTATGGTTCCTGTTTAAATTTTTCTACATTTTCAAAAAAAGCAATTTTATGCTTTTTTTTTTTTTTCAGTGTTCTTCTCTGTAAATATTTTAAAGTAAATTTTATTTAGTTATTTATTCTTGCTGAACTGTTAGGCTTTATTGAACCAAGTATTTTTTTAGTTCACCAACCGATCCACATTAATTTATGAAAATTCATGACTGCTTCGGCTTTGGAGTCTTAAAATTTATTAGAACCAAAACAACAGAGAATTCTTATCTGGTAAATGAGATGGCTGCTTGTTACTTCCACCTCAGCACCTTTTATCCCCACTGACTCACTTAATCAAAATACACAAGAGACTTGAAAGGGGAGTACTAAAATGAGCCCAGAAATAATAACACAATATTAACTAACCAAGAAAGCATATTTCCTAGTCATCACTAGTTTTAGTGAGGAAAAAATACTCCTGTAGAGGTTTCGCAAAGAAAGCAAAATGCAGTTTGTAAAATATTATGGCCTCTTCCTAGTGATGCTGAACTCCTTATAGGGTTTATTTGTTTGAATTAGTTCAATATAGATACTCTCTTATGCACTCTCTCTGTTTATAAACACATGCAAATAATATTATATATAATTTAATTTGTATATCATCTCAATTTCCATAATATGATGTTGTATTTATTAAGCTATATAATAGTATACCATTTGCATTTGTATTTCACACACATATATTTTACATATATAATTTATATATAACATCTTTAAATGTTGCAATATGTAAATATATACTTACATACATATATGCATATATTAAGTGTTGTATAGAAGTTATAAATGTTATTTATCATTTGCATAAAAGTATATATGTGCTACAAATAAATACATAATATAGAAATTATATTAACTATATAAAAAAGAAATTAATGTAACTATGTGAAATGTTGTTTAAAATATTTATATACATAATAGTTATTTGTAAATAATTTGGTGGAAATAGCAGTACAAATGGTTGATAACAGGTATTCTTGAAACACACTTATGAATCATTATGCAGTATCTAAAGTAGAAATCATATATCTAGACATAAAAGAACTTTAATGAAATATGAAAGTATAACAATGAAATGATGCTGAATAAAAAGGTAGTTCCAGCTTTTGAACATCCGTATTTGACCATTCCATTTCCGCACCTTCTAGTTTCCTCTAGTGATGGAGCTTTCAAGGAAGTACACCAGGTCTCTTGAACCAAGATTCTGAACTGGGATCCAGTTTCTCTGCTACATTCTATCAAACAAAGCAAGGTTAGCCCAGATTCAAGTGACAAGGAAACAGACTTTGCCTCTTAAGTAACGAAAAATGCGGTCAGATTCCCAAGGTTGAAGACAGAAGGAGGAGTGAAGAATTGCAGCCATATTTACAATCTACCACAAAAGATTAATTCCTCCTGTTAGTAACTTTTATAAAACTCTTAAGGAATGTTTTCTAAAGCCCAAACTACATATAAAAGGGTCAGAGAGCTGCATGAAATCTTTACTTTAACAGATAGAAAAGGAGACTTCTGAAATTAATCCTATCAATTTTTCTAACAGGGGAATTTTGAGAAAGTGAAATACTTCTAAAATATACTTTTTTATCCAGCTATACAGCAGTTGTGAATATTTCATAGCTTAATTGAAGTGATTTTTCTTATTATAAAGTAAATGTCATGAAATAGAGGATAAAATATATTGTTTTATTATGAATGTATGACAAAGACAAAGATAATACATAAATATGAGCCTAATATTTATGAGACATCAAATCAAAATACTTATTTTAGTTGAGTGCAATAAAGTAAAAAACAAATTGAACCTTATTTTACTTATCTAAATAGCATCATAAATGTGTATGACATTATAATGATCAAAGTTAGACAAATAGCAATTCCTGTTCATAGAAATTATGAGTATATGTAAATATCCCTGATAAAGAAGTAAACATGTTTTAATGAAGGTACACACACACGCACACACACACACACCCCTGAATTTTTAGATGTTAGAAATACTATGAATAACAATTATATTTTATACATCACTATAAATAGATAACCCTCATATTTATATATTTTCCACATTTCATTATGAAAAAAATTTCAAACTTATGGTTAATGAGAATGCATAAAGTAAGTAATCCCCACATACCTTTCAGTTAAGATTTATGCAGTGTTAACTTTTGCTACATTGTTTAACCTCTTCCACCCTTATCTTTAGGCTTTCAATTATGCCCTTGCCTCTCCCTGTAGGTCGGGCCCTTCTTTTCCACTCTTTCTACTTTCCCATCCTTTGCTCTCTGAATGTGAAATACTTGTACATCTATTCCTAAGAATTATGACAGCATGCTATATGGTCACAATAACATTACGCATACAAAAAATTAAAGTCAATATCATAATATTATCTAACAATATAGTTCATTTTAAGAACTCCCCAGGTGTCTCCAAAGTTTGCACTATGAAAATTTTTCTCCTAACCCCCAGTGCTGTCAAGATTCATTGCAATTGGTTGTTACATGACTTCAATCCTTTTAAATCTAGATCTCCACATTTTTTTCTTTAACTTTTTATTGTATAAATATATTGAGGAGTTCATGTCAGTTGACTTATAGAACTTGTCTTTAAATGTTTAATTAAATATATTTAGGTTAAAATATTATGGTAGATATATATTACAGTGGTGATTTTGATCTAGTGTGCTCTTATTATAACATACTAGAAACATAGGTCATTTTTTTTCTATATTACTAAAGCTGAATTTTATTACTCAATTAAGGAGACACCTCCTAAGACCTTTCTACTCAGAGAACCATTTATTTTCCTTTTCAGATAATGAGTGCACTATGAAGTTGTGTTTCAGATAATATGAATATTATTCTTTCAAATTTTTGGATATACTGAGCTTAAGATTGCACACGCACACACGCACACACACATCAATATCTTAATACTTTAAGGAGTGTAAAAGAGTAATTTTCTAAGTATGAATCATGTTTATCTAAAGAAAAACATTACTTGTGGGCCTCTGAGGTGGCTCAGGAGTTAAAGTCTCAACACTGTCAAGTTTTCCCCAACCACTACCACATGAGTTCATCCCAGGCTGAGGAAGTAACCCACACGGCGTAACAGCAGACCTCTCCCGTCTTGAGCACTGCTCTCCCCAGCAGTATATTTCAGTAGATCTGCCTGTTCTGCTCCCCACTCTGTCTTTGGTGAATCCTCTCACCTGCCCTGCCACCCAGATCTCTGGTCTACACCCTAGTTCTTGTATGCATAAATATAGCTTTAAAAAAAGAAAAGAAAATCATTACTTCTGTATAATTTTGTGCATTTTTAGGGTTCCTTGATCTTTTTCTTTCAATATAATTTACTGTCATTATTCCTATGAAGGCTTAAATTGTACAGGATTTGTCTTTGGTGTCCTTTGCAGTGAAGGCTGTCCTTTTTACATATCTTCAGTAGTACTGAAGAACTTTCTTTCTGGCATAACAAAATAATATGGCCACTGATTTTTACCCTTTTCTTCTGATTTAGAATCAGTCATTGACTTGGTTTAAATTAAAATAATTTATAGGTAAATGTTAAGGAACTCACCCATGTCACCCACTTTGGTGCCAATACTTTCATACAAGGACATAAGATTCCAGAATCTCTGACCATGGTATCCCTCCTTTTAAAGCTAGCATGATGTGGTGATTTTAAAATACAATAGAAAGTGTCTAAAGAAAACTTCAAGGGTTGTAAAAATATTTAGAAGACTTTGGCAATACACTGTCTTCCAGTGGGAAAAAAATCAATAAAATTACTATATTTTCTATAAAGATAATCAAAGCAGCCTTTTTGACAATAAAACACAGCCTATGTTCTACATGTAATGACTGATAGTAAACAATGGATTTGTGATGAAATAAAATATGCAACATGATTAAGTCCAACAGGAAATTTTTGAGAATTAAATGAATCCAATGAATGATAAATCTTGAAACTGGGTTAATCAGAAAGCTATCAAAACATAGAACAACATTCCTTTGGAATGTATTCTTATATCCATCTATTATCAAGAATGATGGTTTTCATTTCTTTATCAAAAAGAACTTGAATCTTTTAATAAAAAGATTAAATGGATATATAAATATGTTTCAGATTTATGTAAATTCATGTAATAAGTATTTAAATAAAAATATAAATCAAATTTTAAGAACAAGTGCTATTCTACATGTATGAAAGGAAAGTGCAATTCAATTCTATCCTTTATTTTAAATGTTTGCTTTAATTATTTTTAATTGTTCCATTACACTTGTGAATTTAACTTCTGAATATAAAGTTGTGTTTCAAAGATGATCTAGTTGTATTGTAAGAAAAAAAAGAGAAGTGTGCAACCAAGTTTTAAATGTCCTTGAAACACTAGAGTTGGCAAAATCCCCACCCAAGTGTAAAATAAGCTTAGCTTCCAATTAAAATGTTACAAGTTGGTACTAAATCTAACCAACAATTTGAAACCTTCAGTAACACAAAAGTTGTCACCATTTTTTTTAACAAGGTGGTAGACAATGCCTCACTAAAAAAGAAATTTTTTAAAGCAACGACCCTAAGAGCAAAAGAATTCAAAGATAGAAACAATGAAGAAATAAAGAGTACAGAATTAAATTGTGTTGTTACAATGTTCCATTTATTTAAAGAAACACTAAATGAAAGAAGGACAAAGATCTTCAATGCATTGAAATTTATGATTCCCTATCCTACACCTTAAGTGTATGATAACTATGCTGACAGATTTTTTTAAGGTAAAATAATGTTTGGAAGTCTTTGCTGTTAAGGATATGTTATCATAGAGCTGGATCTGAATTTCTTCAATGTTTCTGTCATTTATTGAATTTCAGAAAATTTTTATAAGATTTCTTGAGAAAATAATCTTAAGTTTCCCTAGTTACCCCAGTAATGTTATCTATGCTCCAGCACATTTCCATCATTGGAATTACTAAAAGGTCACTCCTAGTTATGCCAATTGTAAACTGGAAGTTGAAATTACTCTGTGTGCTAATATCAATTGTGTTAACATCGAAGAGTTGCTTTAGATTTTCTTAAAGTCTTTTAATACAATCAATCAACCAATCAATATTTATCAATGCCAGTGACCCAGTTTTCTGAATAGGTACTAAGATAACTACCTGTGAAATCAAAGGTATCTAGAGATCTATAGAAAATAACCTAGGATTATACCTAGTTTGTTATGGGGGGGAGTATATAGCAATTTACTAATGTGACAGGAAACTTCCTATTATAACACATAAAGTCTAAAAGTGTAGAGACAGAAACACACATCCCAAATGTTGAAACAATAAAATAAGAGAAGTTTCAATTTAGTTGAACTGGAGAATATTACTAAATAGGAAACAGAATATTACTAAATAGGAAGCATGTTTGTTGAACTTAGAAAAACAATGGGTGATATAAAAGCAAGAACAAAATAAAGACAAAATGTGAGACTGCTACATCTTGAAATAATGAACCTAGAATTAACATAACCAAATTAAAAACAATATATTAGAATGTCAACAATATTAAACTAAAATAATGCAACAACTCACAGAGGATTGGATCAAGAAGATATGATATAACAGAATGCTCCTTAGTCATAAAGAAAGTCAAAGTGTGATCATATTCAGAAAAATGAAAGGAATTTGGGGGAATTATGTGTAGTAAAGCAAGTCAGAGTGACAAAGACAAATACTGGATACTTTTACATACCAGACACTTCAATAAAGCAAAATACTTATAGAAGCTAGCCGATACTAGTGAATGAAGGGAGGTCTCTGAAGTTGTTTGAGGGAGGAAGAATGACTAAAGGAGTATATAAAGGACGGTGGTAGAAAAAATAAAATTTGATAAAATGCAACATAGATGTACTAAATGAAAAAGATTTGCTTTTATCAGGTTCTAAATTATATTTTCTACTAGGTTTGTCAGTTTTGAACTAGAAAGAGTGGATCATTGGATAAATGGAGCAATGGGCTGTCACTGATAAAATTTCAGTGTTTAGGTCACTGTTTTATTTATTATTATTATTAATTTTATTTCTTATTTTAGAGACATTTCTCATTCTTGCATACAGCAAGGATCTGAATCCTTAGGGATAGTACATAGGATTTATTCCAAAATGCTTCTATCCCCTACTGTTGTTACATTGGACTCTGCTTGCCTCATTTTGTTAAAAAAAAAAAAAAATCCTGCTTTCAAAATGTTACTGTTTCTAACACAAGTAAACTTCTCTTGAAGTGTGTGGTAGAGGAATGTGAAATAATAGAAACATGAAATTCATCATCCTTATCTCCACCTTTGTGCTATAACGATATACTTTGTAGTAAGTATTTGTATAATGAATTTTTTTGAAACAATTAAGTCGTGATGAGATCTTGGGGGACTGATCCGCTGAGGTTTTGGAAAAGGGAAAATATCTTCCCCAACATTCACTATTTTTAAGAGGTTGAATGCCAAATTGGCCTGAATCAGCTGGAAACACTGAGCTTGTCTGAAAATTCCTGAGCAACAACTCTACTTAATAAGGTGCAGAAAAAGCAGAAAGGGAGATGACAGAACTTGAGACAAAATGTTTGACTGTCACTGCCCCTGTTGATGAAGACAAGTGTGTGTGCCAAAGTTCTTTAACAAATGTGCTGAGGTGTTCCAAGCAGACAAACAAAACTTTCATAAGGTTAGGAAAGATAGAGAGCCCTTCAATGTAATGAGAATGAATCCCTTCTATGTGATGAAGCTCTGTGTCCTTTTTTTGTCACAGACATTAAGAAAACTGTTCAAATGAGCACAGATATGAACAAAGATTCCTGCTCTAGATTTTTCCTGGTTTAATCTTTCTCACAAATTTAAAGTCATTATAGCCTTTAATCTACAAGCACTTATTCCAATTTATTATTTGATGTAACTTGTCTCCAGAGAGATCCTGAACTCCCCAAGGTCAGGAGCTAGAATATTGTGTGGATTCCTGACAAGGGACTAGATCTAGAGAATAAGATAAAGACCTTTCCTTTCAGCCCCTATCGCCTAGGGAAAAGCACTGTCTCCAACAGGAATTACACATTTAGTAATTCTGGTGCCTTGATGAAACCTAACCTGTCTCCTGGTATCTCTCTCTACACAATTCAATCAGCAGTTCACAGCTCTCTCAGAATCACACTCATTGTGATGCATGTTATTTAAAGTTCTCTAAGGATTCTTCACTTCTTTCTACTTGAGGCCATCAGTTCTCTTCAAAAAGAGAAAAAGCAAAACCTTCATAAATTATGATGTAAGAAAATGTCTGGTGAAGCTGAATTTTATGATGTTGTCACATTAAGCAATAGGCCATGCTTTGATGGTCTGCAATGTATCCCAAATAGATATTGTATGGATTTTTTTTTCTTCCATTAATGTAGCACCACAGTCAATTTTCAGCACATTTTTTTTTAAGTTTGAAAACTGTCTGATAATCATACAAACACTGTACCACAAAACTAAGACCATATATAAATTAATGGTAATCACATATTACATAGAAACGTTCGTAAACTTCACTGAAGCGGAACAAAATTTTCATGAATACAGCAGACAGAAATTTCCTTCTTCCTTCAACACCACATCCACTTCAGAAGTTTGTAAGATAATCCTTAGAATATGGAATATCTTAATTTTTGTGAATGAAGGTAATTTTAAAGGTGTGATTAGTTTTAGTGGCATTGAGGTAGGAGATTATGCAGGGGAGCCTGATCTAATCACAGGTCCTTAAAAGAGAGAATTTTTCCAGAGGATAGTCAGAGAGCAAGATTTGTAACTATGAAATGGAGGTCAGAAATACATGTTATTTAGGGATTAAGAGCCATAATGCTGCCTCTAAAATCTGAAAAAGTCAAGAAAAGAGGTTCTACCCTTATGCCTCCAAACAAAACAAAAACAACCTAAAAATCTGCTAACATCTTGATTTTTAGTGAGGCATGTCTTAGAATTCTAGCTTCCAGAATAGTAAGATACTAAATTTGTGATTTTTAAGTAACTAATGTTAATTTATTTGTCATGGCAGGTAAGAGAAAAGTAATACAATTGCTTAGCACAAGTAAATCAGTAACTATTTATGGATAAGTGAATCTAGCATAGAACTATGCAGACATTACTGTCTAGTGCACCAAAAACATTTTTATTGCACATCTAATTGTTTTATACCATTGCATTTTACTAATATATTGTATGTATCCAATATTTAATTATAATTTAATCTAATTATAGCTCTCATATTCTTCACTCAAAAAATCTATTATGTTTTGGTTTGCCTACTGCAAATTAGTTCTCTCAAGAACAGAACAAGTCGTGCATTAGTACTTTATAGCATTTTATATATATATATATTTTAATTGATTGACAATGGTTTACAATACCCCTCTGGATTATGTCACCATTTTATATCCATCACCAAAGCACCCCTGGCTTATATTTCTGCCAGGTCATCATACTGGATACATCGAAAGAAATCACTGAGTACTATGAGAAGATTAAAAGAACATTTAAATTCCATAGGAAATCATTTCAATCAACTATTGCATGTGAAGCTGATGTCTTGTCATCTCCACACTTCATTGTAACCTGGTTTAAACCTAACTCTTTACCTAAATACCCTCCCATATGTAAACAATTGGTTTCACTTTACATGGTTAAGTTCATTTATCATAAACAGTTTCTTAATATTACCTAATAATTACTCTCATTTTTAATTCATATACTATCCAATTACATAAAAAATCTATTTCATAATTCCTCTACTTTTCTCATCTCTTCAATATCTCCTTCATTTTCCTCATTCTCACATGGTGACTGTTCTTTCCCTTTGATAAGAGAAAATTAAAATAGACAAAAAATGTCAACTATGTACACTTGTGTCCAGATATTTACATCAACACTCCTGTTTTCTTGTGGATGAAAAACTAGCAAAAATCTGGGCCTCCCTGGTGGCACATTAGGTTAAGCAATGCACTTTGAAGCATCTGCAGCCACTACAGCAGAAGTTTAATCCCCAGCTAGGGAGTAACCCACATGGTGCAGCAGACCTCTTCTGCCTCGCTCACTATTCCCTTCAGCAGTGTGCTTCAGTTGATCTGCATGGTTTATGCCCCACTCTGTCTCTGGTGGATCTTCTCAACCCCCACACCTCTGGCCTGTAACCCAGTTCCTGTTTGCATAAATAAATACAAATGAATAAACCTTTAAAACAAACAAAACGAAAACTTTAAGACATAAAGAATAATTATTACCATCAGTCACCACATTCAGGGTAATTATATGAAAGACTCTGGGAAGGATCTTTATATGTAACATAAGAGATAAATACATTTCCAGTACCAGATACTGACAGAGTGAGGTTGGAACCCTGGTACTCTCGTAGGAGTGGTCAGATTACTCCCTACTCAGCCCTGTCCCTCAGTAGGCATTGGAGAGAATAAAGGAAAAGACTGTTACTGTTACTGTTAATTTATAGCAAGCCCACAATTTTTCCTGAATAAAATTTTCTTCTCCAGTCAGTTTATGCATCCAGAGACCAGCTGATCATCAGATGCTATATCACAAAGTGATTGTTGTGTAAAATTAGATCTTTGTCCTGCTTTTTTAAGCAAAGTTGGCAAAGTAAACTCAGAAGGGACTTTCATGTAATACTTTGCCCCTTATTCTTGTTCTCATCATAGTCTCTTCTATATGAATTTCCTTCACAAATCGTAAGAAACTTCAGAGCAGGCTCTTTATCTAACTCTTCCCCACCCCCATCTGAGTTTTTGTAAAACTGCAGGGAACACAATGGTCATTGATTCATGCTTACTGAGTGGATGAATATGTGTTCTCTGAATCTGTGTTATACTCATCAATTTCAAAAGATGGATACATTTTCACATATTATGTCCTGTAATTTCATAGATTGTTTCAAAATTCCATGTGTTTTTCAAAGTTCCCATACTTTTCTAGAGGCTGCATTAATTTCTGTAATTAAAGCAAAAAATAAATTTGTCCTTTTGTTGTAGTAATATAAATATAAGTAATAAATAATATAATATAAAGTTCTATGTAAATAAACTAATTATAATAAGGGGTATTTAGTAAAAATCTGGGTTTTGAATCAGATATTTCCTATCTAGGATGAATCACAATTTAAATATTATTTGGAATATGGCTACAAATTCTACACACATTCACATAAAGGATAATAATTATAAGTAGTAACACAGAGTAGGAATTATATTTTTGGCAAGATAAATGTCTAATTAATCATGGAAGAAACAGTTTTTTTGAGAAAAAATAATTGAGAGCTTGACTTCTTATAAACTATGTTGAGGGTTTTGGTTCTACAATCCTAATTGTATGGTATGCCTTAACTTTTATGAGTTCATCTTAAATGAGAAGTCTGATTTTAACCCTTGTAAAAACTCAAAGAAGTATTTACAATCATAAATGTTATTCCTACAAGGAAACACACTAAAGGAATTATTCCCTCCTCCAAGATTGTACCCTGCTCCAATATAACAAAAGACAAAATTCAGGTACTTGCCTACTCAGCTATAACAAAACTCTATACTATTCTAACATGCTTATAGCTCAAAACTTAGTGTTCATTATGGAGAGATCAATTTCGATCTCTGTCTCTTTCTATATCAGTTCCTCCCCACTTTTCACATACACATGCACACACACATACATAGATATACACAAAATGTGCAACCTTACAATATTGTGAGGTAGATGTAATTTCCTATGGAAAGCATGAAATACAGGACTAACTAGGCTAAATAACTCTTCAGTGTTATTTAGGTAGTAAAGGGAGAAAGGACTATAATTTAAATTTGTCTTTTCACAATCTAATTGTTCAATTACAATATATTAAAATACCATATACATTTCTTTCACAGAAAATTTCCCCAAAACCAAGCTTCTGATTACATTTCTTAGCTCTGGGCATTCTAAAACTATTGTTTGCTTTTCAATTTTGTTTTAATTGAATGTTGCATTAAAGTGTCTGAATCTTCAATTCCAGTATTTTTAGGACCTGAATAGAAATTGTTATTAGAGCTTTACAATTTTTCATTGTAAACTGTGGGACAAAGTATATTTAAAAACATTGTTATATTTAATGATAGATTAACTATGTTAAAACCTTAGTTCTTATAAAAATACAGGTTGCTATATTATCCCTTGGATTACAAGGGTTTATTAAAGGCAATTTATAATATTGTCATGTATGTTGTAAGGTTCATAATACTTTATATGTCAGAATAAAGTTAGCAATGAACAGTACAGATAACTGTAAACTTGGAAACTATATACTTAGTTTCAAGTTTCAACTCTTGTCATTTACTGGGTCTTTGAATTTTCAAAAGGTAGCTTTCTATTTCTGGGACTTGAGAGTTTTGTCGTTTGCTTGTTTTACTAATCTGTTTTTCATCTGTAAAATGAAAACCTTTGCCGTTTCTCTCTAACTTTCTTTTGGTCGTCGGTCTCTGACATCACAGTATCGCACTGAGAACATTCTACTAGGTCAATGTTAGTAAAACAGAATGAATACAAATGTTCTGCTCATTCTCCATGCACACTTTGGAAATCATGAGTAATGAATACTAAACTCACATTTCTTATTTATGTATTTCTTGATCTCATTTTGTGGATATTCCCTTTGCAGTAGCCTCTGGGCACATTTACAGGATTTAATAAGAAGAGAGACGATATCTGCAATCTTAATTGTGTAGCACAATGATAAACTCACATACGGAAAGCTTGTCTTGTAAATTTAATTTCCTCTAAGCTTGTTAGGAAAAATATACCAGAGAATATAACAGCTCTCATCTCAACTCATTGTATTACATGAACTTTTCAATTCCCATGTCAACTAATATTAATATATTTAAAGGCACATTACCTGTTTTATAAGAGGAGAGGCAATATTTTAGCTTGACTTAAGATATTTGTACATGGTTTATATCCACCATGGACCTATATTAACTCTCTCTCTTTTTTTTTTTTTTTAAAGTCGGGCTTACAAAATGCCTGATTGCCATTAATATTTGCATTCTAGAGGCTATGGTAGATAATTCAATTTCTTATTACTTAGAGGAATTGCCTTGTCCCATGACAAGGTTTATTGCAGAAAAAACATTAAGCATTGCTAATGCTTATTAATCTCAGTGTAGGGAAAGATATTTTAATTTTATTTTATCTTATATTTTCCATATATTTCATAAGAGATTTTTCAATTGTAATTATCCCCAGGCCAATGTCTACTTATAATATAATAGTACATTAACACAAGACAAAAATAACAGTACTTTATATACTTGTAGAAGTTCAGAAAAGACAGAAAAATCAAAGTAACTTGTTGTCGCTATAAGAATAGACTGAAGATAAAAGAAAATTCATATGCAAATATGCAATAAGCATTTGCCACATGATAAACGAGATAGACCCTACTTATAGATATGTTTTTATTTGCTTTCACTAAAACTCAATGCAGTAAATTATTTTTTTTCATAAATATGAGCAATTAAGGTGTATGCTTAATGTCTAAAGTTAGCTAAATATGGAAGATGCTAACACTTAATTTTAACACTGGTATTGATGGAGACTAAGAGCAGAATATGGGGAAAGGAGGCATCACAAGATCAGAAACTGGATCTCAGAATGCCAAAGGCTAGAGATGCAGGTAGAAGTGATCAACATAGTTGTTCATAGAAACAAAAACCCGTAGGTTCCAAAGACTAAATATTTTCTATAGACTGCTATAGAAAGTAGGCAGAGATGCAGACCAGAGGTGGGGTTTGAAGGCTGAGGTTCATTCTAGACAACCACTTGTTCTTACAAATCAAGCTCATCACACCGTAGAAGTAATTAATTTAACAAAAGTTAAATTTATGTGCTGGCGAGAGACAGCAGTCCTTTCGTCCATCTGCGACTGTGTGGGTGCTTCTCTTTGCTAACCTTGTCCTTTTGCGGAGCAACAGCAGCAGCCCTCCTGCCTGACTGTGCCTATTCGGTTGCTTCTTTTCTCCCACTTCCTTTGGCAAAGCAGCAGAGGCAACTCTCCTCCCAAGACTGCCCACCTTTGTCTATGCAGGCCCCTCTTAACAAATCTGTCCCTTTAATGGCAAGCACTTTCTGCCAGCTGTGTCTACGGCAGTGTCCTTTACTTTCTTTTCTTTTTTTATATAATAAAACTGCCCTTTTGGACATAACTAAATGTCTCTGCCTCATGAACAAACTTGCCAGGTCCTGCTAAAAGGGGAGCTCTGGTAAAACTTTTCTCAGAGTTAACCCAAGAAGCCCGCTCTAAAACTACTATCAGTACTTTAAAGATGCTGCAAAACTTTCAATGTTTCCTCCTACTCGAGTTAAAGTTCAAGTTCTTTCCTCTTATATCTGGTCTCTGACTTCTTGACTACTGAAAATGATGCTTTTAGGGCCTCCCTGAAGATGCAAAGAGTTATGTCTCAGACCTGTGAATTTGTCTGCAGCCACTGAAGCAGGAGTTCGATTCCCAGCCAGGGAGGGATCCACATGGCACATCAGACCTCTCCTGCTCCTCTCAGCAGTGTATTTCAGTAGATCCACCATTTCTGCTCCTCACTCTATCTCTGATAAATCCTCTCACCACATATACCTCTGGGCTGTACCCCGGTTCTTATGTACTTAAATAAATGTTTAAAAAAATAAATAAAAGGAAAGTGATGGTTTCAGTTTCTTAACTCGTATCTCAAGAGATTCACTACTTTCATTGCTTGCTCTTAAAGCTTTTTTACTTGGATTGCTGAGTCATCGTTTAATACTCCAATCAAATAACCCTGCTAGCGAGACCATTTAAAGATGTTCTGGGAACTAAGAGGAAGAGGCATATAATTTCCTCTCATTACTGCAAAATAACAAGCATGTTCATGAATGTCTTAAAACCTATAGACCAATCCAGTCTTCAGCCTTGTAACACAGAGACCCTGCCGGTGCCACATAGAGCAAAAGATGATTATTTTGCTATCTGAACTCTGTCTGAATTCTTGGCTTCTCAAAATCCAGTAACAGATATATTTTCATATATATATAATGTTTTATTATAAATCAATTATAAACTATATAAGAAAATTCTTATTTTAAACAACTAAGTTTTTTGTAAAGATATACATAATTAAATACCAGAGAACATATTTACTTCAAAATCGCCAATGGTGAGAAAACAAAAGTGGTAATATTTTTCTAATTAAAAGAAAACAATTTAAAGAAACTATTGTCATTTATGAAACTAGAGACATTGACAGAATGAAGTATAAATTGTACAAAATTCCAAATTATAAAATTAGAAGTATTTCTTTCTAAAAAATTACAAAGTACTTTTAAATTACTATTAAATACACAGGGAAACAGAAATGTTCATATTTCACTATGTTCTTTGTATTTTGTGGGACATGAGAAAAACCTGTGGATGTTCAAGTACAAGTTAAATAATTTGAAAGCAGCATACAGGGAAACGACTACATTATCTGAAGTGAGTTAACATAGTTTTTAAGACATGTATCTGTCTAGAAATATATCACAAAGTCCAGTTTATTAGGTGATCTTTATTTATTGGACACATACTTGCACTTATGACACGTAACTGACATTTTGACTTGAAGATCAGTTATCTCGTAATTTACCTTCAAGCTCTTCTCATACCTAGTTTCACCACTTCTAAATAAATCCTTGGAAAGATCAATTCTGGCTATGTCATAGACCTGCTCAAAAACCTTCTATCCTTTTATGATTCTCCTTTGGCTGTAGATGAAGAAAATATGTCATTGCACCATGATATCATTTTATATAACTTTTCCATCTTTAGCTGTTCTATAACAAAGGAATCTATAATCTAAATTGAATTCTTCTTTTCTTTTGTCCTCACACAAATATACACACATGCGCACAAACATACACACACAAACACCAATGTTAGATTAAAGCCATGATGTTTATAGTAATAATGCTCATGTAGAAAAAAGGAAAATAAAAGCGAAACTCCCAGCAATCTCTGTCTTTAGGGACAACTGAGTTTTGCTGGGTGGGTGTTGAGATTAACCTATTCCCTAGAAGTGGAAGGATTTTTTTTTTATTACATCCTGGATCTGTCAAATATGAAACTAAATTTCCCATATTTTCTAAGACCCCAGTTTACTAACTTGCCTTGCCTTGTATGTCGACACCATGGCTACATCTGAGGTATAATTTGGGGTGGTTCCTGCTCTGAGATGTTTTTGACTTTCACAGCCTACAAGACAGTGCAGGTTTGGGTTGCTGATGATTTTTTTTTTAAGATTTATTTTATTTATTTATGCATACGACAGCTGAGGTGTAGGATAGAGGTGAGGAAAGTGAGAGAATTCACCAGAAACAGAGTGGTGAGCAGAACATGTGGATCTGCTGAAATGCACTGCTGAGGGGAGCGGAGCAGTTGGAGAAACAGAAGTCTTCTGTGCCATGTATATCAGCTCCCTGGCCAGGATCGAACTCATGCTACAATAGGTGTGGATAGCTTCATATTGTTGAGACTTGATTCCTTGTGCCACCAGGGAGGCCCGGGATTGTTGATGATTTTCCTAAAAGTCTAACTGCTTTTTTTTTTTTTTTTTAGCTTAGATTCATGATTTCTTTGGCAAGATTTTTTCCAATAAAAGTCACGAGTATTAATCTATTTTCTTGCTGTTTGTTCCATGTATCTAGATATCATTTTTAACTCTTTTTTTCTACACTTTTCTGACTTCATGTTCAATGCTGTCAGTTTAATGTGCTTACCTTGAAAGTATTTGAAATAAAAAATTCTTGTTAGGAGATGATATTCTTATCTGAATTGGTTAAAGCAAACTACAGAAGCTCCAAGAAGATGGAATGATTTAATAAAAGGGAAAAAACTCATTGCATGAATAATTAAAATACACATTTTGTTGAAAACAGTAAAGTCAATGAACACCTGTTAAGTGACAAGTTGACTAAATGCTTCTGAAACATTGGCAGGCAGTGCACACACTCAAAGAAAGATCTTAAAGAAATAGGCTTCCACTCAAGAATACATTTGTAGTCACTCAAAAAACACATCACATATCAAGGTGAAAAAGATTTGAGGATATGAAAGAAATTTGAAGAGTTTCTCCAATGTAAACCATATGAGGAAATGGCTTTGAAAATACACAAAACAAAAATTAATAAGCCAGAAAGATAAATACACCACACATCGAGGGAAATGTAAGTATAAAGAATGCAATAGTGAGAAATAGCTAAACTAATAGCTCAGGGTTTGTATATTAAGACACGTCAAATAAAACTTTGCCTGGTCCTAGACTGTGAAGATTTTCTCCTCTATTATTTCTAAAAATTTTATTGTTCTGGTCTTTATTTTAAATCTGTGACCCATTTTGAATGAAATTTTGTGTAAGGTATAAAGTCCAAGTACTTCCTCCCCCTAACGGTTCCAGTACTGTTTCTAGAAGACAAATCCTTCCTCTATGGAAGATGAGGATGGATGTTCAGGTTCCCACTTGATTTCCCTTGATAACAATGAAGGAAGGCATAATAGGGAATTTAGAGTCTAGCAAGGATGAAAGTCCTGGCTTAGTATTTAGCATTCTCTACACCATTCCAGCAGAGGGACACATTTATTTCATTATGGTCTATTAAGAGTGATGTTTAGGTTCTTTGCTTGAGTGTTTTATTATTATTTTTTGTTTAAAATGGCACCGAGATGTAGCTCCAAAAGTGCAGAGTCCCAAAATGCAAGAGGGTTTTGATGTGCCTTTCACAGGGTGTTAGGTGTTTTGTTTTTTGTTTTTTTTTTTTTTTGTAGATATGAAATGCAGTGCTGTTGACTATGAGTTTAATTGAGCCAAATATAATTTAAAATGCATTCATTCATATAAAAATATATTCATTGAACAGGTATATATTTGTTTTTGACAAAAATATTGTGACCAGAGGTTCACATCTAGATGACAGATAATGGATTGATGAGTGGATAGATAGATAGATAGATAGATTGATAGATAGATAGATTGATAGATAGATAGATAGAGATAACAAACTGACAGAGAATGTAAGTTTTGTAGTGGTAGAAATGGTAATTATATTAAAAATCCTTCCAACTGAACATTCTATAAAAGATAGTAGCCTAGTATAGATGTACATATGTGTGAATATATATATATGCATCATGTGATTATTTAAGATTTTTAAAAGTGAAGAAAGTTGCCAGAGGTTAATATATAAATTTGTCTCTGTGTGTGTATACACACACACACACAATCAAGCCATATATATACACAAATGCACACACACGCACATTGATATTTATATGCACATAAGTATATATGGATATATTTTTGTTTGTTCTGGAAGGTATTAATACAGATTTATAGATACCTCCTCTAATCCCAAGAACTGGATGTCTCTCTTATTAACAAATGTCTGTCTCTCTTAGTTAGGGGAGGGAAAATGGAACCTCCTTCTTTTATGGAGATTATAATGCTACATAACCTGGCTTGAAATACTTGCAAGAGCTGGAGATGAGACAAAGACAGACTATCCTGGTGTTTCAATTTTCTGTAGACTTTCTGGATAAAACATCTTTTTCCTGAGATTCCTGATGTTCTTCTGTTTCTTCTATTAGTTGGACCAGGCCGAAGCCATTTTATTTCTATGAGCTTCAGTTTCTTCAGCTACATAATTAGAGAATTTGTCTAGAAAAATTCACTTTTCTGTGATCCTTCTTTTATATATCTTAAAAATAACTAATGAAAAAGGATTTTTAACCATCTTTGTCATAAATTTCCCTGAATAATAGATTTTACTTCTTACTGAGTTTTATCAGAACATTTTAGTTGATCTATAAACACTGCTAACTCACAATTTTTGTGTTTCTTAAAAAAAATTAAACTCTTTTATACCTATCTATCTTGTAGAAAAATAAATTCTGGAATGTTTTCATAATCTCTATATTAAAAATGTTAGTAGACATAAAACAGGTAAGTCACATGTAAACAGCAACTTGATACAAGTAGTTGAACAAACAAATTGGCTCTTTTAATGAATTACTGGGTTTTTTTGTTTGTTTTTCGAGAGTAGATTACTAACTGTTAATATTCAAATTGAGGGTCACCCCTAGGCCCCCAGAACTGCACTCTCTAAAGAGTTTCTGCTATCTTCCACATAAAGACAAAACATATGCTTAGTGTGAAAGAAATTTAATAGTTATCCTATGGAGAAGCTATGAGAAGAAATGGTAATAATTTCCCAAAGAAATACCCAAAGCTACCTATTGCCTCATGGGTAAATGTCTAGTCACACATAAGGGTTGACCCAGAGTGAGTCTACTGAGGCTTGAAAACTTGTCACAATTCTAAGTCTCCTTCAGGCAGGGAACCATAGGAAAGGGACAAAAAAGGACAGTCAAGCTTGTGACAAAAGGAGCAAAATCAGAGTAGAAAGCAGCTTAATGGCTGCCATTGTCAGTTTCTCATGGGTCTCTCACCCCATAGCTTCCAATTGTTTCTCTATGGCTCAACTCCATGTGTCTGCTTCTGTGTCCCAAAAGTGCCCATTATAAGTCCAAAGCAAAGAAGCTAGCATATCTGCTTCACAGGTCTTTTCTCCAATCTTTCTTTCCATATTGTCCAGGTTTTCTCTAGTTTCCAGTCACATTCAGCTCCATCCTTCATTAGGTAGGAGGAGGAAATGCAACCTCTTTTTTTATGGAGGTTATAATTCTACATAACCTGGCTTGACACACAGACTATCCTGGTGTTTCAATTTTCTGTGGATTTGCCAGACCAAACATCTTTTTCCTGAGATCCCTGGTATTATTCCGTCTCTTCTATTATAAAGTCCATTTTTACTCAAAATGCTTTTAATGGGTTTTGGTGATTTATAACAAAATCTTGTGATTAAGAGAATGATTAATAAACATCCTGTAGTTTGTCTTCCAAAATTTTAATTTTTCCATCTTTATCTGCTTTATTGTAAATTGTGTACACAATATAAACTCTTTAGATAAAAAATTCAATTATTAAAAGCATAATTAGTGTGCTTTATTGCTTGAAATCATATTGCAGATATCTTATATGGATTTATGTCATATAGAGGTAATATCTGTGATCTGTATTCGGCACTAATAAAAGGAAAAACATATATAATTCATATTTGCATAAAATATATATAATTTATAACATAGCATACAATATAATGCATTATTTATTATAACATATATTTTTTATAATTTATGATATTGCATATAATTCATGCATACCATGTTTACACATTGTTCACTCAATTTTTTAAAACCTCAGTCAAGCCATAATGCTTAATACAGTAAGATCTTAATAAGACATTACTCAGAAATTCCCAATTAAAATAAATCTTTTGTTGCTGCTTTATAACATAGCTATAATGAAGAATATAGATTTTGTACTCCCACAAGGGACTTTAACATAGTGGAATCTCTATGCAGACATATGTACATTGTCTCCTGTTCTTTGAGAAAAACCCTACCCTAAAGACTAAAGTAGTCATGGCATGGTTCTGTTTTGGTTGTACATGTAACAAGATAAAATATGTATTTCTGATTTGTTCTGAAAAAAATTGTATGTTAACATCATTTTCAAAATTTAAATATTAATTTGATAAAAATCACTGACAGTTGTTTTGATTTTTCAAACACTTTTTTGTTGACTTACATATTTTAGTATTGATAGAAGTCAGACTCTGAATGCTATAAATTATTTTACTTTCAGCCACATACTATACGTGTGTTAAATGAATTAAAACAACATTACATCATGTGGCAAAATACCAGGTACCTGATTTTGCTAATTATTTGTAAAATAAATTATTATTAATAAAACATGATAGCTAAATTATTCAATGTATTAAACAAGATTATATTCAATGTATAAACAATGTATATATTCAATGTATAAACAAGATTAAAAGAAAGGAAATACAATCCCTGGAAGTCAATGTATATAAAGGACAACAACTAGTTTTCATTTAGCTTATAGCCACAGTTCAAACAGGAAAACCACATTATTATGTTAAAGAATTCCAAAGATGGTTTATCTGATAGGACATAGGCATTAAATTTAATAATATATTAAAACTGTAATTCAGATGTAATTGAGTTCTCAGTGGAACCCTTAGTTTTTTCACTGTGCACTGATCTTATAAAATTAACCCTTTACAGTAAAATAATCTGTTTTGCTATGATTTGATGACTAACAACTAATCTTCAAAAATCACACAATAAGTTGAAAATCACAGAATCTATTATTCATCACAATTATTTGAAATGTCAAAAATTCATGGAATTTTATTTTATAAGTATACCATATAATAACACTGTACACGTGCCATATGTTTATATAGGTAAGTAAATAATCCTCAAGAGATGTTCTCTGGTCACTACCTATATTACTAAATTACCTTTTAGAATTTAAATCCATGGAAATTGTATGCACCTATTGTTAGTTGGAATAAAAGTATCCTTATATTTAGACAGTGAGTATTAGAAAATCAAGGAAGGATTAAAACAAGGAAACTTGCTGGGGTTGGGAAGCTTTCTACTCCTAAATTATTTTGACCTAAAGATACGTTGATTCTATGTCTTCATAGAGGAAGGAAAATATTGGGGATTTTAATCATTTCCCTGGTTTCTAAAGAAACAGATGCGGAAATGCAAATTTTGAATCTTACTGATTATGCCATCTTTCTCCAGATCCTTGGGCATCAGTGGGGTTTGGAAGACCCGTCTGTCCGTAGGCAGCAGGTTTTTGACACGGCTTCTTCACTTCAAGTCTATTTTTGGGGCCTCCATGGTGGCACAGTGGGTTAAGCAACGCACTATGAAGCAAACCTCAGCCACTGCAGCACGAGTTCAAGCCCTGCTGCCGGCCAGGAAGGGGACACACATGTCACAGCAGACCTCTCCTGCTGTGCCCGCTGCTCCCCTCAGCAGTGTACTTCCGTTGATCTGGCTGTTCTGCTCCCCGCTGTCTGTGGTGAATCCTCTCACCGCCCCCACACCTCTGGCCTGTACCCCAGTGCTTGTATGCATAATAAATAACCAACTTTAAAATTAAAATAAAATGAAGTATTTTTAAAAAAATCTATTTGGATGGTTTTACTGTCTTGCCTGCTAGATGGGGGTGGGTGGTTGTGTTGCCAGAACATTTATAATATATTCACACTATGTTATTAAATTTGATCTTTTTCTTCTACTGAGGAGGGCCCTGACCCTTTTGCTTAGGAATGCAGGACACAACCCAAATGCAGACACAGGGAGAGGAACAAAAAGGGTCTGTTTTAAAAGGAGTGAGAAAAAGGAAAAACGAAGAGAGAAGGAAAAGAAAATTCATTGGTAGCACAAGGCCAGGTGTCATTTAATCTACCCCATGTGGTGGCTGCTTTGCTTCATTTTAGACAGCAGAAGGAGCCCTTGACGTGGCAGTGAGGAGGCCTTCAATCATGGGTGGAGTTGGCCGGAAAAAGCCCCACACCAACAGCTGAGAGCCACAGGCAGACTCTATTAGGAAAGAGTCCCAAGTTGGCCTGACAGATGTGGCTTTGAAAATCCAAAGGCCAGCCCTGCTCTACCCACCAGTGCCAGCTGCCATAGATCAAGTAGTCAGAGGGTGGATCCTCAAGATGACAGACTCTCTTACCCTGATGTGTGATGGTGATTGGTTTGTTTTTCTAGTCTAAGAAGAATCCAGAATGGTGGCGTATTACCCCTGTGCCCCAACATTATGAATTGATGGGTTAAATAATTCCTAAAAACACATAAGCTTTTTTTCTTTTCACACACTCTTCTAGATATGGTTATTCCATTATTTTCTGTATGTTTTACAACTCTGAATAAATGAGGAGAACATAGTTCCTGAAATGTTGATTTTCAAATCTACAAAGTATGGTGAATTCACTAATTCCCACAGAGTTCTTAGCATTTTAGTCAATAAGCCAGAATGTCCTTAAAAACACCCAAATCACCCTACTACTTCTATTAAAACTCCAGTTTACATATTAAAAAAAACACAAAAAACAAAACACAACAACAGAAATTTCCAAGCTATGGTTTACTTTTGAGAAAAAACATCCAATTTCAATCGCCCTACATAAACAAAATAATTTGCTTGACTATTTTGTTTATACTAGTTTCAAATTAGGTTCATTTACATTTGCTGTACTACTAATGTGCATTGTATTCAGTCCTTTGCATAGTTGAACAGCAATGGAATGAAGCAGTACAGTAATACATAAATTAGCTTATATAATCATTTATATTTTTGTAAGATAATAGTGTGACTGCAGAATGAGAAGTAGTTGGTTGTTAGACATCATCAGGAGATATTTATTTCTGTTTTCTGCTTGAATATTCTCCTTGTATCTGAGAAATAATAAGCACTTTCTACATAAAATCCCTTCCTCTGACAATTTCAATTGGTCACCTAGAAACTAAAGAGAATGAAAAATAAGCATTCTATGAAATTAAGCTCTAAACATAACTCAATCCCAAAGGATTGCAAGTTGAAAACCTACATCTATAACTATAATAACATGATTTAAAATATATTCAGGATAACAAGTATCATAGAAGTCTTTTTCTCTTAATTCTTCATACCAAGCAAAGGCATTTTAGATGATAAAATGTAAAGATACAGATTGAATTTTTGAAGTAATTGGATGTCAGAGGTGATTTTTGAAGTCATAAGTTAATATGTGCCTTTAATATTTTTTGTCTAAGACTGAAAAGTATGATTATTTATAACCATGAGATAAGGGTTGCCTCATTTGTTCAAGACTAAACTCAGAACACACACATAAATACTATGAAATACTGTGGGAGTCTGTGACAGGTGCTCCTGTGGATGTTTGCTTCTTCCCCTTTATTGAACTCTTGAAATCAAAACACTAACAATAGCACATTAAATCATTGGTTAATGAATTAATGCAAATCATTACTTAACTTTCTGTCTCTATCAGCTTTGTTTTAACTTTCAGTAGAGTAGTTACAAAGCAGAATAGTGCAGGCCAGTACAAACTGGTGAGACCCAGAAAAAGGCACTTGCAACATGAGGGGAACCCTGACCTTACCCTGACCTTGTCTTCATTATCATACTAAGATCTCTACCCTTAGGTGGGATTTGTCCTTTGTTATCTGAACCTGTGGCCCATGAAGAAGCACATTGTCCTACTATGGCATGCAAGGCTGCTCCCAAACCTCCTCTCTTTCCCCCACATATAGGATAACATCATCCTCTGTATTAGGTTTATATGGCTTATATAAAGGAGAAGCTATTGTCCATTGGGTAGACAAATGTACTGTCTCTAAGGAGCCAAAAATAAACTGAATTTACCCTGAAGTTCGTTTTATTAACTGATAGCTTTTTGTGTTGAATATGCTGCTTAGAGCAACATAGAAACTTGACTACAGCAATAAACATTTATTATAGTGAACCACTGAAATTTTGGTGCTTTTGTTTATGTAGTATAACTCAGTCTATCCTGATTGCTACAATCTGGGACAATTTAAGCAAATATTTTACAAAGGTATATTAAAAAAAAATGGTGGCCAGCTTTCTGAACCACAGTAGTTATACTTTTGCTGAGCTCTAGCTAGATAAAAGATGATGAGATTTTACATTCTGCCTAAAAATGTTGAAATGTACTATATTAAGGGAAGAGATGTTAGTGAGATAGTTGAAATTTTGCATGGCATGTTGGCTTTTTCAGTATTTTATGATTCCACTATCTTGTTATTTAGGATTCTTCCAAGTTTAGAATTACATTATATCTTAGTTTTCTCAGACATTTCCACTTTATACCTATTGTTTTAAATGATCGCTAAAAACTTTTTTTTTAAACTTTCTAGAATTCCAGACTGGATAATATATCACATGATCACTCTACCCAGAGTAGAAGATCAATCTTCTCTTGTCCCTTCTGCATTCTATTAGAATGGAAGAAGAACAATCAGAAAAAGCATATGTTTCTAAGTTCTTAATGGGATTTCCTAAAAGTTAAACAAGACTTTCAATGTATTACTCCACCAAGAAGCAACATGAATAGAGAAATATAGTTTTTAAGGAAGCATGCATTCAGTTAAGTTATTTAGAGCTTTACTGAAAAATAAAATGGATGACAGATAATGGCATTAACTGATATATGTTGGAACTACAAAAATCGATGGACCAAACGTGTTGACAATTTGTATACCTGATTTAGTTTTTTTTTGATATGTCTCAAAGTCACTACATTATGAGTGTTGTCTTTCAGTATTTAATGAAAGAGATGTTTTCATTAGATGAAAAGATGAAATGTTCCTTGACAATAGGGAATAGAATCTTTAACCCTATAAGTCTGTATATGTCCTAGAACAGTATAAATTTAATGATTATAATAATAATATACATGAAGGTATTGTACTAAGACATTAACTGAAAAAGTTAGATTTTAGCCAATAGATACTTTACTAACCTAATCAAAATGCAAAATATCTTTACAGAAAATGTTGAAAATTTGAATTATGAAGTTTGTGCGTTTTTTTTTGTTTTTTGTTTTTTTTTTGCTTCTGATTTCTACTTTATAAATAAGCTCCTCAACATCTGGATGAAAATGTCTGGCAAAGGCAAAGATCTGACATAGGGAAATGCTATTAAAATGAGTTTCTCCTCTTTATATACATCTATTTTATGGGCTAGTTTGAAATTTTAATGATAAATGTATGATACATGCTTAGCTTTCAATAATTATTTTTTAAATATTTATTTATTTACGCATACAAGAACTGGAGTACAGAGATGCGGGGATTGAGAAGCTTCACCAGAGACAGAGTGGGGAGCAGAACAGGCAGAAAGACTGAAATGCACTGCTAAGGGGAGCAGTGGGCAGGCAGGAGAGGTCTACTGTGCCATGTAAATCACCTCGCTGGCGGGGGATCAAACTTGTGCTGCAGTGGCTGCAGATAGCTTCATAGTGCTGTGACTTAACCTCTTAGGCCACCAGAGAGGCCCCAGCTTTCAATAATTGTATAGATGAGTTATTGTTTATTTTTTTCCCACAGGAGAGCCTTCTAATTAAACAATCTTCTAGATGCATTTATTATTTGCAACCAATGTACAAAAAATACAATAATTTAAAAAGTAGAAGTAGATTGTTAGAAATTCTTACCTAAAATAAATTATATATATAGTTTATTTTTAATTAAAGAGGCTTATGATGCACATATTAAAATCTTTATGCCAAGGAACTAAGGAAGCAAACACTTCTAGAGTAGAAAGTAGATAGTATGATAAGTAAATTAAAGTGTTCATGAACACTAATTGTATTCAGATAAATTGCTAGGTGTCATTTCTAGCTCTGTCCTTTGTGACCTCACCCATATAGAGACTCTAACATCTCTCTAAAACTTAGCTTCCCTTCTTGATTGAGAAAGGTTCATTAAGTGGGTAATGAAAGGATAAATAGTTAAGATACATAAAGAATCTAGCATGAAATGTCTTTAATAAATCCTTATTATTTCAAAAAGTCTAAACAACGATCATTATAATTAATGGAAATTCTATTCGGGAACCTGCATAAACTCTTGAGCTTTATTTGCAAATTCACTGAAACAACTTTGTCCTACTAAGCAGACATATGAGGGCATTCACTTATGTAAGTAATGGCAATTAACCAAGCAATCCAGTGCTATTACAGAATCTTACATCCTTCATCAGAAATATTGGAGGAGGATATGCTCTCTTGATTTCTGAAAAAAGGCATTCATCCCATGCTTACTTCAGAAGATTGATTGGGTGTGGATGCTTCATTTCCTTTAGAAGAGATCAAATTAGCAATTAACTCATTCACAGGTAGAAACAGCCTGAGTTTAGTGAAGCTTTAGAAGGTCTTACTTGGTGAAAAATTAACAATTGCCACAATAATAGATGAGGTTAAATAAAGGGATTATCCTGAATCAGGAAAAGTATGACTATAAATATGTATTTTATAACAGGAATTAAGATGGACTTGTTTTTGTAAGCTTTAAAATTCTCTTTGAAAGGACATTGACTTCTAAGGTATAATGCTAACGTATCATTAAACATATGGAAAGGATATTGTCATTTCAGCTTATTACTGTTGAAAGAAATAGCAGCTTTTTACTGTTGTGTGATAAGACAATTGCATTGTAAGCTTCATTATTAGTCAGTACAATTTGAATTAAAGAAAAAGAAGGGAAAAGATGAAAATTTAAAAATGTCTCTAAATTTGACAAAAACCGAAAATGACTGAATTGTTCTTTGATGAAAATTGAAGACAAATGTTCAGAGCTAATTGTTGAGAGTGAAATTCTCATAGTTTTGGTTAAACTCAGAACACTCAGTCAGTATATGTTTACAAATAAAATGATTCTTTTCAAGCTGTCTTTTGTGACTGTGGTTGACTCTGAACTGGGTCTATGGCCTCTGCCTTGAACGCCACTGCGCTACATTCCTCAGGGCCATGAAGATGATTGTGTGATGCTTGATGAAACATTTCTGTTTCCTCCAAGGATGCTGATAACATCAGTGACTGCTGAACACCCAAGGGTTGTTTTCTATTATCAACAGTCTTATGATTGGCACTCCCTAGACTGCCTGGCATCCTTCAGACCTGAAAATGAAGAAACACCCCCACTCCTGCATGTTCCCACAGTCCTTTCTTTCCTATACAATCTCCCTTCACTTGCTTCCCTGAGTACTGACGGTTGTCTTCCTGACGTGGCACCACCCACTAATGAAATACTTCTTTTATGGATAACTTAAGGTTCAGAATCTGATTTTTCTGAGTGTGAGACACCCCAGCTTGTGATCATTTAATTTTTATTCTTCATCCCCCAATAGAGTTTAAATGTTTGTGTCTCCAAATCTCCTATGTTGAAACCCATGTTCTAAATAGAATAGCATTAAGAGGTGTGTGTGTGTGTGGGGGGGAGTCTTTGGGAGATACCAAGTGCCAGATGTGTTCAGGATGAAATACTCATATGTGGGGTTACAATCATTTTAAGAGTTATGGGAGAGTGAAATTCCGTGGTCCTTGTGCCAGCATACAATGAGAAGTTGTGGGACTGCCACCTGGAAGAGCACTCTCTAGAATTAGGCCATTGTAGGGTAAATGGAAATTGTCAGGATCTTCTGCCCTCCCACCATTGGCATCTAAGATCCAAACCTGTGTTCTTATTTGTGTGCCTGATGGTCAGCACCTGGAGTATAGTGTGTGTGTGAGTGTGTGTGTGTGTGTAAGTGGATGCACCCTGGCTGAGAGGACAGGTGTATAAGGGTGGCATCACAGGTATGTCAGTAGTGGCAGCAGCAGAGAAGCAGAAACAGCAGAGAGAAAGAATAGAGACCAAAAAACAATGCCAAAAAGCCCAGAAGAGTGAAGATTTGCCAGGGACCAGGAGGCTGGCAGGTCTACCTTCCTACCATGTACCTGGTTGCAGCATTACAAATGAGGTAAAAGTCTGAATAAAACCCTGCAAAATCCACTGAGGGTTCCAGGACGCCTCCTTTACCTGTCTACCCAGATCATAAAGAACCTGCTCTGTGCCTTCCTGGCACTACAACCATGCTGGCACTTCAGCTCACATTGTAGTCTACAGGATTGTGAGAAACAAATTTCTTTTGATAAGCTACCCAATCTAAGGTAGTTTGTTATAGCAGATGAGATTTTTGTATGCTTAGCTTCCTTTCCCCTAATCCCTACTGGGTGAAGTCAGTCCAGTCAATTAAATTCCTAACCCTGTTTCTCAGCCAAGAGATTTCCTCACTCTCCCACATTCTTGGCATTTTTTTTTTCTTTTTGTGTTATAAATCCTCCAAGTTCCTTTATCTTTTCTTAGTATTTTTATGGTGGGATTAATTATACTACTCTAACGAAGCTTCCCTAATTTTGTAAGCCTTCAATGTCTGTTAATCATATAAAGCTGTAAAACCAAGGAACTGACTGCTGGCCTCTGCTTATCCATTTCTCTGTGATGTATTATGCTCTCAGTGGGATAAAAAGGTAAGCATTCAAGTAGGTCAGGGATTTCCTTACAAATAGTATCACCACTCTAGCGCTCCACTATAGAAAATAACAAGAGCATGTTTTTATCTGATTGTGAAGCCTTTGGCATCTTCTGTACACTTTCAAGGCTTCAGACCACAGTGGAATAGGTTGAATTAATCTCTTCAGATTTAAGCTTATTTATCAAAAAGAAGAAGGCTGTATGCTGAAGTCTTAGGTCATGCCCTCTGCTCTCACTAGTCCTTTCCACCTTCATACAAGATGTGACTTAATAACATCTTTACACATTGAATAATGCTCTGAGCTGCATTATGATGACACAACACAGTGAGAAAGTGTATAAATGTTGAAAAATATAATATCATTAATCCAGGGATGAGTCTAGGAGCGAGAGTAGAGAGATTGAACATTCTTGGGAATTCAGCGAAAAATAAAGTACAGTTTGCTTAGTTTAAAAACAGTAAGCACACATATCATTTATTTGTGCATACATATATGCTTGACCAATATATGTATGTATATATATGCACACACATAAATCTTCAAACGTTCAGAAATAATCAATGTGTAAATAATGAATCACCAAAGTAGTAATTAGGAAAATTTTGTGAACTGACACCAAGAACCTTAAGCATTCAAACCGAAACAGGCAATGAAGCTCAAGTGTATACTGTTTTAAAGTAGCTTATGTAGTGAAAAGGCAGTGACTGTTTTCCTAAATGATCAAGTTTCTTAAATAAATTATTCTAAACGATTTGGGATTGGTGCAAATCTATCTCATCTCAAACAATTTGTTTTGCTTATGATTTTCAGAGGTATAAACAAGAAATGATCGGGTCAAGAGTCTTGCAAAATAAGCTAAATTAAGCTTATTTTAAACTGGTTTTGTCTGCTCAATGAACTTTGCAAGCTCGGGCTTCCTTTATATTTTTATTTTTTAAAGATTTATTTATCTATGCATACAAGAACTGGGGAACAGGCCAGAGTCACTGGAGGAGGAGAGGATTCACCAGAGACAAAGTGGGGAGCAGAACAGTGAGATCCACTGAAATACACTGTTGAGGGGAGCAGATGGAGAGGCAGGAGAGGTCTGCTGCCTCATGTGGGTCTCCTCCCTGGCTGGGGATGGAACTCCCTCTGCTGTGCTGCGGATGCTTCACAGTGTGGTGTTCAACCGGCTACACTTTTACCTTCTGATTCTTTTTTCCCATAGCTAGTGAAAAAAATATTTTATTTTTTTAAAGAGTTCTTTATTTATGCATATAAGAGCTGGGGTACAGGCCAGAGTCAGGGGAGGTGAGAGGATTCACCAGACAGAGTGGGGAGCAGAACGGGAAGACTGACTGAAACACAAAGCTGAGGGCAGCAGTGGGCTAGGCAGGAGAGGTCTGCTGCGCCATGTGGTTTCCCTCCCTGGCCGGAGGCAGGGATCGAACTCATGCTGCAGTGACTGGGGTTTGCTTCATAGTTCATTGCTTAATCCACTGCACCACCAGAGAGCGTCCCCCTTATTTTGTTTTAAACACACACTAAATTTGTTGCATAAAATATAAAATATATATAGTTCCTAGACAGACGGGAAAGTTCAATCCTGAAATCTAGGAGATGTGAAGCACATTCTAACCAAACTAATAATGTAAATTTTACACTATTTTTCTGGTCCTTGGATGAATTCCCATCTGTTTTATTGGTATTTCAGTTTTGATTCTCTAAATGTAGAAAGGGAAGTTATGATGTGCTGGTGAGAGAGGCCAGGTGGTTGTGGGTTTAGGCAAAACTCCCAAGTTTGCAAGATTTTCCCAAACTTGCAAGATTTTCCCAAGATTTACCCTGGTCAAACTACCTCTTACTACTCTTTAAAGTTAGGATATCCCCATCCCTCATCCTAATGGCCAGCTCTTTATTCCCATTGTTTACTTTGTTTTCTCCATCTCTGTCTTTCTGGGAACATTTATTGAAAAGCCACCGAAGGTAATTTCTACATATAAATAATAATAATAAAAAAATATATCTCCTGCCTTATAATCTGTGACTATAAGTGATTATATTCAGCATGGGAAATCTTACCAAGTTTTAAGTACTAAATTCTTTGGGACACTAAAGAAATGAATAACCAAATTAACTAAATGATATCTGAGTGTCAGATAATTTACAAAAAGAGGATCAATTATAAGGATCAGTTAGAATCAACTATGAAGGCTGTTAAAATGCAAATTTGTGGGCTCAGAAGATTCTGAATGTGTAACTGGATCATAAAAATGTGTGTGTATGGAGAAGAAGAATAATAGGCAACTCAAGAATAAATACTTATTAACAATCAATGGCATTCAGATTTATCTCCTGACTTTTAAAGAATGATTTCAGTTCTGGTGTATTTGGTAGGTAATGTTTACTAGCTATGGGAGAAAAGAATCAGAAGGTAAAATTACAATTAAATGTCTCTATTCAATTTCTTATGAAAATATGAATTTGTCCATGTAACAAAACAAAATTAATAAAGTAGATGTAGAAAACTTAGAATAGTAACCTTGGAAAACTGTAAAGAAGAAAAATTTGCTCCAAGATTGATCGCTTAATAGCTTAATTTTAAGAAATGTTTATAAAGAAACAATTCTGATACTTAAAATATTTCAGAAAACAAAAACTTCAAGAGAAATTCTAGTTAACTGTAAGATTAAGCTTTTATATAAATACCCTTTTTTTTGTAAAAAAAAACCTGAAAATAAACACAAAAATGATAATAGAATCAATCAAATCAATCAAAAAGGCAAAGACCAATTAACTCCATAAATGATAAAAAGTTATTTTAGATATTTTAATTAGGAATCAATGCTGACTTTCATTTGATCAAGTAAGAACAGATGGAGTCATTTAATATAGGATATACATAGATATATTATGTGGATATAGATACATAAATATTCAAAAAGTCAGCTGCATTCCAAATGGAGAATTTCTAGTTTTTTTTTTCTATTAAAGTCTGTGGCAGTACAAGGACATCTATACTGAATTTTGTTATTAACATTATTCTAGGAGTATTAGCAACAGCATTTTGATGTTAAAAGTATTTATGTAATATATGAAAAAATATATAAATATTACATAGGGAAAAGCAAAATTATTTCAGCCAACAGAAATTTGCAGATAATAAGATTGAATAACAAAAGAGAAAATAAATGAGAAAACTAAAATATAAGAATTCAATGAATGAGTAAAATATTGCATAAAATCAAATGATTTTTAATAATTTTAGAAGCTATATAACAACTAGAAAAGATAACAATCCCAATTTCAGTAGAAGTTATGTAAAATGCTCAAGAATAATTTTACTAAAATATGTGAGGTACATATTTACAAGTTGGCTGAAAGACAGGAAAACAATGAATTCAGAAGTCTTTATAAGGAAGATTAATATATCTGTCTATATAAAACACATCCTTCTTCACAGAAGAAGTTCATATGAAAAAATGTAGTTTTTTGAAAAAAAATAATTCGGAAAAATATGAAAAGAATGTAAGTGGACAGTGCATAGAATTTAATACACCAGCACTTGCTAAACATGAAATGATATTCAGTATTTCTCAAGGCAATTCAAGGCAACTTAGCAATAACCTGCTAATTTATTTAGACTCAAACAGATTGGTAACAAAATTTTAGAAAGATTTTTGACTACTGAAATTACAAATCCATAGAAATTTATAGGCTATTTTGGTAATATACATTAAAAATATATATGCATAGCCAAGCAATTTCCTTCTATGAGTGAATTATACAAATAACCTTACATATAGTCACAAAGATACATAATATATATTCAATTGCAACATTGTTGATAATAGCAAAAACAGCACAAAGTTGTCAGTTGTCTATGGTAGCACTGGCTAAGCATTTACTATTATACATTTACTTACTATTACATAAAATGTACAGATAATAGAAATTTATATTTATATAGTGATCAAGTTAGTAGCACTATAGCTATGGCAATTTTATGTTGTTAATAATGTATGAACTTGTTCAGATATTAGTTGTGTATAATATTACAGAAATCTAGGTGAAATGTATGCTAAACCTCTTTGTACTTTTTTTTTTCAATATATACTTTTATAGTAATGTGAATTTCAAATGCTTAAAAAGTCTAGATGATGAGACATGGAATGATGAGTAACAGAATTTAGAGTATGAATATAAATATATTTCTCTAAATTCTAAATAAAAATATATACTATTTCGTATAAAAATATGTATTGTGTATTTGCTGATTTGGAACAATAGTCTTTTTTGGAGAAACAATATCAGGAGCCTCAGATTTTCATACATAATATTGCATCTATTAAAGATCTGCCAAATATTGCTTGGAATATAAACCAGTGACTGGAAACCGAGAGAAAAACAGACAATAGATCCAAACCTAGGGGTTAATGGAGGTTTCACACATATTTAATGTGTACATAAACTAGAGTATAAGATAAAATGAATCTACATATAATGAACCTCAAATGATAAAAACTGCATTGAAAAATATCAGTATATTAAGAATTTAGTAAATAAATAGATTAATCGGCTAAAGAGACAATAAAATGGATAGGACATGAGGAAAATGTGAAGAATATTGTATAATGAAAAAAATTAAAAGGAAAATGTAGGCATTAACATAAGAGACATAGAATACACAGGAAAAAAATCTGACTTACTCAAAATTTGACAACTATATACTATGAGTTAGAAAGAAATGGACTACAAGAATGTGAGTGAGAAAAAGAGAGAAGAGTATAAAATATCTCCTAGGTCACATAAAGGTATTTAAAAGAAATTAAATATTAGATTAATTGGTCTCCAATAAATTTAGAAACTTCTGTTTCTCTGAAGACAAATTGAAACAGTGAAGAATTAATTCACTAGGTAAGAAAACATATCCTTGCTAGATGTAACCAAAAAAGAACTATAAATCATTAATTTAAAAGATAGCTAATTCAAAAGGTGTATGCAAAGAAGCCCATCACAATGAAGTAAAAGGCCAAACTTCAAATATCAAGCAACTGACATAGGTAAAAGATGGTTTCTAGTGTGTAAAAATGTAAGGATTTCTTGCGTCAAAAAAAGGTAATTATTTAGACTGACTACACTTGTTTCTTGATGCTATCCCATAGGTCTATTACTTACATGATTTACAGTAGTCCACATAATTATTAGGGCATGCATACATAGCTTTTGTTAAAGATGGGACAGAGATACTGATTTCTCTTTTTCTTTTGTGGCTCTACAAAAGTTGCTAGCAGGATTTCACTCACATCTTTTGTATTATAATGTTGTCTCAAACATTGTCATTTGCTAATGTTGTAACTAACTTGCTGATCTAACAAGAGGTCATATAGAAATATGCACATTCTATCTTATCACAATGTACTGTCTCAACCATCTCTCCCTGAAAGCAAGAATAATTTGTCAATGCATTTTTTTCATTTGAAATATTTTAATGTTGTGGCAGTGACAACATTTGTCCTTCTGCCAGGTTTCCTGCATTACTGTGTACATCCCTTTATTCTGTTTTCTGTTGCTCAGTCATTTGGTTGGGCTATGTGAGTTATTTTGGTGACAAGTTGATCTGATAACCAGGGTAATTGTCAGTAGTACATTTTTAGTGGATTTTGGTGAGGATAACTGTATATCAACATAAAAAATCACAGTTTCTAAGCTTTGTGCAATACTTAGCTAGTGCAGGCCAACCTCCAAGCATAATCTTATTTTATTTTAATTGTATTATATGTGAAATTGAATTATAGAGATTTTAATCTGTTTTTATAAAATGGAATTATAGCAGAAATTCAATTTAAATAAGATGTTTTTTATACATTTTATACTAAATCATTAAAATATAAATAACAAAGATGTATTCAATGAGTCACAAAGTAGTACCAACTATATTAAATGCATATATTTGAAAATATGTTCAAAAATAACTGAATTATTTCTAGCTAGTGCTCATGAAGAGAAATACTATTAGAAAATTAACTGTTACATTTCCATTTGACTTCTCTAAGATGAAAGAATTTTGCTAGCTATAAAAAAACTGTCCTTGAATTTTACAAGTCTGAATTTATTACCAGAGAACTCAGCTAAGCAAACACATTCTTATCTGTTGACATTTAATCAAGCCAGAAGTTTTTATTTATACAAAGCATTACATAAATTTTGAATATTTTTCTTCTCTCTCAATGAAATTAACCACAGTGTGCTCTTTAGACATAAATATAATTAGGCCAACATAAAGACATTTCAGAATGCAAAATGAAGGGGTAAGAAGAGGGAAAACAATAGATAACCATGATGGTATTAAGATTACATGTGTTTTTAAACTCAATTTTAAACATAAGCCCTGAAACTGTAAATCGCTAATAAGGAAATGGGGAAAATTCTTTATATTGTTCTTGGCAATGAGTTTTTGAGCATGAAATCAAAAAGGTAAGCAACAAAAGCAAAGCTTAGAAAAAGGACTAAAATGTTAAAAAAATCAAACTAAAATGTTTCAACATAGAAAAAGAAATAAAAAAAATGAAAAGACAACTAAGAAATGAAAGAATTTACAAATTATGTATCTGATAAAGGGTTATATAAAAAATAAACAATTCATACAGCTTCATAAAAAATAAGAAATGAGCAGAACAATGATACAGATAAGAATGAATGTATCAAACTGTAACTCCTAAAGGTAAAATAGATGTCTAAAACTGTTCATCCTAGGTGGACACACTGAAATCACTGATTGATCTTGAGGGAATTAAGCTAAGTGAGAAAAGTCACACTGAGAAAAAACAATACTGCTTGCTATTGCTTATATGAAGAATCTGAAACAGCCAAGCTCAAGAGTTGAATGATGGCTCCCAGAAGTGGGAGATCAGAGAAATTGGGGAGATGATGCAACCAGAATATGACTAAGTTCTGGAGATCCAGTTCACAGCATTGTGATTATAGTCAACAAGTTGCTAAGGGACAAGCACTGAGATATTCTCACTACAAAATGGAATGATATTTATATACATTGGACAACATCCATGCTATGGATCTTTTTTAACAGAATATATGAAAATAAAGGATGTCACACTAGTTTAGATGTCCAAACTTGCCTATGGTATGGATGAAGGACTTGCTGGAAAGAATAGGAAAGAGGAAACGAGTTCTAATCCACTTTGCAATATGCTTCTTCTAGATATATGTAGCTGAGTATTTACAGAGCATTCTTAAAGTCACAGGTAAAACAATGGTCTTAATTGGCATGTGTTGAATAAAAGCTTTCCAAAGAAATGATTTCAACTATCCTTATTCCCCATGATATACTTAAGAAAAGAATCATTAATAGATATTGTCAATTCCTATTTGGTTATTCTGGATTTTGTTAAGTACCAGAAAAAGGTAATATCTACTTTTGGTTTTCTAATGTCAATTTACTTTAAAAATGACTGCTTTAAGAACAGATGGCAGGATATGTAACAGCAAACTTCCTTAATACTTGTTGGCATTTAAAATAAAAACAACTTCAAAATGTGTAAAAATGTGTAAGATTGATAAGAGGATTCCTGAACTACTTTTAACAGAAATTGAATGATATATCTTTAGAGAAGTTTAGTTGAAAATGAAATGGGCAAGTTTAAAAAGTGATTTATTAACAATATCAGCTACTTTTTTTTTTCCAAATATACCAGGAAATGAGCGATACTTTAGGAAAATAATAGGATCAAGAAAGCATGATTATAGAAGTTTACTAACTTATTGAACACAGACTTTTAGAAATAATTAAAGACTAGAAATTACTTTCTATGCAGTACAAATAAAGTAGCAAAATATCTGGCATGGTAGAATAAGCCCTTTTCTCATTCTGTTTCTGGGAGGAAGTATTGAAAATAAAGGGGGAATTTCTAGGTTGATTAGTCATACTATAATATGGGAATTACATAATTTCCCTGACTTGCTATTAAACAATTTGTTTGCCTTGTTACTTTTACTAGTTTAATTTCTTTCCTCTTACTGTGTTTTCCTATATTACCTTTGAGGATTTTTGTTTGTGTCTTTGCTTATTTTGTTTGTTTCTATTTTTTAAAGTATATTTTATTTATTTATGCATACAAGAAATGGGGTGTAGGTCAGAGTTGCAGGGGGTGAGAGGATTCACCAAAGACAGTGTAAGGAGAACAGATAGACTGACTGAAGTACACTCCTGAGGGAGAGCAACATAAGAGAGAAGAAAGGTCTGTTGCCCCCTGTGGAAACTTAATCACTAGGCCAGCAAGGAGGCCCTCCTCTAATTTGTTTCCAAATAATTATTTCATTTAAAATTAGAGAGAGGTGTTGGGAAGCACAATATAATTTGAACTGCTTAAATAACCAATTCTTGAAGAGAGAAATAAAGCATTAATACGGCAACCCATTTGTCTCCTTCCTAATTCTTCTCCCCAAGTTGGCTATTAAGCTGATTTCTCTTATCACCAATTTATTTCTACAATTTTTTGACCTAAATGGAATCATAAGTATTTACCTTTCTGTGCCTGACTTCTTTAAGTCATCAACATGTCTGTGAGGCTGATTCATATTATTTTGTGTAGCAAGACTTTATTAATTTTCATGGCAGCATAGCATTCCACTGTAAGAATATATCAACATTTATTCCGTCCTTTAATTTAACTTAATGTGGTAATGTTGGTTTACATATTTACATTATTGTTTGTATTTTGGGAGTACTGGATGCCCATCCCCTTCAAGTGTTACTGCTATGTGTTTGCATTGCTTTCTTTCTTTTTCTTTTTTTTTTTTATTAGAATTCTCTCTCTCTTTCTCATATTCAGTTATGATTTAGAATGTTTTAGGATTTACACTGATAATGTTCTGAATTTGTAGAATAAGTTGGGAATATGGCTTGATTTTTACTCATTTAGTTTCTGCATTTATTGAATATATTGTATTTAATGATTTAATATAATTTATATTAATTTTCCAAAGGTAAGCAATTCAAAGAGAAAACTATTTGGAATTCCCTGCTAAAAAGAGATGTTTTTAAAGTTTTTAATTCTCTATGTGGTTTCAAATGTTAAATCATTAATAAGGTTTAGAATTGACATATGGTCTGCATCAATTAAAACTTACCTCATCATATTACAATGTGTTCTTTGATTAAAAAAAGTTTGTTTTTCTTACAATTTCTTTTGCCAGATATTAGCAAAATTACTTCAGTTTTGTTTAATTAGAATCTTTTTCTACTTTTTTTGATTAGCAATAGAAATAATTTTCTAGTTCTTTACTTTTAGCTTCCTTGTAAGATTATTTCTAGAAAATATTTACCATGGTAATGTGAAAAACAAAAGTTCAAAATTGCTTTAAGACTCCTTAAGTCTTGATGGTTCCCCTTAATTTTCTTGCAATTTTTGACCCTATTTCTATATTATATAAATTGGAATTGTACACAGAATAGAGATCAGAAAGGTTTTTATAATGTTCTTACTCAAAGATCTATTTTAAGATGTTATATATTTTTAAAATTATTTATTTTTTCCTGTTGTTTAAAAATTATTCTCGTTTGTATTTTAAAAATACCACACAAGGTCATAACTATATTTTCTGTTGCAATTCATATGTATGAAATCACACAAGGTCATAGCCTTTTTTTATACTTATTTTTATGTTATTAAAATATTGAATATTATTAAATATACATGAAATCTTTCTGCACATATTCATCACAATATAGAAGATTACTATGTAACACTAATACATTCATTCTTTCTCTTATTTGATGAGAAGATAGTTCTTCCCACTGTGTCTAGAGACAAAAGTGTTTCTATTTAATTTTGCTCTAGTTTTCTAATATTACATTGTGTGACTGAATCTAAAACAATGGATGTCATGATGGGACTATAAATCATCCCAGGCAAATAGGGTCACCTAAAATTAGTTGCCATCAAAATTCCCCTTATCTTTTCTAATTTTACTTTGCTAATACAAATAACTTGAGTGCCAATTTTCTTATTCACATACAAATTAAATGGAAGTAAGATTTATTATAAAGTTCCTTTTACAAATGACTTAGATATTTTTACGTTTACATATATAATCTTCATAATTTTTGTTGAAGTTTAAAAATCATAGTATAAAAAATAGGGATAGCAAGTTATAAGTGTAGTATTTGTGCAAATGCTTTGCTCATTTCATATATACTACAAACACATGCATGTAATGAACTTATGAAATTATATTACTTTGTTAGCTTTTTGTTAAAATAAAGTGCTTTGTTAAAATTGCTGAGGTTCTTATGAGATCCTTGATTTTAGACTAAGTAAATATCATTTCAGCTATACTGATTTTTTTTTTAAAGATTTATTTTATTTATGCATACAAGCACTGGGGTACAGGCCAGAGGTGTGGAGGGGAGGTGAGAGGATTCACCACAGAGAGCGGGGAGCAGAACAGGCAGATCAATGGAAGTACACTGCTGAGGGGAACAGCGGGCACAGCAGGAGAGGTCTGCTGCGCCATGTGGGTCCCCTCCCTGGCCAGCAGCAGGGATCAAACTCATGCTGCAGTGGCTGTGGTTTGCTTCATATGCATTGCTTAACCCACTGCACCACCAGGGAGTCCCTTGATTTTTTTTTTTTTTTTTTTTTAAGATTTACTTTTATTTACGCATAGAAGAGCTAGGATGTAGGCCAGAGTTTGGGAGGTGGATGGGTGGGATAAGAACCACCAGAGACAGAGTGGGAAGCAGAACATGTGGACTGAGTGAAATACACTGCTGAGGGGAGCAGCATGAGAGGCAGGAGAAGTCTGCTGTGCCATGTGGGTCAGCTCCCTGGCCAGTGATGGAATTCATACTGCAGTGGCTGCTGATAACTTCATAGTGCTGCAACTTAACCCCTTGCACCACTAGTCACCACCAGTGAGGCCCCAGCTATACTTATATTAAAATTAAATATACTTTATTAATATTATTCTCATTACAAACTAGACTATTTCTACCAATTCATCCTGAATATGGCTCTGCAGAATATAATTTAACTATACATTAACTAAATTCTTGTTATATTATAAAATATTTTAATATTTTGTTAACGAGTTATCTCATTTTAAAATGAGACATACCAATGTAAAATATGTATCTAATAATGTATGTCTCTATATAGAGAAATGTCATAATATTAGAAGACTGTAGAAAATTTCTCTCTATAAAAATTTACATCAATTCTTACATACTTATTTCAGGTTACTCACTTCCTGTTTGTTTTTATTGTTATTATCACCTATAGAATAAATGTGATTATACATAGAACATGATGTTTGGATTTAATATGCAAACTCAAAAATAGGTTAATATGTGCTAAAATTTGCATTGTTTTAGGGGTCATACTGATAAGTTTAAAAAGAATATCATTATATGCTTAGTTTACAACTCTTTTCCTTTTGAGCATTCAGAATTTTTCAATTGTTTAATTGGATCACCATTATATTTTGTTACCGTATTTTCTGCTTTCATTACAAAATAATCCTGATGCTGTCCTACTAGTGGGTTTCATATGTTTCCATTTACTTCAAAGTCTAGATTTTATCACATTGTTTTCTTTCATATTTACAGATCAACATTTGCAAGTAAGGGTGACTTTGTTTTCAATGCATGTAAAATAAATTCTGAAGAGAATGTGATTATAAGCTCTGACTATTTTATTACACTTCTAAGAAGTCAGGACTTTATCAAATGTGTGACTTCCATTTGCATCCCAAGAGAAATGTATTACAGAAATAAATGTGTTTATTTGTTGCAAATTTATTATACATATATTTAATTCATAGCCCTCTGTATACTGCAACAATTTATTAACACAAATTAAAATGCTGTGAATTTAAATATTCAAGTATTTAAACAAAAATCTAATTGTTTAATATAAATAAATTCTGATAAATGATTTGATGAATGTATTGGTTTTATCATTTACAACAAGCCTAATATTATAATAAAACTATTGTTGATATAAAACTCTGGTTCCCACTAAACACAATGAAGAAGTCTTCATTTTTATCATAAATTAATATGTCTTCTAATTATTTCTGAAAAAAATGATAGGAAAATAAAGAAAAGTAATAAGCCCATCCAGAGTATCTGCCTTAAGGAGTAACAAAATATATATATATATATATATGCAACTATTTTGATACTATATAAGGATTATGATAAAATTAGAAGTTTGTCATTTCATTTATTTCATTAAATAGTTATTGAAAATTCAGTATGTGTCTGTTGCTCTTTTAGACTGTTGATATACTAGTGAAGAAACAAACAGGATATTTTACCTTCCTTTCTTCCACACTATAAAATGAGGCTCACATGAGCCATGTATAAGGAGAGATATGTGAAAAAAGCCTGTTCATCCACAACAAATCAGAGATTACCTTTTTTGTTGTTGAGTTGTATTATTTTGTGGCTTAACTCAAACCCTTGTCAGACGTATGATGTGCAAATATATTTTCCTTTTCAATAAGATTCATTATAATTTTGATGCAAGTTTCTTTGACCATGCAGAAGCTTTTTAGTTTCTTGTAGTTCCAATTGTTTATATTCTCTTTCATATTCCTTGTTGTTGGAGATGAATCCTAAAAGATGTACCTGAAGACTGTGTTGTGGTTTGTTTGGTCTCTGTTTTTCACTATGTATTTTGTCATTACAGGCCTTACATTCAAGGTTTCAGTGCACCCTATTTAATGGAAGAAAACATTTACACACCATATCTGATAAAGGGCTGATGTCAAATACTTAAAAAAGAATTTATGCAACTCAACAAAATGAAGACAAAAATCACAATCAACACATGGGAAGAAAAGCTAAAGAGATACTTCTCCAGAAAAGACAGATATTTTCTACAGGCTTATGAAAAAAAAAATGTTAACTAACTCCACTTATCATCAGGGAAATACACATCAAAACAATAAAGTACCTCACTCTTATAAGAATGACCCACATCAAAGAATCCTGAAACAAATATTGGCAAGGGCTGTGGAGAAAAAGGTACTTTCCTACACTGTTTATGAGACTGTAGATTAGTTCAATCTCTATGGAAAATATAATAGAGGTTTCTCAATTATTAAAAAAATAGATCTACCATATGATCCACCTCTTGGTTCTATTCAGATAATGGAAAAACACTGATTTGAAGGGATATAAGCCTTCACCATGCAGTGCAATTTACAATAGCCATTCAATAGGAACAAACTTGAAGCCCAATGTCATTTGAGTGGATTAAGAACAATGAGGTACATATACATAATGAAATACTGTTCAGCTATTAAAAAGATCAACTGTTTCCATTTATAACAGTATATATGGAACTGGAGGGGATTGTGTTAAGAGAAATAAACCATAGGGAGAGAGAAAAATTTAATTATGTATAGAATATAATGAAATAAAACACAGCAACTGACAAAAGCAAGCCAAAACAAGGTCTATAGATAAGACTATAACATTGAGAGAATGTTACAACAAATTGGGGAGGAAGCCCAATGAACTATGGTGAACTGGTAGGTATGGTATGGAAACACACTCCTGAAGGGGGTGAGTCTACATTTATAAATCATATACAGTGTTGTAAATCAATTGTTTCCTCAATAGAAATATAATTAGTATCTGTGTTGGAGTTAAATAGTGGTCTAAAAATACATTTTAAATTATCATCATCCTGAAATTATTAAAATAAGACATTTATTTCTAAAAGTGTACTTATTAAATATTTACCAAAAATTATTTTAATCGTTTCTTCATAGTTATCATAGCTATGCAGTGCTTAAAGTTTTTCATATTTAATGGATGCTTGATATACAAATTTATATATACATGAACAGTAAAAGTACATAAATGAATGAAAATAACATGAATAATTCATGGTAATCAAACCTATTGATTAAAGTTTATATATGGATAATAACTAGACAAAATTCAATGTAGAATGTCTTTTATATCATTACATGTTATAATATATTAACAATTTTTCTTTAATGTAGTTCATCTAATAGTTATAACTATGCCATCTGATTATACATACAAAACAGTATACATAGAAAATACTACACTATACAATCTATTTTTAATGTAATTTTACTTATAATCAGGTTATAGACATCAATTCTAAGAATATGAGACTATGTGATGGGGTTGAGAAAATAACATGTTATTTTTTTCTCCTATAAATATGTTCTTTTATTCTTCCAGATGATCAACCAACAGCTGCTGATTGCATCAGCTGTCCTTTATCTTAGTTGATAAAGGAAGCATTATTTTTATTTTAAAAACCTGCCATTATTGTGCATATACTGATAAGTTAAAAAAAAGCACATTTAAAAAGTAATTTTATTTGGACCTTTATTGGCATAGGAGAAAAAATAAAGATAAAGCATTCTGAAAATTGTAGCAACAAGGTATATTATTCCTTATTTTAAAAGTTTAAGATTATATAAAATATATATAATATATATAAATATATATAAACATAAATATATATAAATATATATAAAATACTCATAAAATTGGCATAAATTTTATTATGATTATTGCTACTATTTTTCTTTAGGAATAGTAAATAACTTACTAACTTACTACAGTGTCAAATAAATAGATAATATTATTTTGCATTTATTTTAAAGTCAACTGCATTTCATCTAAAACATGAAATTCATTGGTGTGCACTCAAGTAATTATCATCTGAGCACATGCAAAGACAAATATTTTCCATAACACTGGCTAATATAATAATATTTGTTGTAATACAGTGTGCTGACTTGTTCCATGAACTGCTATGTGTGTTGTTATTAGATCACCTTATATTTTTGTTTTTTGATTACTAAACTATTTTTTAAAAGATTTATTATTTATGCATAGAAGTACTGGGGTGCAGGCAGTGAGACCAGTCACCAGAGACAAATTGAGGAGCAGAATAGGCAGATCTATTAAAATACAGTGCTTAGGGGAGCAGTGGGCTAGAGATGAGGTGTCTGCTGTGCCATATGTGCGTTAGCCCCCTTGAGAGGGATGGAACTCTGGGCCACAGAGGTGGTAACACTGAGACTGAACTCCTAGGTTACAAAGGATGCCCTTATTACTAAATTATTAAAAGCTGTAAAATATTGGTCAAATATTTAACCATTTAGCTGATGGGAGCATCAGTAAGATACCGTTTTTACCAATACTTCATATATTCTCAAAATTCAAATGACAAACATCATTCATTTTTTCATTTCTATAAACTGCCTACTCTTTCTCTTTGTCGTGCCAATGTTTCATTTCATATCCTTTTAGTAGATAATAACATTTTAATTACAGAATCATTGATACTTTGCTGCAATTTCTTTGTTTTCTTTTTTTATTTGAATATAAGGAAAATGTTTCACCATTATTTTTTTCATTCTGGGCATTATAAATCAAAGCATTTTACTTTATGTCAAACCAGGAGAATATACTTTGTAGACTATTACAAAATATAGGTGGAATTTAAAATACAGGATTAAATAAGCATAAATTTACTTCAACAAAATTGTAATGTCTGAACACCTTGCATTTTTCACATGACATTTAACATTTTTTATATAACATATTAGGTTAATTCCAACAAAAATTATTTTAGTATATTTTATAAATATACACACAAAAGGAATAATTTGGTTACCTTTCAGAAATCTATAATTAGACATTTGAACATACATCCATATTCACATTAAGTAGTATTTAAAAGCTGAAAGACTAACATAGCATGTTTTTTAATTTGAAATACTTATTTAAATATTTAATTTGAAATATATATTCATATCAAGGTTATTTCACTTTCTTTGAAATCAAAACGTATATTTTTGAGTAGGGCATGCTGTCCATATAAGTTCAGATAATAGCAATATATCAAAGGAACTGATCTTAAGTATGTCAATATCTCTGAAATTTTCTATATATTTTGTATATAATTTACTTAGAAATTATTACTTTCTCTATGTTGGTATTCAGTGAAAAAATAATTGGTTAAACCAATGTTATTATGCAAGCATATTCAGGGTAAGTTGGAACAGTGTGATTAGAATCTACCTGTTATAGTATGAAAATACAAATTATTCATATTTCTAGGGATATATTTCTTAACATATTTAAGCACTATATATCTTAACATTACATATATACATATACACACAAACACAAATATATAAATCATTGACACTGAACTATATTACAGTACTATTCGTTTCTACTGTGAACATTATTTTGACTATTTGCCAATCTTTCATTTTCCTTTTAATAACTTGGTTTTTAATACTGACTCATTAATTAATCTGACTTATTGGATAGACAGGTATTTCAACAAGTATTAGGAACATTCAGTAAGAAATTTGCTGCAATTTTTGAATAAAATCATTCTTTAACTGCTGAATCTATAGACTTGTGGGAGGCTATCATCTGAAGCCCAAAGGGCCTAAGACATAGGATAAAGTTCGGTATAAATCAAACAAAACTAAAAATATATACATGGAAAAATAGGTTTTAAATATTTGACACTCAGTGTATTTTCTTAAATAAATTATAAATTAGATTGTTTTCTAAAATAAATAACACATTAAAAAGTAGATTTAGTATTTTAATAATATTTATTCAGATTCTACTTTGAATACACACATTTGGAAAAAAATAGGTAAAAACTCCAATGAGAAAATTTAATGCCAAAATTTTGAATTTCCCTTCATTTTTCTTTTGTCACTTAGTTATTAGCAAGAAGGTCTTCATGAACATAAAAAGACATGTTAAAATTGTGAGGATTTTAGCCAGAAAATTCAAAACAAAATTTTCATTTTTGGATCAGTTCTTAATTAAAGAGAACTCTTAAGAGGAGAGGGTACATTACAAGGAGCCCACTCATTTACACCTATTATTGGCCTGTGCCCAGAGGTGCTGGCTGAATCTCACAATTTGTCTGTTGTCTTGGGTTAGGATTTCCTCTAGGGAAAAGACTGCAGAGAGTGATTTGTATACATTGACTGTCTATTCATATGAGGTGTCCCATCTTTTGATTTTTCCTTTAACGTAGTAGTAACATTGTTCTATTCAAATTAGTAATTCCAGATTCAGAGAAGCACAACTGGGATACTGATAATGAAAAGAGAACAGAGAACATATCTAGTCTGATTAAACCCACATACATGAATAAGTGCATACATTCCTGCATGCATACATACATACACATATACATGTGTATGGATATATATGTTTTTGGCTAATCAGCAGAGACAAGAGACAACCTGTACTGTTTCCTGTGACAGCTACATGACAACAATGTTACCCATGGACAAAACAGCTTAAAGTGAACTTACCTGATGATTTTCCATGTTCCACCACATAGCATCTCCTGGGGCTTGCTGGCTCTGAAAAGAGAAATAGAGGACAAAGGGGAGAGATAATCAATTTACATTGTATTTCAAAATCGAAAGAAAACTAGAAAATTTAAGAATTAACATTGAGAAAGAGGGTACTAATTCTAAATTATAATTATTTCAGGTGCTTCCCTGGTGGCACAGAGAATTAAGTCTCAGCACTATGAAGCTATCAGAAGCCACTACAGCAGGAGTTCTATCCCAGGCCAGGGAGCAAATATACACGTCACAGCAGACCTTTCCTGTCTTGCTGGCTGCTCCCCTTAGCAGTGTATTTCAGTAGATCCACCTGTCAAGCTCCCCATTGTGTCTTTGGTGAATCCTCTCACCCTCCAGCACCCCTGATCTATATCCTAGCTCTTATATGCATAAATAAATAAATCTATAAAAAACAATTATTTCATTCACTCATATGCAACAAGTGGAAAATAAAGAGTCATAAACTATGCTGAGAAATGCTTAATGGAATAGGATTTTGAAAGTAGTTTTTTGTCAGGAAGTTGCATAAAATATTATTTTAGTAAACATATTTAAATGCTTTAAGATAAGCCCACATTGACAATATGACTATTAATTTGACCAGCTCAAAAAGGCACCTGAGAACAAATTCTTATAGCTAGAACTTTCTGATTTCTTTGCTGGAGTCAGTATACCCTAAAAATTCCACCTTCAGATGCCTTAGTGTGCTTTGAAATCCTAAATTTGTAGTTAAAATATTTTTTCATTATTTCAAGCTCTGTCATATCACTTATGGTATAATACTTAATGATAAATAGTGCCATATATAAAATTGCATGCTATAAAATATCATAATAGAATAAATAAAACAGAACTTGGTGGGTTCATTTTATTTTCCTTGAACCATTAACCAAGCATTGCTATTATCTTCAGTGACAGAATCTGGCGATGACAAAAGACTTGCATTTTCTGCTGCTGAGCTGAAAACACAGATTAGGAACAGGCAGAATATTTTATAATTTTATTTTCAGGTGTATAGATAATCATTCTGCTTTTTCCAGGCATGATTAGAATCATTGTGATATCTAGTAAGACAAATAAATACATAATTTACTTTCCAAGGCAAAAGCTAAATAAAGCTTTAGAAAATCGTTTAATCTTGTCCTCTTTTTCCAAGTGGGGTGAAATCTAAAAAGAGCAACGAGATGAATCAGGCTCTGAGATGAAATTCAAGTTGGTCTTTTCCAGTAATCATTTATTCACTCATTCACTGATTCATCCTCTCAAAGAATCCTGAGTGTTTTAAAGTGATAGGTGCTGGAAATACAGAGTTATTATTCTAAGTCCTTACCATCAACAAACCCACAGGGGATGAGAACAAGATTTGATATGGGAAAAAGATGACAAGCTGCTTCCAGAATGATGAAAAGTCTTTGAGAGGAAGGAGAGGAGCATGAAAATATTATAGATCCAAAGCATATGTTGATAGTCCTGAGTGTTTTAATTAGAATGATGCTGGTAATGGAAACTAGTATAGATACAAAGAGACAAAGAAGACTAATGAAGAATTTATCCTAAGGTCACTGACCAGCTACAGAAAGGACTTAAGATTGGGAGTAATAAGTTAATATTTCTAGTTTAGGAATATTATTTTAATATTTGCCATATAAGGAAATGCCTAGATAAACTGAATCAAGATAATTTCTAGCCTCTTATTGGTGAGAAATGATAACTCTGGATTATGCACTGGGGATAGAGATGTGGAATATAGTGGACACAGGAAAGATTGTTTCCAGAAAGTACTGTTTAAATCATTGTCTAGTTCTCATTTTCCTTTCATAGACCATTTCCCATGTTATATGGTTGTAGTATCAAATGATAAAGAAATTAACATTTTTGACTGTGTGAGGTTATTTATTACTTTTTTATGTCAAATAGTTATTAAATAGTTTCCTTTTCAATTTTATATTATAGCTATCTATTTTTATTCTACTTGTTAAGTTTAATAAAATTCTCTAAATCAAGAACTGGAAAAACCACTTAAATAGAAGTTATTTATTTATTTATTTTTATCTTGGTGCCGAGCACAAGACCTTGTGTGTGTGTGATTTAATAAATATTACATTTAGTCCTGTATAAATTATTTAATGAGTGTTATCAAACTGGTTATAGTAAATCTTGCCTCAAGATTTTGGTAATAAGATGGGTAAGATGGGCTTCTGAAGTTAAGATCAAAACAGATAAGCAAAGTCACCTTAAAGTAAAAGAAATCCCAAGCACCCAAACCCAAGAACCGCTGTTTAAACCATAGCAGTGGTTTAAATAGAGGTGCTGACAGCAGTCGGATCTCGTCGCCTTTGGGGGGCTGTGACTGTGCCCCTGAAAGTGAATTTGGAGGTCCTACACCCCTGGTGGTCTGTGCCAGAGACTACAGCCACTCATCCTGAAGATGGGCCCCCTCTCCAGTGGGCACTTGGTGGGAAGTGGGGGAACACAAAAACCCTGACCGCACACTCACCCTGCTCCCCACAGAAAAAAAAAAAAAAAAAAGTAAAAGAAATCCACCCAAGGAACTAAGACTTCATTGGATCCTGAGCAAATTCACTTGTTTTTGTTTGTTTATTTGTTGCCCAGTTTTGCCTACTCGTTTATTGTTCAGCAATAGTTATTTCCTAGATACTAGTCTACGCACACCATATAAAGTAGACGTGAAGCTAAATTAAATGTAGACAGATTAATACTTTAGTACTAGGACAGTTTTCAAGAGACAAAGTTCTGATTGAAAATAACTTCAGAGATTGAAAGAGGATGGAGGGAGGGAGTGCGGGAGAGAAGGAGGGAGAGGAGAGAGGAATGGGCAACTATATAGAGGAAATGAAAAGAAGAAAATTTTATTGACCACTGAATGAGGAAAATCCAGGTGGTATACCTCAGGGTTTGGTGAGCCCATCTGCTCCAACAATGCCCCAGGTCTTTGTCTTTTACTATTTATTTCATAGACTATCTCCACATGCCATAGACATGATGGTGACATCACACCTGTTTTTTTTTTTAAAGATTTATTTATTTATGCATACAAGAGCTGGGGGTACAGGCCAGAATCGTGGGAGGTGAGAGGATTCACCAGACAAGAGTGGGGAG
>JAGFMF010011678.1:10508278-10539905 GCA_019455555.1 Galemys pyrenaicus | reverse complement strand
TTTTTTAAAGATTTATTTATTTATGCATACAAGAGCTGGGGGTACAGGCCAGAATCGTGGGAGGTGAGAGGATTCACCAGACAAGAGTGGGGAGCAGAATAGGCAGATTGCTGAAACACGCTGCTGAGGGCAGCAGAGGGCGAGGAAGGAGAGGTCTGCAACGCCATGTGGGTCCCCTGCCTAGCAGGTGGCAGGGATCGAACTCCTGCTGCAGTGGCTGCGGTTTGCTTCATAGTGTGTTGCTTAACCCACTGTGCCACCAGGGAGGCCCATTTTTTTTTTCTTTTTTCTGTTTTGTTTTAAATTCTGGGCAGATAGATTTTGTCAGCTTGTACTCCATACAAATATCTGAGTTGATCATAGTGACCAGGTAGCTGGCCATTAAAAAGGTAGGCAAGAATTGTTCATTAAAAGAGAATGTGTTACTGCTGATGGGAATGTAAACTGGTCCAACCACTATGAAAGCTGTAGGTAGGTTCCTCAAACTACTAATAATGGAGTGCTCATGATCCAGCAATTCCACTCCTATGAATTTACCCAAAGGACACAAAAACACTAATTCAAAAGGACACCTGCACATCTATGTTTATCATGGCACTTTTCATAATAGGCAAGCTATGTAAACAAACCAAATGCCCAAAAATAGATGACTGGATTAAGATGTGTTGCATATATACACCATGGAATATTACACAGCAATAAAAAAGATAAAGAGAATGTGTTAGATTTTTAGAAATATGGGGAGCTGACAGGGGTTCTATAGTTTAAACCTTCCATCTCAGAACATGAAAACGAGCTGACTGTCACAGAGTCTGACAGGGTATGATGGCGGTAGAGTAGCCATCCCCTGTAATGGAATAAAAGCATGTAGAAGGGACAATGTTCTGAAAAACCAAACCAAACAAGGACCATGCAAAATGTATCCTATCAGGCAAAGTACAGTTAGACTGAAGTAAATCACAGTACTAAATTATCTATGTAGACATTTAACTAAATGTTCTCACTCTAGACACATGTTAAAAATAATACAGAGTACCTTACACTTGACAACTGTATTTCATTTTTCTTCACCTTTATGGGAGAGGGAGAAAGGGGACATCAAATTATAGGAAACAAAGGGAAGACTACAGTAAAGGTTTCCCAAAAAAATGGAAATTGGTGAAATGACCTTAAAACTGATATATCATCATTATGTATAGTGATACATAATGAATCACAGAACTATGCAAATTCATCTTACACAAATTGAATGAATTTGTTGCTTCCTTAGAAGCTCTATTTCTCATTATAAATGAATCAATTTTCTTTCCCTTTAATTTTCTCACCGGTCTGATGAATTTTTTCAGTATGAGTCTTCCTTAACAGACATACACCTTTTGTCCTGAAATACTGAAGGTCACCTTCTAGATGCAGTATATTACTCAGGCGGTGGGGATAGAGACACCTAACTTTTCTCAAGAGATACACACTCTAATATTAGCTTTGACACCCAAGAGCTTTTTGCTCATTTGCATTTTTGCATATTTAAGAAAAAATTCCCTTGAGTATTCTTTAAAAATTAATAACAAACAAATGGACTCTGATGCATTGATTTTCTTAAAGTCAAAGACATAAAGGAAAGAATGAACTATTTTTTAACTTTAACTGATATGTTCTTAACATGTTATTTTAAATAGTCTCTTAACCCTCTCATTTTTGTAAAATGTTGGAATTGAATGTGCTAATTATGTTAAGTGTGGAGGGAATACTACATTTGTTGACTATTTGTACATATTTGCTGAGATAATCAAGTCTACTAGTAATGATTATTAATGATTATTCAAAGTTCTACAAGTCTTCTGAGCTTGCAAAATTTTTTGATAACAGAACTAAATTATTCTCTTGTGTTGGAAACACAAGAGACCTGAACAATATTGTATTTATATTTACTGAATGAGATAGGTTGTGGTATAAAGAAAATATCCTAAAAATTGCCTTACTACATACCCCAGAAACCAAACCAAACCCACAAGTTACATTCCACATAAACATTTTCTTTTTTAAGATTTATTTATTAATGCATACAAGAACTGGGGTATAGGACAGAGGTGTAGGGGGTGAGAAGATTCACCAAAGACAGAGTGGGGCACAGAACAGGTAGATCAACTGCAACACACTGCTGAGGGGGGCAGTGGGCAAGACAGGAGAGGTCCGATGTGCCATGTGGGTCACCTCCCTGGCCTAAGAATGAACTTATGCTACAGTGGCACATCAGGTTAGGCATCACACTATGAAGCCTCTACAGCCACTGTAGCATAAGTTCATGTGGAATTATTATTTTTGTCAGTAGTGGCCTAAATCATTCACCTGGACACTTAAATGAGTCATTTACTATGCTAACAGAACAAAATGCACAATTATGTTTTTGCTATTCTGATATTATTATTTTTATAATCAAAAAGTCATTTGTTTCTTTTTTAATTTCCACTGTGCATTGTGCATAAAATGAGAAATGGTGAACTAAGTTGTAGGTGAAAAATAATGCAAATTTTGGAGAAAATAAAACTACTTCAGGACCCTCTCCCCTAGTGTTGGTCTGCACCCCCCCCCCCACAATATGCTAACATATTTGTTAGCAAATATGTTAGCATATTTACGCTAACAAAAATTGAGATTTTACACTAATACAAGGTGAGGAATAGCAGGTTGTTCATGTCCAGCAGATTGGTGGGGGCAAGAGAGGGAGGAGATGCTAATTAAATAATGAACAAGGTAAAACAAACTATTTCCAGTTCCATTTGCCCTCTCTTCTCTCTATAACTTTGAAAAAAAAAAAAAAAAAACACGTTTCCTTCCTGAGTTGCTACTTATTCATTTATAAAGTGAGAGTGCTAATCCTGCTTAGCTCTAATACCTGTGTTTACTGTGAGGTTGATACAATGTAGGTGAAAACATTCTGAGAGCTCTAATGTACAATGCAAAAGGATGAGTTTTAAAACTGATAAAGAAGTTTCTTTGCCGCTTCTTCTCACATGTACCAAGACATTAACACCTGATGTCTTTAAAAAGCACAAATAATGATTGACATTTACTTTTCCGTGAAGAGGCAATCTAGTTGTCAAAGTAAATCTTTATTTCTTTCCTCAGAATACTCTCCAAAAATGCAGGACTTATTATAGGGTATTATTAAATAGTGTAAGGATGACTCACCTAACCCATACTCTAGTTCTCAGTGGCATGAAATTTCTATTTTTCTTATGTAGGTGACACTCAGTGTACTGTCTAAGGAAACCAGTGCTAGATCTTTAATATTTAAAATTACACAGAATAAATTTAAAATGTCCAATAAACACGTTAAGCACATTATACATTGTAGTAAGTCCAATATATTGTTTAAAAAAAAATTACATTTTCAAATATCAGAAATTCTGTTAGAAATAAACCCACAGAAAGTTCCTAATATTTTATGTGTCTAAAATCTAAACTTAATACTTTATAGTAGATAAAACATGTAAAATGATGTATAAAAATATTATTTTCAGGCTCTCCTTCCTCCACTATATGCAAATTCCTTAGTGGTATATAAATGACTTCACAGCTAAGGTTCTCACAGTAAATAATTTACTTTCCTACCGTATTCTTTATAGGTGCTATATACTCTCTTTATGTGACAGCAATAAATGCAGTAGGTTTCTCTATTTGACCTCTTTTGTTCATTCATAGAAGTAACACATCTACACTTAACTGATTCTATAGTAATTCTATGTTTTATTGTATAGTAGAGGAATAGTTTCTTTAATCTAACTTTAGGATTAATGAAGTTATCATATGTATGATATATATAGATGAACACATTCTGTGTTTCAGTAATTTTCTACAATTATAACAAAATCAATGAGAAAACTATGGCGAGTCATTTCATTGCCTTGATAACTCAGAAGACATTTTTTACAGTCTCATAATATATTAGGGGCATCAATTTTTTTATCAGTTATCACTTTACTGAAAGATGTGAACAACTGCTCATTCATGGGGAGACCTGACTGAAGAATTGCTGAGTAAACTAGTTCTATTAGAATTTCTACAAACATGAAAATATAATTTCCATCCATATATGATAATATACGCACCACTTCTTAAAATATCTCTCATATTCTGCCTACCCAAGGAACCAGGAATTATGTCATCTGATAGACTCTCAATCAACTTACTAGAAAAATAATTCTCAACCAATTTACAGATGTTTGGCTACATAATTCCCTTATACATCTTGTATAAGGGATATTCCCTAAATAATCTGACCTTTTGGTGAGTGAGCAAAATATAAATTATCACTACATCCCATTATCCAATTATAGTATGATGCCAAAGAGCCCACCATCTCATCTATCTCATCTCATCTCATCTGAAAAACGGTCTCACAAATAAAGGAACCCCCACAAATAAAGGAACACATGTATATACACAGAAGACTCAAGGAATTTAGGGGGAAAACTACATTAACAAAACATACTTTGGGTCTCCCCGACGGTGCAAGGGCGTAAGTCTCAGCACTGTGATGCTATCAGCAGCCACTGCAGCACAACAAAGATCCCCGACCAGGGAGCTGACCCACATGGCACAGTAGACCTCTCCTGTCTTACCCATGCTTCCCTCAACAGTGTGTTTCTGTATCTGCCTGCTCTGCTTGTCACTCTGTCTCTGGTGAATCCTCAATCCCTGAACCTCTGGCCTGCACCCCAGCTCTTAATGCATAAATAAATAAATCTTGAAAAAAAAAAAAAAAAAAAGACAGATTCTGGTGTTAAAAAAAAAAACAAACAAAAAACAACCTACCTTAAATCTGAGGCCTTCCATTAACTCACTATTTGGCTTTGGGTAAGTGACAGTTTCTGAAGTTCTATTGGAGATAAATAAGCTAACACCCATGAAAAGTTTTACATGTCTCCTACACAAATACAATATTTTTTTCTGCAAACATTGCTGCAGTATCTAGTCCCAGATCCACACTGTAAAATGTCACTTTCCCAGAAATTCCATCGTTCCACTGAAGTTTATACTTGCAAAAATCAGCATGGACATATTAACAACATAATGAGCTTGGAACGTGAAGGGATTAGATCCTATGGGAGTTAAGGGAAGGAGTACCTGAACAATAGGAGTATGAAGACTGATGGAAAAGATAACCTCTTCTTTATCTTGGGTAGGCACTTTTGAAGTTAAGATTCCTGTATTCAGGGAAGGTTCTGGTTGGATTAAACATCAGTTGTCCAAGTGGATCAAAGCAGTAATTAGCCACTGCATTGATTTTTTTTTTTTTTTTTTCCCTGCTTCTTGTGCATCTTCCTTCCCATTCCATCAACTCCTGCTCCTTGGAATGTTGTTTTGAATTAAACGACTGCATGGAAGGCCGTAGTGCCAGCAAGCACTCGGCAGCTTCTCTATTCAGGCAACTGGAGCCCTCAGTGGCTTTTTCAGGCCTTAATGCTCTTTCTACACCACTTGTGGACTGTAGCGGCAGGAAGGCACAGAGCAGGTTTTCTATGACCCGGGAAGACGGGTAAGGAGGAGTTCTGGAGCCCTCTATGGCTTTTTCAGGCTTTTAATGATCCTTCTAACCATTTGTAGTGAGGCAAGCAGGTTGGGGGCAGGCAGGGAGGCCTGAGGGCCAGGAGGCCTCCCAGCCCCTGGTGAATCTTCACCCTGGGCTCTCTGTTGTCTTCTCACGATCTCTCCTACACTTTGCCACATGGTCTTCTGCTACCTCCCGCCCTCTGTTGCCTCTCACCATTATATGCTCAGCCTCTGTGCTCAGCTGTGCCCACTCGTGCATGCATGCCCACACCACATTCTAGGTACCCCCATCAGGCACACGTGTAAGGCCACAGATGTCGATCATTGATGCTGATTGTGGGAGGGCAAAGAAAATCTGATAACTTCCACTGACCCCACATAAGCTGGCAAGGCAGGGAGGCCAGGGGTCAGGAGGCTGGCAAGACTTCCAGCCACTGGTGAATCTTTACTTTCTCTCTAGTATTCCTCGTTGTCTCTTCCTCTCATAGCTTCACTTGTCCTATTGTTGCTATTCCACAATAACTGTTTTCCCATCTCTGAGTGATGCTGCCCTTGTAGCCTCAACCTCCAGGCCCAGGTGAGCACACCTATGTATGCCCCCACCATACTCCAGGTGTCCACAATCAGGCATGTGTGCTCTGAACCCACACTCCCAAGCGCCCCCTGGTTTAACACAATCGAAGCTGCAGGTTATAGACACAGAGGCCAATAGTGGAAAAGCCTGACCAATTCAACTATCCTACAAGGCCCTTGCCTTATACTCTCCCATCCTACATGGGGGTAGTACTCCACACCAAGGCAACATGGGCAACACTCTGACATTGTATCTAAAAACCATGGATTGGCACTATGAATTGGGCAGAGAACCAGATACAAAATTAGGAACCAACTCTCCCCATTCCTGTGTACAGGTATTTTTGCATGATGCGTGTAGGGTAAATGGAAGTTATCAGGATTTTTCCGCCCTCCTGACAATAGCAGCAATGATCAACGCCTATGAACTTGTACGCATACCTGATGGTGGCATCTGGAGTGTGGTGGGGGCATGTGTAAGTGGGACATCTGAGCTGAGAGGCTGAGCATATAAGGGTGGCAGCAGAAGACATAGGCTGTAGAGGACTGAGTGGTAGAGTGCAGTAGAGGAGTGCAGTAGAGACCAGTGAGGCGACCGCAAGAGAACGCTGGAGAGCCCAGAAAGATTAAAGATTCACCTCCTGGCCCCTGGCCCCCTGCCTGCCTTATACGTGGTTGCCTCACTACAAATTATGTAGAAAGATCATTAAAAGCCTGAGAAAGTCACTGAGGGCTCCAGGACTCTCCTTTACCATGGATCGTAGAAACCCTGCTCCATGCCTTCCTGCCACTACACTTTGCCGCACTCCACATCCAAGAGACTTGCTTTGGGAACAAACATTAACAAATGTGATGTTAGCACCATCTCTGAAAAGAACCTGCAGAGTGAAATTTCTTCTCCCCTGTTGCTCCTAAGAACCTACAGCTATCCCCATGTGAAGGAATCAGACAAACTATGCAGATGATTTGAAACACCTGGCCAAGTCATTCCTGTCACCCCAGATAACAACCCATCAGCAGACATGTGACTGAGTCTACTCCACATTATCTAGACTGCTGAGCAAACAACTAACCATACAGAGTAGCAAAATTGGTTCAAACCAAAATTACTGCATAGGTGTAGCGGCAGGACGGCTACTGAATCATGGTCCTCTTTCAGTCTGCTGCCTCAGGGGTCATGGGCTGGTCCTTGCGGGCGTCTCCTCCTCAACTCGACGGCTTGTCCCGCAGCTCCCAGACTAGTCTACCTCCTCCACTCCTGCAGCATCTCTGGCTCTTCCTGCAGTGCCCTGGTCTTCAGCCACCTCCTGTTCCAGCCAATTGCTCCGCCAAGTTACATGTTCGTGGCCTGCCACCTCTCAGTCCCTCCTGCAGTCGTCTTGGGGCTCCGCACCCATCTGCATCAACCATCCTGCCGACTACACCAATTGTAGTGGCAGGAAGGCAGCACAGGAGCAGGGTTCGGGATGGTTCTGGGCAGACGGGTCAAGGAAGGAGAGTCTTGAGCCCTCGGTGGCTTTTCTTCTATCTCTCTCTGCTGCTGCTGCTACTGCTGCTGCTGCTCATCCTGTTGGTTCTGTTGGTCGGTCTGGTCCTCGCAGTTCTGTCTGTTGGTCCTCACGGTTCTGGCATCCTCGTGACGCCACCCATTCATGTCCGTGTCCAACACAGGTGTGCCCACTTGCGCATGCCCACCCTGGAATGCTCGCAGCACCACAGGTGTCCATCATCAGTGGTGGGAGGGTGGAAATACCTGATCAAACTTTACCCTACAATAGGGTTGTCAGAAAATTGCGAAAAATAAAACATGCTTCTTGACACATTCATTTTGGATGTAGATTGTTATGCACCAAAATTTCACTGATAAGAGAGGTTCCATACTAATTATGAAGGATTTTTTTTCCACATCAAGTAAGACTCTGCATATCAAATTTTTCCTCTGAAAATGAGGTAGATTTTATTGCATTTAACAAGTCAAACCTCATTGTATTTCCTATATCTTGTATTGTTTACATATTCAGTCTTGACATTAGAGTTAGTTGAACATTACAGATTCTCAGTGCCAGATTAAAGAAACAAACTTTTATTCTTTTGATTGTTGGTGCAATGAGAATATTTTTCCATGTCTCCTAAGAATATCTCTTTTTTTGTACCAGGTTAAATTATATGACAATAGAATATAGCAGAAATAATGGGATGACAAATTTTTTTGATCACAAACACAGCAACTTCTGACTTGAGCTTACTCTTCTTAGTCTGCCTATATTGATATCCATATCCATATTCATGTCTATATCTATAATCTTTATGTCTATATAAATATAAGTATCTATGCATATATTTTCTATATCTATATCAGCATATATATTCATATACTTTCACTTATCACTCACTCTGGGAGAAGTTACCAGTCATGTGTGACACCAAACTGACTATGGAGAAGTTGTTGTTGAGAAAATATGTTTAGGAGAAAGGTCTCCTAACCATAATAGCGAGAAGTTAACACCTGCCAGAAATATACGTTAACCTGAAAGTGGATTACACTACTTGAACATTCTGGTGACACATTTTAACTGTAATCTCCTATCTTTATTCACAATAAAACATCTAAGATCCTGTCAATGCCTGACCCTCAAAGTAAATTTTTTATATGTACTTCCCACATCAATTTCTGTTGCTGCTATTGAACTCATTTCTTATAAACAGGTTATCTATATCCTGGTTTGCTTTCAATTTTGATGCATTCTCTGATCCTACTGTTTTGAACAATATTTTCTTGACATATTTGTATGCTAAATTATTGGAGTAATTTGTTATGTAGCAATAGATACTAATACAACACCTAACAGAAATAAGTTGTAAAGTGTACATCAGGTACTTGTCAACATCTGCTTATGAATCTTAATTTGTATAATTAATTTTCAGTCCTGGGCATTTTAAACATCTTCTCCCTATGAAAAGGGAAACACACTCAACCAACTAATTGAATAACCAATTTTCAATGTACAAACTCATCAAATTGCAAGATAATCTTTAACATCATGATGGTGTTTTTATAAAATCCATTTAAGAAAATCAAGGGAACAAAGTATTTGTTGAAGATATTAAAAGAGTATTAGCTGACAATTGCAGGGATCTGGTCACAGACTTTTGGGATTAGTACCTGCAAGCAAAATGTTTTGGCATTGTGATTGCTAAACACACACAGTATTACTTCTTTGATATGTTGTTGGCAAATTAGTTCACCTTATTATTTGTGGTGGTTCAACTTATTTCTTATAGATAGGTTATTTATATCCTGGCTTGCTTCTAATTTAATATATCCTCGGGCCTACTAAGTCTGGAAAATTCTCCTGAATTTGTGGGTTTTACCCATCTTTACAGTGTAGAGATCTGATCTATGTTGAGTCTGAGGCTTGATTTAGGACAGCTTTTTTTAAATATAAAATTACAGCCAACTAATATTTACATATTCATTCATTCACATATACATTCTTGGATGTATTTTAGAGGTATAAATGATTTAATTTACTGGTAATAAAAATGTTTCTAGAAAAGTACTACCTCATGATATATGACAATTTCACTTATATACGAAATATATATATTTAAAGGTCAATAGATCTGGGAGTAGTGCTACTTTTACTTTCTTAATTAAGTTTATTAAGGTAAACTAGAATGACAACACTGTATGTTTTAGATGGGTTCAGGTTTACACCTTTACAAATATCAAATCTTGCCTGTAATCAAAGCATCAAGAGTATTCTACCATAGTTAATTTGCCCCATTCATCCCTTTGCTCCCAGTCCCCCACCATCTCATTATGTAAGTCTCAATTCTGCAATCAGATTTCAAAGGTTTTTGTCTTCCTTTCCTTTCTTTTTAGTTCCACATATTAGGGAGATCTTCCAGTATTTAGTATTTTACTCCTTCTCACTTATTTCACTAGTATAATCCCTTCAAGTTCTATCTATGTTGCCCAAAGTGGCAGATTTCAACTTTTACAAGTAAGTCATATTCCATTGAGTATGTAACCCTATCTTCTTTATCCACTCATGTATCATTTGGGACGTAGGTTGCTTCCATAACTTTTAAATAGTGTCTCAGTGAATGTAATAGTGCATCTATTCCTTTGAATTAGTGTTTATTATTCTTTGGATTGATATCTAGAAGTGAGATTACTGGCTCATATGGTAGATATAATATATTTTTTAAAATCTTGATGTTGTTTTCCAGAGACTAGACCCATCTATATTCTCAACAATAGTTAAGAAGGTTCCTCTTTTTGCATAATCTTATCAGGATTTGTTGTTTCTGGTCTATTGATATAGATTATTTTTTAACATTAGGGTGGCTTTTACTCACATTTTCCTGATGATCTATGACAGTGAACATTTTTCATGTGCTTGTGAGCTTTATATATGTCTTCTTTGGAGGAGGAGGGAGACATTACACTCTAAGACTTCACATTTTACCATAAACCAGCAGCAGTCAAAATAATATGGTATCAAAAAAAAAAAAAAACCAGACACACAGATGCACAGAATAAAGATAAATTCACACTTTCATGGGCAGTTAATTTACAACCAGGAGCCAAGAACATACAATGGAGAAAGGAAAGTGTTTAGTAATAGAATGGTGTTGGGAAAATTGGACAGCCAGATACAAAAGAATTAAACCAAGCCACATCACACTATAAGCAAAAATTAATTCAAATTGGATAAAATACTTGGAAATAAGATCAGAAATCTTAGAATAAAGCAGGCAAAACACTCCATGCCATTGGCTTCAGGGATACATTTGGGTAGTTGACAACAATGGCAAGAAATATAAGCAAATATTAACTTTAGAGCTATCTCAAACTTAAAAGTTCTGCATAGGAAAAGAAACTATCATTAAAACCAAAAGACAACTCACTAAATGGGAGAAAATATTTGAACATCAAACATTCAATAAATGGCTAAGATCCAATATCCATAAATAACCATACAACTGCAACAGCAAACAGCAACAACAACAACAAAGAAACACAAGTAACTTAATTGAAAAGTGGGCAAAACAGCTAAATAGCACTTCTATAAAGAAGATAACATATTTTATAGATATCGTCTTACTAGACATAATTCTATACACCAGAGCAATGATTGTCAACATAAACAAAAATGCATATTTTACATTGAGAGAAATGAAAACACAACAAAAACTTTCACATTAGTCAGGTACTTCACATTTCTGGAAGAAGGTGACTAAAGCTCTCTCAGAGACAGAACATGAGCTATATGACTGAGACAGTGTGACTTAGTGGTTCAGTCCCCATCAAAACTGTCTACGTGCTTCTAGTCCATTAGGTCAGGAACTCCACTTCATGAAATTAGAAAAAAATAAAGTATCTGTTATTTATGGAAATGCTAAAGTTTGGTGACATTTTTGGAATGGTGTCACCAAACTCTAAGTGATGCGAAAATCTATAAGCCTTGCTGAGTGTACTGCTGAGCTGTTTGGTCTATTCAGTAGACAAGCAGGATGATGCATTCAGCTCACACAGAGAGAGCTCACAAAAATATCTACGACACCTTAAAATATCAAATGGAAAGCTTAAAATGTAAACCATTGAATACTTTTTCATTTATGTCTACCTTTACCTTGTCTTCCTCTCACCCCAAGAATGTACCCCTGACAAATTAAATCTTGAAGATAAAGAATTCATTTCTAGAATATATTTCCTTAGTACATTAAAGACAGCTTTTAAAATTCTATTTTCTGGATACATGTTATTTTTTTCCCTTATCATCCAACAACTGTAATATTAAGGAAATTTATTGTGTAGTCCAGAGCCCATGGAGGATAGGATCAAAATATTGTATGACTATAGATTTAGGTATGTTATTGGAAACAACTGTTCATTGAGGTACAGTTTATTCCTTCAACTTTAGCAAGTTGAGAAAATTAAATGGACTCCTTGACTGAAAATACAGTGGAAAGGTATGCATCTTGAACAAGTAGAGAGATTATTTTCATACTTGAACGGTGTTTTTAAAATTGTATGCAGCTTTTTTGGCTGCAGAATTAGTTTGTCATCTGCAGTCTCATAATACTTTATACAAAACTTTATAAACACTAATTTCATTCTGGTCAATATGACCTAAGTTAAGATAGTTATATAGTATAAATGTAGTGGAATTGTGGTTTTTTTTCATAGTCAAACCATATATCACACGACATGAATTTATTTGACATTATCAAATATTTACAAATGGTTAACTGTTACTTAAAATAATTTTAACTTAGAGTGCAAGACTTAAAATAATTTTAACTTAGAGTGTAAGTCAAAATGTCTATACATAAGATTTGTTCATGTATGCTTAACTATATTCTATTTATATTTATTTTTGAGTAATCCTGTGGTAGAGTGTTGGAAAATGATGACACAATGAAGTAATGAAATGGGGATATGATAGGCTATATCGATAAGTGAATGGGGGTGATGGGTGATGAGGGTGTTGGAGAGAAAGAAAAGTGTGTAGCAGGATGTACAGAAGTAGCCAGAACATCTCACATGTTTGGGTTTTGATAGGGACTACATAAGACTCATGATATAGACATGAAATAGACACTGTCTTCATCAGGCCCTTTCACATTTGACTATGACTATCCACATGGACTCCTTTTTCCTGCATGTCTGGACCCTGGTTTCTGACATTTTCCCAAAGTTTTGGTGATTCTAGTATTTCCTTTAAAAATGTATTTTCTGTTTAAGATTGCTAGAGTTAGTTTGTGCGTCTTGTAGCTAAGAATTTTGCTGTAGATGGGCATGATGACAGGTTTTTAGGCACACCCACTCTAATTCAATTACTAGTTTACTGAAACCTAAGTTTCAGTGTAAGAATTTATCACAAGAAATGAGATACAAACTTCGTTGATTCACTGTTGTATACCTAGCAAAATATATCTCAACACATTTCTTGAGAAGGAATTTGCTGTATAAATAAACGTGTGGGTGAAAGATTGAATAAATGAACTGCCAGAGGGAAAAGCCAAAGTGTATTCTGTGCCACTCAGCTAACTCAAATTACAGTTAAATCTTCCTCAAATTCGGATATAACTCCACAGAGTATATAAAGCAATGAAGAAATATTCAGGGACTTTTTAGACAGGGAAGATTTAGTTTGCTAATTAACTGAATCCAGTGTACTTACATGCTCTTGGGCAACAAAGAAACTGAGTGTAGACTTGCCATACTGTATGAAGTGTTTTATTTTCTTCAAATTGAAACTGGAGTTCACTTCTGTGAAATATAGAAACTTATTAACATTTAGAAAAAATGTGTTTTGTTGTTTTTTTTTTTTTTTTTTCCTGTCAGAGAGTGATCTCAATTCGTCCAGCATATCCTTCTTAACAATACTTAGATTCTCCACAACTGTCACTACCCAAGATTGACAATATTGCCAGGAACTGGGAAGGGCTGAGATTGTGTTTTGCCCCCAAGCTCACAAGTGATTCTACCAGTCTTATATCCATCAAATGTTTGAATTCAGTATAATTTCTAATCTCCAATCTTCCACATCCAGGTTATTTTTCACCTGGATATTTTCAGACTAAATCAAATTAAACACAATTCAAATCAGCCTGATTTTCCCAGCTGTAAAATAATTTCTTCTTCTGACTTGTTTCTCCATATAGTACCATAATTCTTATAGTAACTGAGGTTTAAAATACTGGAAATGCATTAGTTGTTTTCCTTTCTTTGCCTTTTGATCTAATCAGTGAATTCCCTGTGTGTAATATGTCTCACTACAACCTATGGCAATGATTCAACTCTAGAAAGTCCATAGTAAAGTTTTCCAACATTTTGTTTTCACTATCCACTTTTCCTGGTTTAACTGGCTCTCTGCATTCCCCAGGATAAAGTATAATTTCTTTAATGATTTAACGATACCATTTTTCTTGTTAGCCTCACCAACTCTTCTAATTTAACACAAAAATTTCCACTTTATTCATCCAGAGAAAGTAGTGGTCTTCTCTCTCATTATTTAATTATATATACTATTTCACATTTTATGCAAATCCATTTCAGTGATTAACTTTATGATCATACATAACTAGTGGGATTTTTCCATGGTGACTCAACATTTAAATTGATTGTTTTCCATAATATCATTTTAAGGAAATTTCTATAGCAAACTGCCTTATAAGACAGACATAGTGTTTTTCCTCAGGACAGAAAAATTCATTTCCTAACCATTATAATAAACATAACATCCTCTTTCAAGGAAAAAAAAAAAAGAAGGAGATTTGCTAATAGGCTCTTTCAAAGAATCAGGGCTTCCTTAGCACAGGACTAGTAAGTTGTGACACAAATCAACTGTGTATGCAGCATCTAACTTTGTCATTTCACCTCATCCTATGAGAGAAGGAAAACAGAAGGAATTGGTATAAAACACATCTCACCCTGCCTTTTGTGCTGTGAATAGTAATGCTCTTTGTCTCTGACACAGGAGTTTTGTGTCTTCAACCACAACTATGAAACCCAGGCAGGGCTAACTTCTTGGTTTGCCAGTAGGGTATAATTTTAACTCTTCATAGTTCTTGACAACATTCACAATAATTGCCACTTCTGCCACTTAATTAGAAAGGGGATTTTGAATCTAATTATCCTATTTTTTTCCTCAGAGCAATTTTAAATTAATCAAATATAGGAAAAGTAGTTTGTGTATTAATCATCCAGTAAATGATATAAGGATTTAAATTATCTTACTGTTATGTTTCTCCTCAGTAAAGTGTAACATCTGTGAACATGGACTTGATTTATTTGTCTCTTAAAGACTGTTGCTGAAAAAGCTCCTAGAAAATAGTATATGTTTAAAAAATGCATAATGAATGAGTGAGCAGAAGAAACTCCATAATGAATCAGTGATCAGATAGAAACTCCAGTTTCTAAACTTGTCTATAAAAGACTAACATCTATTACATTTTTAAAATACATCACATTACTGGTAGCAAAGATCTTCAAAGAAACTTTGAGAGATAACATATCCCATGTTGATTATATGGAAAACAGTTGTGGGAATTGTAAATACACCTTCACTTTCTGGGAATGCTTAATTAAGATCTGCTGTTAGCAGGAGCATACTAACACAAGGGGAAAAAAAGATTCAAATAAAGTATGTCACTGTTCAAAAGCTATAGCTCTAAATATCATGAGGGGGAAATCCAATAGAACTGCATGCATCTGTGCAAAACAAACAACAGCTTGTCATACTCTTCTAACATCCATTCATTCCTACTAGGGAAACTTTCAGTATTTAGCTAGGCACATTAGTTAAAATTAAAACTACCTTTCCCAGCATCCCTTGCACCTGTTGTAACTTGTTCCTATGTTAAGGTCAATGGGGAAAAGATGGAAGTGCGTATGTGACATACAAGAAATATCCTCAAATATGTGACTTTCTCCATCTTTCTGCCCTTTCTGCATCTCTTTTGTCCTAATACAAATGTGGTGATTTTAGTCAAGATAAATGTTGGGATTATGGGATCTAGGACAACATTCCTGTGCTTCAGCTACATCACACATAACACTGAATTAATTTTATGATTCTTGTGGGTATTACGTTGGACATAAATAAAGCTGTTTGATACATTCTTGGTGCAAAGGACACATTAAAAACATATTTGCCGTCACCATTATTGAAGGTATATTTTTAAGGTGGCAGAAAAAATATATAGAAAATGTCTAATCTTCCAGGTGCTATGATATTAGCCCTGGATTTCTTTCTGTATTTAATTTCTATGAATGAGAAAAAACACCCTTCAACAAATAAAAGCACTATTACTTCTAGCCATTCTTGTTTTATTTTATCTTACTACTTGGTTACTCTCAATTCAACCTATCTTAATCCATAAATTAGGTAAATGTAAAATTACAAATGTTCATTAAATTTCAACAAATAAAAATCAACAAAACGGGAAAAGCAATTCAGAATTTGGTATTTATATCATAAAAATTATTGTAAATTATTTCATATTTTCTATGGGGAGCTATTACTTAAAATGACTAGAATATGCCAATTTCATAAGGTATATCCATGTTTCAGTTTGAAAATATAAAACATGCAACTTAAAAGATAAAGAAATTAGCCCGAGGAAGCAAGCTAACCAAAAATAAAGTTGGCTATCCAACCCAGATCCATATTACGTCAAACCCAAGTTCAGCTTCTTATTGACACAAGCACTTCCACATTTCTGATAAGTAGAGTGTAAGCAGAAAGCTTCTATGAATGTAGCCTCAAGGAGGCAACAGAGCTATCTCTGTCAAAACACAAACATAGCTTCTATTCCTCTCTAGAGCAGGTTGCCTGGAGCAGCTATTAGTGCTGTTGTTTTGGACATCAATGGTGAGTTGTGCAACCACATTGTAAGTGATTGTTGTGCTGGGAGTCTTAACTGCTGAGGTTTCATTGTAGGTGGTTATGCTTGTGTTCTATGGCAACACACTGCTGTAAATCTTCCTTCCCATGGCTCCTTTCTCATTCATATAAAGATGCCCAAAATTATTTTCCTGTAGATAGATCACTTCAAGACATTGAGACTGGAACAGTGAGAGGATTTTGTGACTAGCTGCACTTTTGTTTTTCCTGAATTTTCAGTTCATAAAAAAAGTACTTCTGTACTTCACTACTCACATTAATTTTAAAATAATAAATTAAACCACGCTTGAGTTGATAGTGTATAAATTAAACCACTAGAAACTAGTGATGCTCTGATTGACTCCTAGGAGTACAAGAGAATGATAAAGACAGTAGTGAGGAGCTTAGAAAAATGCTTCAAAAACCTTTCAAATAATGTAGATTAAGAACATGTCCCAATGCAATGTAATCACATCTCAAATTTATGAGTAGTTTTCTTTGACTACTGTGCCTGCGTGCGGCTAGGAAGGACATAACAGTTCCCCTGGTATGTAAATAGTCTGTAGAGTATAGAGTAAGAGAGTCACACAGACTTAAATCCTTCAAGTAATATACGAAGTACATGACAGTTTCCAGAGAGAATCATTTGGCAAATAAATTGTTTATCTTTGATAATTCAAGATTCCGTTTGACTCTGGTGTCCCTTTGGAGGTGTGAAGAAGAAAAAGCTAGAGAAGTTAACTTGTGAAAAGAAACTGCACGGTGTTGTCAGGACTTAGACTAGAGAGTATTGGGACAGGAGGATTCATTTACATACTAATGCTTGAGAAGAGGAAGCGAGAAAGAATGGATGTTATGAAATCTTAAATGATGATTTTTAAACAAAAAGAACAATATTGTTTGCCAAAGAACAGATGATATATATAGAGAAAATGTCAACTTTATTTTTCTCATGAATCAAATTTCCATTGTCTAGTGTACCCTGGATCTATGATTTGTAAAATATGTTGATTGCATTTCTTAAATAGTAGATTCTTAATTAACAAGATGAACTTACAGACTGATTCATAATTGAAAGTGTTCAGGGCAGCACAATAATTGGAATAAATTCTTCCCTTTTATGTTCTCAAAATTTTGCATTCTTCCCTACTAGCCATTTTTGTCTTTGAAACAGAAAAGATGAGAATGATTGAAAAGGGATAATAGAAAGGGCACCATATAAAGTTTTATGTTGTACTTCAGAATACATTTTCTAAAGTGAGAGAGGAATAGTTCAACACTGTCCAACCCCATACTGGAACTGAAACACTGTCTTTCATTTGAATTTTTAAAACAATGGACACAATCAAGTATATATTCTTTCACACGCTCTCCTGATTTCTCCTATTTTATTACTTGGGGTATTTTTAGGCGGGAAAAAAAAAAGATGACTTCTTTTTCTAATTTTGTTAAAACATACCAATATCATTAACACTTTAGATGTTTCTCTTTCTCCTATTTTCTTCCATTCTTTTCTCACTTTCCCCAATCTCCATCCTCCCTTGATTAACATGCCAATAGTTTGAAATTTTAAAAAAAGCACAATGATTCTAAGAATCATTTTTATGGTGATGGTTTTCACTTTATTTGAAATGAAAGAACACTTAAGTTGTTAATTAAGGACAAGATAATGCAAGTAAATTGACTTTGTTGACTACCATCTGTGTGACTATAGGTGTTCATATTTATAAGTTGTAATTTATATTATCATCAAATAAAAGCTATAAAATTTAATAGAATGGCTTAGGATAAATGCATACATTATAATATGCAACAATTACTTTTACTGCTTTATAAATTTTACTCAATATAAGACTACTTCCAAAATGTTTGAATTAAAACTATATACATTATGTAAGAAAAAACCTTATAATGTCTAAAGTTTATAATTTACATTGGTAGTAGTTATAATACCACACATTCTACCTAATACACAGAGGATGAAGATTAATAAATAAAGTGCCTGCCATTACCAAACTTAATATACCCAATCAGTGTCCTGAAATATTTTCATAAAATCATTTTATAAGAACAAAGCACTTAATCTAATTTTCTGTGGTATCAAGAAGAGCATATTAAAATCTGTGGATACTGAAATGTGTCATAAAATAACCTGGGCAGTCGTTTACTAAACGTTCGATGGCAGCATTCTCCAAGAGGAGGTTATCTTGAGAAATGACATAGAATCCATAAAATTAAGGACATATAAATACAAAAGGATAGAGAAGAAACTGAGTTATATTGTAAGCTACCTAGGAAGAAGGACTAAGTATTGAAATGGGAAAACCATTACTTTTGAACCTAATACCCATCAATATTTATCAGTCATATTTTTAAAGATAATACACCTGCACACATTAAATACTTGAATTTAAGCATGCTTAATTTGATAAACAGGGAATCATATTGTTATTAATGCACTTTTAAATACAAAGAATTTTTGATTTTTTTATAAGAATTTAGAAGGGTGTTTGGGGTAGTCAATGGCATATCCCAAATGAAGACTAAAGGGTGCATTCTTTTTCCATCAGTAATCAATGTAAGATAAAAATGTGAGAAGAAAGATCAGCACCTTGGCTCTTCTTATTTTGTACTCGGACCTTCTTCTGCTATTTTTGCCAAAGACTTCAGCAAGCATTACTAAGTGTGTCCTCCTGATATATTTTGAAGCTAGGAAACTAATTGGGGATTTTATTTCTATAGATTTGAGATAGTTATAGAAGTGGAAAGTACAGACAGTTGAGAGGACCAATTCCCTAGCATTCAACTGAAGTTGATGACAGGGTTTCTTTATTAGTAAGAAGTCTGGGACTTGATTGGGTAAATAAAGATGATAGAATGTGTCAGGCCTACTCATGGCACCAACACAGAGTTGCTAAGGAGAATTCAGGAATGGCATGGGCTTCTTGATGGAGTATTGTTTTCAAGAGAGAAAATTTTTAGGAAAATAAATATAAGCATATTCTAACTACCATATAGACTTTAAATTCTGTAGCATCGCCATGCAATTTTTCACTCAAATGGGGGCAGTTAAGTGAAAGGGAGTTTGAAATAAAATTAACTAGACATTATTTGTTAGAAAAGGCAATTAGAGACAATATAGTAACTAACTTCTGTGAGGCACAGAAGTTGCTCAACTGAGATTTGCATATTTGACTTACAAAGGGAACACATCAAAATGAAGCTACTGAGAAGGAAAAATACAAAGGATATGAAGCTGGAACTTGTCCTGGAAATCTTCAAAATTCCTTTAGGAAGAAAGGAAATGTAGGTGGGAAGCAAAATGAGGGCTTTTTCACCCGTTTCCTTCCCCACCATTCCGAATCTGCAGAATTTTTTATGAAGTCAAGATAATCCAGTCCCAGCCTGTGTAGTCCTCTTTCTCCCAGCAACCAGGAGCCCCCAGGCCTTCTCAAAATCCCTAGTTAAGTCACTTAAGTAATATCCATAATAAAATAGCTACTTTAATACTAACAATGGTTTAGTTATGGCCATCATCATCTTCTGGTATTTCAACACATATCACATCAAATTTAAAACAATTAGACATAGAAAACCAATAAAGCTATTGTTATACTGACAGTTATTTTTTTCACTATGTTTATATTTTGCCCTTCGTTTTCTGAAAAAAATATTTCTTAAAGGAAAACTCAGCTATGTCTTTTTCCTTGTATGAAATTATTATTGTATAGTCTTCCTACCTTATTTCCTGTTTAACAAAAACTCAGTATGGTTGACTGAGTACAAATGACTAAAATGTTAATTAAATAAATCACTGAAATCTGTGACCTTGAGGGAAGTTAGCAATATTTTAGTCACCCTATAGTTACTAAATAATCAAATGGATTGAACAATTGAAAGGTCTAAGAAATCTGTTAAAATAGCTCGAAGCCATGCAAGTGATTTTTTTTTCTCTTTATATTCTATTTGTGTGGGCCCAGAAGTAATCTTTAACAACTTATACTTATATTATGCTTTTTCTTTTTGAAATCAATGACAGATTTGTACTTAGTGCTTAAAAATATCTTATGATACTCTATTTTACAGTCTTTTTAAATAAAAATCACTAATATATCACTCATCTATATGCAGTAATAAAAATAAAGGAAATAGGGCCTTGTTTATTGTCAATGCTTACATATAATATCCATAAAATGGCATTAATCCTTTGGAGAAGATAACAATGTTCTCCCTTTGTAATGGGCCTATTAATTTACTTGAAGAAAAGCATCAGTTTAGATGGAAAAACAGACATATAGGTATCCATCAGTTTACAACTCATCTGCTGATATTTTCATCTAAGTACATGATATTAGTGAACAATCGCAACTATTAGAATAAAATAAGAATCATAGCAAACACTTCTACATATTTATTATGTGTGCTCTACTTTAACAGCTTTAACTTATTAATCCTTAGTAACCATAAGAGATGGGTGCTACAATTATCTTCTTTTTAAAGGTGAGGGTATTGAGACAAACAGACAGCTAACAGGGGGCAAAGTTGAGATTCAAACACTAGTAATCAAATGTATAATTAGCACAAGTGAGCAATGATGCTTGGTATAATACACATTTAGAAGAACTAAGGCACATGAATGTAGGCGGAGGCAAAGGCTTTTGAAAATAAAGGTTTCTTAGCAATACACACACATACACACACATATATTGCTTATTCAATATTGGTTCGATTACCAATAGCTCATCATTAGTACTAATTAATTTGGTAAGAAAACCCAGACCACTGGGTTCTCTTTAGTCAGTTTCCTAAAACATACTCTTCTCTTTTCACTTCATATTGATTATTCAGTACCATTTTATTTTTCTGACTATACATGTGTGTGTGCTTGGATATATAATAAAGAAAAAGAGAGGGGTGGGGAGGGAGAGAGCACTCTCAGTTGTGATTCCCTTTGGAAAATTTCAAAAATGATGGTTTAATGCAATCTTTTTCCCCAACTCTGGTTCATGATACATTTGGGGGTCTTAGGGTTTAGATTGCCGCCAAGAAGGCTGCCGCTGTTATCATACTGAACAGATGCTGCCAGCTCTTAAGCTCCAGATATTTCTGTAGAAGCTCTTCTTACTCTTTTAAGAGTTTGCTCAGAAAATCAAAAGGTAGGATCAGCCTTCAGCAAAGCTGCCTGTGTTACTTTATCTTGCAAGGTGTCAGATTACCTCCAGATGAAACTTTCCAAGTCATAAGCCAGAGTTCTTAATTGTTTTTTTCTAAACTTTGTTTACACCAACGTTTAATTCATTTTGCTTAAATGGGATTTTATTGAGGCTGTCAGGACCAGACTGCATGCTGGGAGTTCTATGAAACCAAAAACATTATCCCAGACTAAGTAACAGCTGGGAAGAAACTATGGGACCTCCCACATATCCCCCACTGAGATTTAGACAATGGGTGAGTTATTTGACAGAGTAACAGCAACAGCTGCCAAGTAGGTCATTTTTTTAAAAAAACTCAACATCGCAACTTTCAGAATTGAAATGAGCAGACTTTAGGGAGTATATTGGGGGTGAAGAAACACAAGAATATTCTTTTGCCAAATGATACCTAGTACAACTGGGCATCTGAAGGGTCATCATTCATCTATTTTGTATATTATTTGAAAATATTTCAATTAAGATAAATATCTTAATCTCTAGGTTTAATATAGTTTTCTAAGAGTACAAATTAACTACTGGAAATTACTTGATAAATCAAAGAATGCACAACACCACTCAAGAGATAATGTGATTTCCATTCCAGAACACAAAAAATTGAACAGTCCGATAAAATGTATCACCCATTTTTTTTTATTTCTTAGTACTTATAAAAGTTATATTTATACTGTAGTTTACTAAATATGCATTAACATTATGTCTGAAAAATAATGTATAAACCTTTATTAAGAGTCATTCATAGCTGAAAAATGCTTGTCATCTAAGCCTTTAGCAAGTCATAATCTTTTTACTGGTGAAGTGACTTACCTAGTTGTTGATGACTGCTGATAAACTAGGGTGCTGGCTGCTGAAGGTTGGGATGGCCGTGGCAATTTTTAGAATAAATAAAAACAAAAGGAACAGCTAAAAAACATTATAAGTGGCCCAGGACAGAGTACTAGATTAAGAAGATGTGGTATATACATATCTATAAAAGGTGAAATTTTGCCACTTGCGACAATATGGATAGACCTATTGGGAATTATATTAAGTGAAACAAACAAACAAAACGATAGAAAAATACTATATGATTCACTCAAATGGGGTATGTAGAGAAAACAAATTAGAACTAAATAAAAAAAAAATTTGCACTATAACATTAATCAACAGTTACCAGAAGGTAACTTATATTATGATGCAATGTTACTTCAATGAAAAACAGTAAGAGCATAAAATAAAAGAAAGCAAGCAACTATTGGCAGCTGATTCTTCCTCCAGCCCCTCTCTCCTCCCTGGAGGTCAGAATATGGAACTAGTTGTTCTGATCACACAGTTGGATTTTCTGTCAAACAGACCCCAATCTTAGGTGCTTCCAAAGTTACAGCATCCACATAACAAACAATCCTTTTGTAATTTTAAAACTTTGGAAGATAAAAAGTTTTGGGTAATTGTGAGTTAGGAAATGTACAGGAAGACCAAATATATATTTCTTATGAATCAAAACATTGCAAACTCAGAAACACACAGTGAACACTGGTGTTTGGAAAATGGTACCTATAGTTCGGATCAAAGCAAGGTCACTACAAATCTTCAATTTTCAAAAATGTATTATCTGTGAAGTGGAATAAAGCAAAATCTCAGTAATACTTGGAATGCCAGTATATCACAAACATGTCTCCAAAACAGTCTATTTTCAAATAATTTATTGTAAGCAAAAATATTATACTTGTGTGAGAATATACCCCATTCATAAGTGTAAAGACATAGGTCTTCTAATTGAATCATATATTTCTAAATTAAGTTGATCATTTTAGCTTTAAAAAAAGAAGATAGGGCCCTCCCTAGTGGCGCAATGGGTTAAGCAATGCACTATGAAACAAACCGCAGCCACTGCAGCACGAGTTTGATCCCTGCTGCTGGCCAGGGAGGTGACCCACATGGCGCAGCAGACCTTTCTTGCCTTGCCTGTTGCTCCCCTCAGCAGTGTATTTCAGTTATCTACCTGTTCTGCTCCCCACTGTGTCTCTGGTGGGTCTTCTCACCCCCTCACACCTCTGGCCTGTACCCCAGTGCTTATATGCATAAATAAATAAAATTAAAAAAAATAAAATAAAAAAGAAGATAGAATATGGTAAATAATGTAAAATAACCCTTTTTCTTTAATCTTTAATACTATGTGTTACATTATTTATCAAATTTTTGGTGATACTCCACGAGTGCTTTTTAATTAGAAGGAAATTTTCATTATTATCTCTAAAGCTGTTCAAATTCCTATATCACCCTAATGCCACAAATAAAACATAGAAATAATATATATAAAAAGCTTATAATGTAAGACAATCTGGTGAATCAGAAATAAAAAGCAACTAATCTTATTTTTTTCTGTTTAAAGGATGTTTCTTCAAATCTTCCCAGTTAGTGCACATATTGTGAGTCACGTAAGTTAAAGCAAAATTATTTGTAATATTCTCAACAATTGTGTTTGTGTTGATTATTTATTAATAATGGAAGAATGGATTTTAAAAGGGCATAGCAAAGTTTAAAATCTGAAACTGTTGATTTAGACAATCCCACAGTTAAAATGGAAAACATATTCTATGAAGAACACTTAATACTTAATACAGATGCTATTTCACATGGATTACTGCTTTATTAAAAAATAGGAATAATATTATATTTTTAACCCTTTCTACATTTTCCTTACTATGCTTATAGTGAAATTGAAATCTGGCTATAAATCCTCAAAGGATTGGGACCTTGGTCCTAACCATTGTTTGCTTCTAAAATATTGTATTGAAGAAAAAAGATGATATTCATATTATTACATTCTATTATTTAGTTGCAATCTGAAGAGTTTCTTTACTTTTAAAGGTACACTTCACAGTGCTGTGAGATTATATTTTGTGAAATCAGGTCCTATTGTATAAATTCTTATTCTGTTGAAATAGAGGATTCAGAAAGACAAAGGATATTTGTGCTTTGAAAGTGATACGATCTTTCCTCTTGCCTACACAGACAAGAAAGTCTCCCTAGGAGAGAGCTTTGAGATAAGAGAATATGACTTAATGGATAAAATTGTAAGGGCATTTAAAGTGGACATTCAATCTGTGATATAACCAGCAGGAGCCTAGAGTGGCTGAGTTTTTGTTGTACAGGTTTTCCAGGAATACGTATGAGTTGTACTTATCTGTGTATTCATAAAAGTCAGTTGTTTTATGAACAGTCCATGCAAGCTAAAACGACACAAATGTGAAATAACAGTGGAAGTAATAAAAAGAAATAAACCCTTTTAAACTATTTGTGTTATCTTGACTTCAAAGGATAATTATTTTCACAAAAGTACATTCTGAGTAATGTACTGAACTCTGAACTTGTTAGGGTAGCACCACAAAAGTGACAGGTCTTAAGTTAAAAGTTTTGCTATTCATATCACCATGGTATCATCAGATTTCAATATTTTAAAAAGGGTTTCTACCAGCAGTCTCTTTGAAAACACCTTTCACAGAACAGCATACAGTGAGCTCCTGAAGGATTAGCTCCTAAGGGATTAACTGCTTAAGAATAGCCAACTTCTCTCACTAATTAACAAACTTTTATTAGTATGCTTAAGAAGCTTGTTGATTTGGGTCAGTAGGGCCTTAGAAAAGAGCATTTTGCCCTTGAGAGATTACACAAATAGCATGGAAACAAACTGGCTAAATCTAGTCACATGTCAATAAAAGATCTTTTAGTCTGGAGTGCATATACTTCCAGGGATCTCCACAGACCCAAGTACTTACTCCATATCCTCAGGTCCCTTTTTCTTGTTTAATCTAGACATGAACATATTTCAAACCTATAATTTAATGGGCCTCTCTGGTGGCACAGAGGTTAAAGTCCCAGCATTATGAAGTTCTCTACAGCAGCCACTACAGCAGGAGTTCAATCCCCAGCTAGAGAGTTGACCCACATGGTGCAGCAGACCTCTCCTGTCTCTCCAGGCGCTCCCCCCAGCAGTGTATTTCACTAGATCCGACTGTTCTGCTCCCCACTCTGTCTCTAGTGTGTCCCATTATCCCCCACATCCCTCTGGCCTACATTCCAGTTTTTGTATCATAAATAAATAAAATAAATCTTTAAAAATAAATACGTATAATTAAAGCAGTCCTCACTTCCCAAATATTTGCTCATTTCTATTTTATATATTAAGCAAAAATAACCCATTTACCAAATGTTCAAACCTAAAACCTAGAATTCCTCTTTGATCCTTAGTTTTTTCTGAAATTCTATTAACTCCATGGGCAGTTCTCAAAATTATTCCTTAAATTGATGTACCTCCTTCCACTTCTTCGCCACTATATAAGCTACAGCTCAATCATTTCCAGTTTGTATTAAACACCACATATATAACTTCCAGGAATCCAGGGGACTACATCCCTCGCTCAGACTCAGACAAAACAACCTTCCCTAGTGACTCAACCTTTATATGGCACTATCATTTTTTAAAATTATTCACACAATATGTTTATTATATTATTTGTATTTTTATTGATGCAACATGTTAACATGTTTTAGAGTTATAGTTATAATTGGAAAATGTTCACATATCTTTTAAAATTATTTTCCTATCTTTGAACTTATAAATGTGTAAACTTTATAAAGTTAAGGACCATGTCATAATACATATGTAGTAACTATCATATATTTTACAGCTAGTAAACATTATCTAAATGCTTTATTTTTTCATGAATGAACAATCCCACTATTTCAATAGCATATATCCCATACATAGTTATTCTTACTTAGTCACAAATAGCTCTTCTATAGTATTTCATTTACAATACCCCAGTCTTTTTCTTTGTGTTTCTTATTTTTATTCTGGAACAAAACAATGTTAACTTGGACATTTAATTGGCCACAAACTTAATTTAATTGAAAGGGGAATACTCAGTTGATTCTACACAGAACATTATTATTGGAATAAGTGTGTAATACATTTTTAAATCTTATTCATTTATTCTTATTTTTTTTATTTATTTAGCGATCTCAAATGCAGATGCCATTTCTGAAAATTAAGACTTAACTTCGTAGTTTTTTCCTTTTTCCAGAGAGGATTACTCTCATTTCTGCTGGTATAATGGAACTCTAAGGACAAATGATAGTTAAGGATGTACTCTTCCATAAGGAGAATTCATTATGCCACCACCTGCCAGCACCATCATCAGATTATCATTCTTTCTCTAATGGGTATCACTTTTCAGGCACTTTTATTAGGTTTTAAAAATTAAGAATGACTTTTACAATTTGAAAAGAAAAAAGTTTTAAGCACTATAAAGATAAACCAGAGCAGACATGAACACACATAGACACAAAGACATACACACACACAAGCTGATTTCCATTATGAGGAAGAAATAATACACACCCCAAAAAACAGATGTTTAGCAAGTTGTGCTGTCTTATATTTAAACATATGCATTTAATACATTTATTTTTCTTTCTTCCATTAGAGTAATCTAAATTTTAGAATCAAAAATAACTGCATGTCTCTGGTTTATTATTAATGAAGTTATAGTACTTTTTTACTATTATAAAAAGATACTACCAAATTGTAAATTTTCATAAATGGGGAAACTTTCCAACTTTTACAATTATTACTTTTAGAGATTAAAAGGACCATCCTAGGAACCTAAAGACGGTGCTTTATGTTCCATCTTTAATACACAGGATTCTGGTTCCTGCTCTCATGTGGCTTCATTAGAAATTCTTCTGAGACCATCATTTGAAAACAGCAGGCCCCACTTGTTATCTTTCATCTCCCCAGCTTGCTTTATTTGCCTTCACATTATCATACCTGATAAATGTAAGGGCAGTTAATTCTTAAAAAAAAAAAAAAGAGGACTCTCTTGTGGTGCAAGGGGTTAGTAAGGCACACCGCTGTGAAGTTAGCGGTGAATTTATCTGCAGACACTGCAGCATGAGTTCAATCCCTGGCCAGGGAGGTGGCCCACATGTCACAGCGGATTTTCCTGTCTTGTCTGCTGCTCTCCATTCAATCTCTGGTGAGTCCTCTCACTCCCCGCAACTCTGACTTGTACCCCAGTTCTTGTATGGATAAATAAATAAATCTTTAAAAAAAAAAAGAAAAGTTGAAAGTTGAAGGACAATATAACAGAAGTCTTGAATATGTTTGGTACTTATATCTCAACACACTCCTTCCACCTGACAATCTCAGATATATTTTATTTGAATTTTCCTTAGCAAGTATATTGTAATTTTTAAAAAAATGGAAAAAACTTCCATGTTCCTGAAATTTTGCTTTTTTTTCCTTAATTTTTTGACAAATATTGTGTAATATTAATATTTAAAATGCAATAACTTTTTAGATATGAATGCTAAAGACTATCAATCTTCACTAAATTTACACATCATGTAGAAATATGTCATTATATAATTTATATGAACTATAAATTCCATAATTTTTCATGTAGTTCTAGGAAATATTAATGTGTAAAATGAACTATTGATAAATTGTATAATTTAAAAAAATGTATTTGCAAGAATAATAAAGAGGAATTGTAAGTTCATAGACTTCAAATAAAATTAGTCACCAATTAATTCTAAAATTCTAAGTCAATAATGTCCAGTCTTGTTGACTGCCTTTTCATCTTTCAGCTCCCTCACCTTAATTTGCTATCTCCATGGGTTAACATTTACAACATGATTTCTTTTACCCTCATAGCCTTCCACTTTATACCTCTAGAAAAATCCTCAAATTTATCTCTATCCACTAGTCTTCCTAAATCATGCATTAGAATTTCTACATACGTTGAAATACACATAAACTTTAAAATTGCTGCTGATAATTCACTGCTCACACCCTAAGTGGCATGGAAGACCACTTGTTTATCTGCATACATGTCCTTAGTCAACCATTTTTCTAACCTTTGGGGAAACTACTTATTGTTGTCTTTCTTCTATCAATTTTTTTTTACTATTAATGATCATCAGGTTACTTCAACAACTTCCTCATCTTCAAACATTGCTGCACTTTATTTGGTCTTTCCTAGGAGACCGCCTTTAAAAAGCTCTCTTTTCACCAGTGTGTGTCTAGTACACACATTAAGTGTTCTAGATTGTAGCTTGACTCACTCATCCAGACTTTTTTCCAGCTTTTTAAATATGTTGAGATAAGCTTTTTAATATGATAGCAGGCTTTATTTTGATGGATCTAACAAATTAGACTCAACCTATTAAAAAAATCCAATAATGTGCATAATGAATTCTTCTCATTCTCTGTGCACCTGTTCTCTCTCATTATATCTGAAAATTTGGGATTATTCCAAAGTACTCCATAATGACTTTTTGTAAGCAAGACAAGTAGAAGAAATTCTTCAAGGACAGAGTGAATTGGTATTTGAAATTGTGTAAAATAACTAGGTAGGAGGGAAGTGACAGCAATAGACCATGAGGCGTGTGTCATTTGAAGGTAGGAAGATTCATGGAGCAGAGAATAATGCTGTCAACAACAAGAGGTAAAAAAGTCAAAAAGTCTTTGTTCTTTGAATATCAATTCATATTTGAAACAAAAATAATTTCCAATATTTGAATTTGGAAAATATTTAAGCACAATCATTTGTTAAACATATATAGAGGTATCTATAAGAGTAATTATTTCACATTTCAAGTCATAGTATATTTATAATTAAATATTACACAGATATAATTTAATTGCAATTTAAGTTTCTACAGTTTCGTTACTGATCTTGGATATATTTCAAATTTTCTCAAACTTTAGTAGTTGATCTAGGTTAAGAATAGGTATTTTTTCTTTAAAAGTAGACGAAGGCTATAGGTGAACCAACACTAAGTAAAACCTCTTCTAAGTAAAATAACAGGTACTAGCTGAGCTTTTAATAGTTATGACTGTGTCCAATTAGCTTCTGAGATATAAGCGGATCAGTTCCTTTAATATGTTACCTTTTTTGATTAATCAAAATTCTAATATATATCATACAAATTATTCCATATTATAAGTTCCTATTTTATATTTTTTCATAAGGTTTCTGGTTAAGATATAAAAGGGGCACCAATATTACTACTTATCTAGATCTTCCTTAGAAGATTACAAAAAAAATATTAAGACAGAAGTATTGCAGAGAAAATTCAGTTAAGAAAGCAGGAGGAGTCTCAAAAGATAACATTTGGAAGTACAGGAATTTCTTTCTTCTCTCACTCCTTTTCACCCTCCCTCCCTTTTTTCTTTCCTTACTTCCTTCTTTTCTTCATAGGAGCATTAGGGATTCCTTTAAGACAATGTCATTTCAAAAATATCCTTGTCAGTTTGTGGATTAATGAACCAAATTCCAGGAAATTAATTATTTACTAGTATCTAGCAGTCCTGATTCACAAATGAAAGTGATTCCAGTTTATAATGGCCTACAATTCTAGTTACATAACTTTGGTTTAATTCAAGCTTCATTTTCTCCAGTTACAGTGCTTCCATTTATTTATTATGACACCACTATTCATATACTATTATAATAATATCAATCATAAAATTAAGCAGAGCTAAAATATGCTTCAATTTGGGCTGATAAAAATTACAAAATCAAATATTTATTGACCATTTACTTTATGCTATAAACAGTATCAAGCATGTTAAATGTAATATTTCTCCAATCACATAAAACAAGTGTTTAAAAGGAAAAGATTAAAACAGAAGTGTTTCTATGTTAGTAGAAGAAAAAGTAATAGAGATTTCAATTAATCTTATTCAGAATTTAGAATTTAAAAAGTATTTTTTTCTGCTATTGTTTCCATTTGTCCTTAGCTTTAAATGCTGCATTTTCCTTTCCAACAAAACACTATGGATTGAAAATAAAATCCACACTTCAACTGATAGCAAAATGCTGAGAATATTTAAATGGCTCTATTTGAAAATTGGCTACCTTTTTTTTTTAATGTCAGCATTTTGTAAGGTTGCTCAGTTTCAATCGTGACCAGAATTTTAGAAAGAAAATAGCCTCACAAACATATTAAGCTGTTTATTTCACACTTGACACATTTAACTGAGCATCTGTTTCAATTATTAAAATGAAAAAAAAATCATATGATATTTTTAAAATTGATAAATGCCAAGATTTGGAGATTTGAATCAGATTCTTTTTGAGATGGTTGTGCTGTTTAGCAAAGAGTAGGAGATTTTTGTGTGTGGAGGTAGGGACAGAGGATCGGTGCCTGGAAAGAACTGAGCACATGTAGTCCTGGTCAGAAAAGACTGGGGTTGGGGCCTCCCTGGTGGCGCAGTGGGTTGGGCAACGCACTATGAGACGGACCACAGCCACTGCAGCATGAGTTCGATCCCTGCTGCCGGTCAGGGAGAGGTTCCACATGGCCCGGCAGACCTCTCCTGCCTTGCCCTGTGTTTCAGTCGGTCTGCCTGTTCTGCTCCCAGCTCTGTCTCTGGTGAATCATCTCACCGCCCTGAACTCTGTACCCCAGCTCTTATGTGCATAAATAGATAAATCTTTTAAAAAAAGAGAAAGGACTGGTGTTAAAAGAAGGCTCTGCAACTTGTATACCTTGCACGAATAGGCAACTTCCTCAGAGCACTTCGTGTCTCAACTTCTACGCATATTACTAAAATGAAAGTAATGTTGCCGTCCTCACAGAGTCTTTGGAACGAAAGCACTTTGCAAACATAAATATCATTGCCTTTCCCTCACCACCTGTAAAGATTTAGCAAATCATGTAATCTTTAAATAAAGAGGGATAATAATCCTGTATCCGCGTGAAAGCTGAGTAGTGGACAGATTTATTTCAAGAATTATATAACGGAACCAAAGGAGGATCAAGGAAAGGAATAAGAACAATATTAATAATAACAATAACAGCAATAAAGACACAGAAACCAAAAATGAGGAGTCA